>JAMPIV010014221.1:0-415292 GCA_024509875.1 Oreohelix idahoensis
CGTCATTTTTCTTTAGCTGTAATACAGGAGGAAAATTCTGACTTGTCTGATGGAGTTGAATCACTTTTGGTGTTACCAAGTGTTCATGTTTTAGCTAATGAGAGGTGGAAGGATGTTTCTATATCACCAACTCTGACTTCTCATCAGAAAGAATAAGTTACTCAGTTGTTACTATCTTTCTCTGATGTCCTTACAGATGTCTCAGGACATACTGATATCATTGAACATGATATCATCCTTACTAATTTTCAACCTGTTAAGTTGAAACCTTATCCTATACCGATACACTTACAGTCTCAGGTCAAGGATGAATTAGAACAGATGGTTAAATTAGATATCATTTCTCCATCGCATTCACCTTATAGTTTTCCGATGGTTTTGATTCGGAAAAAAGATAAATCTATCCGCATATGCATAGGTTTTAGACGTTTAAATTCTCTCAAAGCCCAGGATGCTGAACCACTTCCTTTATTAGAATCATTGTTGGATAGGTTAGCTTATGTTACATTTTTCACTAAATTTGTCTTATCAAAAGGCTATTGGCAAGTGCCATTATCGGAGAGATCCAAGCCTTATACTGCCTTCGTAACACCTCTAGGACTATTCCAATTCAACTATATGTCTCTTGGTTAAGTGAATGCTCCTGTGACCTTCGTTCGCATGATGCGAAGACTCTTTTCTGACAGAGAGGATCTGATTACATACATAGATGACATTTGTCTGTTTCATCGATCATGGGATGAACATCTAGTGGGTATTCAATCCTTATTGCATACTCTACGCCTACACAACTTGTCTGCACGTCCATCTAAAACTAGAGTGGGATTTAAAGAGATTTCATTTTTGGGACATAAAGTAGGAGGTGGTCTGTTGAAACCGAAGGATTCCACTATTTCAAAGATTTTAAACCTTGATATTCCTAAAAATAAGAAGAAAGTTAGAAGTCTTCTCGGTCTACTCAATTTTTATCGTAAATGTTTACCTAATTTTGCAGAGATAACGCCAGTGTTGTCCTCTCTAGTGAAAAAAAATTCCCCAAACAGAGTCATATGGACTCACGTTTGTGATGTTTCTTTAAATGCTCTTAAATGTTCATTTTCATTGAGACCACCTGATGCTTCCAAATCTTTTACCCTCAGAGTCGATGCGTCAAAATCATCGAATCGTGGCTCATTAATGCAAGAATGGGATGGCTGTCTGCACCCCACACTTTACGTGAGTATGAAACTGACTCCTACGGAGCAAAGATACCAAATCATCGAACGGGAACTCCTGGCATTGGTGTTCTGTTTCTCCAAGTTGCAAAGGTACCTTTTAAGAGCTCGATTTACGCTGGAGACCGATCAACGCGCATTATCTTATCTCAAGACAGCTCGATTCAAGAATGAAAGGGCGGCTTGAGCATCTTTGGCTCTGCAGCCGTATGACTACGAAATTAAACCTATCAAGGGAAGCTTGAATGTGGTTGCTGATGTTTTGTCACGCTGCATGAAACATCCATTGTCACCTGTGAATACTTCAGATTGTACTCAAACTCACATGTAATTGATAGACATACGTTTTTATGAACTTAACAAGTCAAGAATACAGACATAACTACATGTTCATGTGAACTATTGCACATTCCATATGATGAATTTGTGTCTCATGCTTCAAGATTAACCGCAAAAATCTATTTCTATGTGCAGAAACAAGGTTCAAAACTACATGCAGCTCGTCAAGACACATGATGAATATGTTTTTCTGTACATCCAAAATGAACGTATATATCATTTCGCTCAGTATATTATCTCGGATACGGTGGTTTAATGACAGTACATATATACCACATGCATGACGTAAAATTGCTACTTGCAGTATATGATTTCAACTCGTTTCGTTCAAGACATATTACTTGAATTTATTATTAACTTTTGCTGTAAAATGACTTCTACAAGCAGAAAAAGGGAAGTAACTATAAAATGACTATCGGGTATACTACAAAGGGGAAACAACAAATACATTTCTTCACAAGTTTGAAATGGAAAATGTGGATTTCTATAATGGCTAACAGTGCATTTAAGATATATTCCTACCACATGGTAAACAATCATGGACATTCGGAATAAATGAAAACAACATATTTCAATGATCTATTTCGTGAACATGCTTTATTCAAATGACTTTGAATCAAGAAGTATAAACTATAAACATTGATATTAACTAGTAAATAACATTAATTAGTTAATTTGTGATTAATTAAGGTAAACCACATGAGTGTTACATACACATTGAAATTTATTACTTTATTGTGTTCATATATCCCATAATATATTTCACAATACATTACATTGATATATTCAAGTCATGTCATTATATTACTGAAATACACACAGTAATTATTATTTTGACATATTGTCGCAGTCACTCATTATGAATTGATTTGTCTGCCTCATATGATCTATTGTCTCTATTATTTGATATTTATGCATGGCATTAAGAGGTTCTTGTGTCTTTATTCACCGGCAGATTAAATTGTTGAAATTTTCAAGCAAAATGGAGCACCGTACTTTTTCGTAAATTTTTTTTCTTACATTTTTTTTTTTTTGCCTATTGCCTGCGCGGGGTTAGTCTATTTCGAAGGTAGGGGTCGCGGGTTAGTCTATTATGCATTTTCGCAGGTAGAGGTGGCAGCATGAGCGGTATAGGTGGACTTTTGCATGCGTATTTGAAGGTCTATGCTCCTTTGCGATCTGTAGGGCAGTGATGATAAAGATATACGACCTATTTTCATGTCTCTTTTTGAATACTTTCAACGATTTAAAGTGTAGTTCTCGAAATTGTGTTGTTAAGATGATTGTCAATAAATTGTTTTTTTTTTGGGGGGGGGGAGCGGGGGGGGGGGGGGGGAAGAGACAACAAGACTATTCATCATCATCAGACATATCAATATCTTAGATCGGCTGGAATGGATCTCAGGCGCCTTCTGCCTTTACTCTTGATATTGTGATGGACTCTTTCTTGTCCATCTCTTGATGTTACATTTCCACTAATAGCGCTGTCTTCCTCTTGAACGTTTGCCTTTAACTCCGCCTTCTATTATGGTCTGTAGTAACGTGCTGTGTCTTTTTACAAGGCCAACATATTTTTTACTGTCTAATGTTAACCTCCGTCATTAATTATCTTTTCATTCCTAGGTTGTCTGTGACCTCTTTATTTGTTTTCCTCTCTATCCATGAGACGCACCCCACTCTTTTATATATCCCCATCTCAAATGCCTCAATTCTTTCCTCTAACTGCTTGTTCATTGTCCATGTTTCTAAGCTACACAGTCATGAAGAATATATGTAGCACTTGATGATTCTCGAGGGTATTACCAGGCTACAACGTTTTGTATACTTTGACATGCATCCTAATATTAGCGAGTCTGAATGCACACAGGGAAACTTTTGTCAAAGTTTAATAGTGAGCACCTTTTCAAAGCTAGACAAACTTTACTTAACATGGATAATTAAAAAATTAGTAAAATGGAGAAAGAATGAAACTAATAAAAAACAAACTCAAAGAAAAGTAAAATGAGACAAGAGAGATAGAGTCAACACATTAATAAAAAAAAAGCGATGTATGACAAATTTCAAAATGTTGAACGGGTGACTAGAGCCGTGGTTCCCAAACCGTGGTCAGCGGATAACTTACGGTGTGCGGCAAATTTTGAGGTGGTTCGCAGCTGCATTATCGATTTGGTATTAAGTACTTTGATTTTGCTCTGACCTCTTTATGTTTTTAGTGCTATAAAAACAAAAGACAGAAACCGTTTGCAAGCTGGGCCGGATTAAGCTAGTACGGGGTTTGTAGCATATGTCAAGAAAGGGGCCCTATATTTAAAAAAAAACAATAAAACAACACAAATATATTTGAACACATACATTTTTAATTTGCATTGTAATTATCATTATCAAAAGTAACAATCTCTTTTGACCCATGGTGCTCCTTAGTTCATTTTTAATAAGTTTCAGTTTTGAAAATGATCGTTCTCCGCTGCAGTTGGTTACCATTAGTGACAAATAGATGCGCAAGGCGATTTCTACATTTGGAAAACAAGACTCCACATAATTGTCAATTATCCAACGGTAAAACTGTAACTCTACAAGGTCTAGAGTAGTGCCAATATGAGAAGCAAAATCAGTTTTCAACAGTTCTGTAAACTGCACAAGTTCTTCACAAAGACTTTCTTCCACATCTTCCGGATATGATTTAATAAGATTCGATGATCACGTTACCACCTCTTCAGGTGTAAACGACTGTAACTGTCGGAGGAATCCAAATATTTCATTCAACTTTTGATAAGCTTTCTGGCGTTTTGAAAAGGCAATAAGCAAGCTATCAATAAGGACAAGAAATGTCCGGCTTTTAAACTGCTGAGAAGGCGTTTGAGATTCAACAAGTGAATCAAGTGTGCTGGAACCACTGAAATCATCATACTCTCGATTTCATTTGTGTTTTCTTCGAGTTTTTTCTTCATAATGTTCACACTTCGTCAGATCCTTGGCCTTTTGCTCTGTGTCTGCAAAAGTAGACTGCATAGCTTGAATATACCCCCGCAGGGATTCATAGAGTGCACAAGTGTATTCAAATCTTGGTCAGAAGATTGCAAAGAAGCACTGGTCATTTGAACATGCTGTAATACTTGATCCCACAGCATGATCATTATTCCTGTTTCTAACTTCATCATGGTTGAAAGTAGACCACGAGCCTGTTGACGACACTCTGCCGTCTGATCATTGTTATCTGAAATATCATCGACGACTTGTTTTATTGCAGAAAAGCTGTGTAAAAGTGCTTTTGTTGCATCTGCCCGAGCGGACCACCTGGCATCTGACAGTCTTTTCACAAAGGGCAAATGGGACTTATTATGAGTACCACCAGCACATAATGCAGTAGAAATGAGACCCCACCGGTAGGTAGAAGCAGAAAAGAAGGTGTACAGGCTTTCAACAAATCCAAAGAAAATGACTGCTTCCGTCCGCAAACAGTTAAGATAAAAATAATGAAGAGTCACACTAAGTCACCCTCTTATGCCCTTTCTCTCACAATTTCGTGACACCAAATGAAAAGGCGCTAAAGATGGCATAAATCACAAGATCATTGGTTTAACGCTCGTACAAGTACATTGCCGTAGTGAAAGAGAGAGCGCACAAGTACATTGCCGTGGAGAAAGAGAGAGCGCACAAGTACATTGCCGTGGAGAAAGAGATTCGTACTTATATTACTGACTTGACAGCAGGTGTTGTTGACATGGTGTGCTGTATGAGTGCTTTGACTGATATATATTAATTTCTTTGCACATGTTGCCTTATGTTCACAATGGTTACCCCACATTTGTGTCAAAAGATTTGTCTTCTATATAGGCAATGGGTTTGGTAATTACATTACTAAATTCTAAACCTTGCGTGTCTAATTGTCGACTATGGAGCACATACCCAGGTGCTATATGAATCATGACAACTTTAAGAGTTGATATTATCATCTGGTTACTCCAGTTCCTTTTCATTATTTAAGAGGAGGGGGGAGTAAATGTTATGTGTAAATATCATAACATTTGTTTTCGACGCTCACTTCCTGGTTGATTTGTTTATGGACTGTTGTCCTTGGTTTTAGGAAGTGACGTCATTATTTTTGCTGGCCATGTCTGCAGACGATAAGGTCTCTATGTGGGCCAAGAAAGCGTTCCTTGCCGGCATTAGACTGTGTGGCCATTCATGGTGTCGGAGGCCTTTGTGTGTTATATTATTTCCACGATCTGCATTATCATAGGGATGATTCGCCAGGGATGTATCCTGTTCCCAGTGCTCTTTAATATATATCTAGAACATATTATGCAGGAGGCTCTCTACGAGTATAAAACAACCATATCGATTGGAGGCCGACCTCTTTGCAATCTACGTTTTGCTGATGATATCGATCTGATAGCTGGAACAGAATCAGAACTTCAAGACCTTACCTCTAGACTGGAGAAAGTAACAAGAACGTATGGGATGGAAATTAATATAGAAAAAAGCGAGATATTGGTGAATAGCCATAAGAAACATGTTCCGACCAACATTACGTTAAATGGGCAAACGTTAGAAGAAGTTAACACCTTTAAATATCTTGGGTTCACTATATGTAGTGATGGAAGATCAAGTAAAGAAATCAAGACAAGACTAGAGATGGCCTCAGCTGCCATGACAAGGCTGAATGTGATCTGGAAAAGTAACATCAGTTTTCTTGTGAAGATCAAATTATACAAATCACTTGTATTATCTATTCTCTTGTATGGGTGTGAGGGCTGGACACTCACTGCAGATACGGAGCGAAGGATTCAGGCTTTCGAGCATAAATGTTATAGAAGAATTTTGCACATTTGCTATAAAGAGCACAAAACAAATGTCTATGTTAGAGAAAAGATAACACCTATGCAGGTCACCAAGAACCACTTTTTGTCAGTAGTGAAACGTCGAAAGCTTGCCTGGTTTGGGCATGTAACTCGTCATGACTCCCTTTCGAAAACGATCCTCCAGGGAACAGTCGAAGGTAAACGGAGAAGAAGAAGGCAAAGAAAATCCTGGGCTGATAACATCAAAGAATGGGCAGGACACGGTTTTTCCACACTTGTACACATTGCTGAGGATAGAGAGCAGTGGAGGACCCTGTCTGCTGATGCTTCCACCATGGCACCCCTACGACCCATGACGGGTTACGGGTTGAGATGATGATCTGCGTTATGTTGTAACATCAGCTAGATTACGCATACACCTCCATGTGTAAAGCTAGCTTCTTTATTTATGCAGAATAGACAGAGGATGCTGTTTAGTACGTGAGTGACATATTATTAAATAAAAATGAATGAATATGAAAGACGACATCTTTCATTAGTACTGAGACTGTACTTCGACGATAGAGACCGTCATACCGATGCGGTGTGTGCATGAACATACTTTATTGATGTGCTTTTGGAGCTGTGAAATGTCTAATTAAATATATTGGGAAGTGTCCAATCAGGCCTTTGGACTTTTATTATCATTTGCAAGTGTACGGGCCAGGGGCGGGATTTGAATGGGCCATATCCCTATCGACACTGGCTTATATTATAACGGCCAAGCCTTCATGACACCAATATAATATGTGTGAGGAAGCTAAGAAGAAGCCTGCTACAAATAATATAAAGCCACCTGTTGCGTGCAGTTTCTCGCTGTGTATAATATTCTGCTTTAGTGTAAATGTCTATTTTGTAGATATTAATCTTGATTCCTGACCTAAGGGATATCACCCAGGATTTTTCTGGGAGGTGTATTTAACAGTGGTTGTCTGTCCACTGGTTTCAACTTACCGGTTTAAAATTAGAACCGAGGTCTGGTTGCATGTCCATATTTGGCTACAATGGCTAGCTTTTCTAAGAATGTTTGCAACTAGAGCTAAGGTCTTAATTCATGACCATATAAGGCTTCAATGGTCAGTCTTTACCTGGAATGTGTTGAAGCATTGCCCCTGAGTTTAGCTCAAGGAAGTGTAGCGTCTTCGGCGCATGCGCGTATGTCCAGGGGTTAAGCGAGACTTCCGATCTAGGGGGTCGAGCGAAAAATGTCAGAGGGTTAAGACGTGTTTCGACGTCTTTGTGTTTTCGGCTTCATGTCTGGGGAAATGGAAAACCTCTGTGGATGGGCTTAGAAGTATTTGAAGATATTCCCCGATGATAGTGATATATTTCAAACGTCTAGGAGACGTGTGTGTGTGTTATTAGTGCATTTTGAAGGTCTATCAAGGTAAATGGACATTTTGTTATTCTCTTTGCCTATCAGAGTCTCGTACCACATATATTTGTCAGCTCATTGACTTTTCCCAGGGTGGGAAAGAATCTAACAGTCTACGTGAGTTAAGCTCTTAATTTAGGCTGACTTTATTAGCTTAGGGCTTGTGTACGCCCAGGAAACATTGTATTTTGATGCATCCCGCTGTTTCAGAGGTAATATATTATGGACAAGGTCTGACCCACCTTGTTTGCCAGTCACAGAGGCTAGTTAAACTTATAGGCCTGCTACCTTAAGGCCTGTTGCATGCAAGCAACACAACTGATGAACTCATGTCAGGAAAGAGTTGGTTAACTCGTGTATCAACACCCGCGAGCAATGCGGGGTATTTTTGCTGAGGCTTGTTTGGAAGGGAACTTAGATTGTGGTCAACAATCGTGCTTAGGCCCAGCTTACTGACTTGTGAAACATGATGCTATCCATGTACTATTGTCATGTCTACATGTTCCTGAATCTTGTTATATGATCATGTACTGATGTCGTCGTCTTGTTGTAGCGTACTACATTAAAGCTTGTGAAAAATCAGTTGCTGTTCCAAACTTCACTGACTTATACTTGTACTAGAGTGAGTGCTGAGCCAATGTTTAGAACTGTACACCCATTCGCGTGTCTTGTTTTAGATTGTGGTCAGTGCGGACGTGTTTTTATTTTGCTCTACAATTTGGACATTTTATTCTAAGTTGTTCACATTTAATATGGATGGTTTATATACCCCTGTGTCAGCGTTTTGCTTGGACTTACAATGAAATTGTTTATTCTGTAATTGTGTTAAATTCACTTGTAAATATTGTGTTTTTCTCTTTATGGAATGACGGTAGAAGCGTTCATCGTGTGGTGCCACCATTTTTCGATATATCGAGAATTACTTTAACCGTAGTACTATCTTCAGTTTTAGTAACACATTCCAAAATGTAACTGTGACCCTGTGGCTAGGATACAATGGACTATGATAAATCACAGGCCTTGTCCGCCTTGTAGCATGTAATGTGATATGGCGAGCGGGGAGAAACGCGTCGTTTCAGGGACAATAAAACCACCACGAGATGGCCGATTACGCCCTTCGACAGTAGCTAAGAGTTACTCTCTTAACCGGGGAAAAGCAATACAAAGAAAATTAATTGCTTGGAATAGCCCTCCTCATCTGACCATCAAGCAAACGAACAATGGTCAATGTTGCTCTGTTGAATTCCATAACAGCCAACACTACGAAATTTTCAAACGCACTTGCTTAGAGTACTACCGAAACTGTTCTATTGAAACTCGGAGCGATCAACTAGATGCTATTGTTGAGGACAAAACAAGCACCGACCTTCTCACAATACATCTGTATCACACAAGAGATAAAATTTTAGTTCAAGGAGCGACAGAGTGTGTACAGACATGGCTAGACGTCGAATTTTATCACCTCCAAAGATCAGCTCTAGATAAGACCATGATTGTAACTGATCTTGCCTCTCCACCAACAATCACAGGAGACACGCCTGCCAACGTACAATCTCAGCTAACCATTGAAACCAGTCCACCTATCATCACTCCAATAATTGTGCAAACTGGAGAGGAATCCAACGAAAATGTTTCCCTTTCAAATGATGATATTCCGAAACGTACACTGGAACTAGCATCATCTACCCTTAATACAAATATACCTACAGATAATCCAGATCTAAATCACTCGCCCAGTGCACACGAGACACACCCATCATGCACCAAAGACACTGTTACTAAAAGAATAATGCCTATCCACAAACAGCTCCTAGCTATTGAGTACACTAAGGAGCAAGACAGCCCCGAAGTGCGAAGTCTAGTAGAGGGAACAGAGAAGCGCTGCTGTCAGGCGATGATTACCGTCCTTGAAAGTTCAGTGAGAAACATCATTGCTGAACTCAAACAAGACCTGGACAGCTCATTCAAAAGAGAACTTGACGCACTCAGGCATGAGGTCAAGTCTCTCAGACAAGAAAACACAAGGCTGATAAATAGAATAGACCAAATACAAGAAGCTTCAGACAGTAAAAACAAGAACGGTGGTGTCCAAAACCCTCAAATATCGGGTCATCCAATTACACCACAAACATCACCTGCTCCGTTACTCTCTCAACCTCAAACACCCGTTCCTGAAGACAAAATATGCCCACGACATCACAAGCTTGAAAACAGCCAACAGAGTATTAAAAACAAAGAACGAAAAGAAACATCACCAAATAAGACTTACCCGATTGAGGTAAAAATTAGTCATCGTACTGAAAACCTACCAAGACAACACACACAAGTAGATCCCGAAGCAACAACGGCAACGGAACATGAAAGAACACAACAACCGACACAAAAATCCGCTGAAGACCTCCAGCAAGAAGAACATCAATGGCACCAACAACACCGTCGTGCACGACCTCAGCCACAGCACCATCGACACATACCACACAACACACATCACATCATTATTGGGGACTCACTGCTAAAAGGTATTCACAGTGACAGAATGTCAACAACGCCAGAGGACATTGTCACAGTAATACCACTACCAGGAGCTGGAATAGTGAAAACAACCAATGAAATCAGCCATCTCAACAGAAATACTAACATAAGGAAAACAACAGTACACGTAGGGATAAACGATAGCACAAATGGATACACCATTAACCCATTATTAGACATCTCCAGAATGATTGACAACATAAAACAAAAATTCCCAAACACCTCCATATTTATCTCGTCAATAATTCCACCCAGCTATGGTCAAGCACGCCAAACTGTAGATATCAACAACAAGGTGCTATATAATTTCTGCACTAAACATCACATTTCTTTCATAAACAACACACCTTTTTTCACATCAAAGTCAGGTGCACCAAAAAAGATGCTATATATAGATCAAGTCCACACTTCTAAGCTAGGGACGAGCTACCTAGCCAAAAATTTAAAGTTCCCCGAGAGGACTCACCACAAACACACATATTCGTCAGTCAGTGACACAAATTACACACTAAACACAGTGAATCCACGCATAACCCCTCATAACCACTCATCGTCATCCTCAGGTAATACTCATTTATCTAGCAAAGCTACACCTACTCCCATCCTCCACCGTAATCTTTATAACCAAATGTTTCCCCCATTACCCACACTACAGACACCCCCGCCACTACCTGCTCGACAGGCACAACTGGACAGATGGAAAGACTGGGCTACAAGTATGACCCGTTCTTCCTCTACATCAAGTAACCACAACACAGGAACTACAGCTAGGAAATTGGACTTTCTTCATCCTGTTTCTAGCCGCCAAGAATGCCACTCTCATAGTTCGTATGTGCTACATCAGCTAAGGCAGTATAGCCCAGAAGTATTGATGCAGGCATTTCAGATGTCTTTATACGACTTTTCAGAACAAAATTCAGCGCACAAACACCAAGCTGTTGCAGATAACCTCACTTAAAAGCTGTATTTCAAACCAGCTTGGAGCTTAGTTCCCAGATTGACGCCTTCTCTCCGACTGCACCTTTGTTTATTCGTGTTGAGGAAAATTAGGAAATCCTCATAAAATTAACAAGCGTGGACCTTTAACTGAAAAGATGAATTCTCTACATTGACTGTGGTTGAAGTCAAAATAGTCCTGTGTGCCGCACTTTTTGCAAAGATTAAGATACGGTAAACAGTGTCCACGGACTTTAGAGAAATCTATTGCAGTGTATATTTTATAACTTGTTTACAATTTTGTATTAACCATTGTGTACTAACTTTATTGCTTCTTACTCATTCCTACTCCCCTCATTCTTTCTTTCCTATTGACTATTATCATGTCCGATTGCAAAAACTCAAATCAAAATATAGGCAATATCACTAATTCCTGGCTTAAACTATCAGGGCTTAAAATTGGTCATTTAAACATTTACCACCTGCTAGGTAAGCTTCCTGAAGTCTCCACCTCTCTCCAACAAAACTTCCACATATTTGGTTTTTCTGAAACCCGTCTCAATGACAAAATTACAGATGAAGAAATTAGGATTAATGGATTCACCACCATTCGCAGGGATTCTAACAGACAACATGAAACAGGGCTAGTTATATACATCTCAACATCTCTTCAGTACAGACGCCGTGATGATCTAGAACATACTGGCATTGAATGTATATGGCTGGAAATAAAACTCCCCAACCTGACCCCCGTTTTAATTGGTTACCTGTACCGAAACCCTAGCTCTTCTGCTGTATGGTTTGACACATTCTCACGAATGATGGACAACGTTTGGGCTTCTTCGAGGGAAATTATTCTACTGGGAGATTTCAATATTGACCTTCACAAATCGAACAACACGTGGAATGATATCACCATCTCATACAACCTCACACAGTTAGTCAATCAACCCACGAGAGTAACAGATTCATCATCTACACTAATTGATCATATCTATACGACCTGCCCAGAAAACATTGTAGAATGCACAGTTACACGGACAGCATTAAGTGACCACTATCCTTTTTGCTGTACCTGGACGAGAAAAGGGTTCAAAGCACCTAAAACGGAACATATCACAGTCCATTACAGGAATTTCAAAAACTTTAACCTTCAATTATTCCTACAAGACCTACAAATATCCCCTCTCTCATACGTGTACCAACTTCCCTATCCAGAAGAAGCCATAACATACTGGACACACACTTTTAACAATGTATTTGACAAACATGTTCCTATAAAGCAAGTTCGTGTTAAAAATATCAGAAAGACCCCATGGATAACAAACGAAATATTATCAACAATGAGAGAGCGGGACGAAGCACATAAGCTCAAAGATTTCAGCAGGTATCGGATGCTTAGAAACAAAGTACAATACCTCATTCGTCAGGAAAAGAAACTACATTTCAGAAAGATGATTCAAGACAAAGCAAACAGTAAAGAAGTCTGGGCAGCCATTGGAACACTAACACACAAAACAAAGTCACTAAACTCTTTACCAAAAAGCTGCTCCCTCACGGCTACTCATTTTAGTAACCACTTCAAAACAGAAATTAACCATCTCAAATCGACACTAAAGCCAATGGACTGCGATATTAGTAAACTGACCGCCTTCTGCAACACTGAACATACCATAACAGATCTTAGAGATATTCCTTTTCTAACAGTACACGAAGTTCTCACATATATCTTGGCATTAAAAAACAACAATTCATCTGGTCTTGATGGTATCAGCAATAAGATTCTACGTTACGCTGCACCCATCATTTGCGACTCCTTAACATATGTGTACAATCAATGTATTGCACACAACTACTTTCCCACAGCATTTAAATCTGCCAAAGTGTATCCTCTCTATAAATCTGGCTCACATAGCGATCCCAACAGTTACAGACCAATATCCCTTCTATCATCTCTTTCAAAACCACTAGAGAAACACATTTACAACACCACATTTCAACACTTAACAACAAACAAACTGCTCATTGAGAGCCAGTCAGGTTTCAGACCCAAACATTCCTGTCACACAGCTCTCACCAAAATGGCAGATAACTGGCTGTCGAACGTAAATGATGGGAAATTAGGTGGTGCTGTTTTTGTTGACTTCAAAAAAGCATTTGACATGATTGACCACACTATCTTGGTTCAAAAGTTTGAAACCCTCAGAATAGGCCCTAATCCACTAAACATCATCAAATCATTCCTGGGAGATCGACAACAGTTAGTGCTTCACAACAACTCGACATCAGATTTCTCGAAGATAGATACAGGAGTACCGCAGGGCTCTATTCTTGGGCCCCTACTCTTCGCAATGTTCATCAACGACCTACCACTACATCTAAAATATTCAACATGTGACCTCTTTGCAGATGATTGTACTATCTACACTAGTGACAATGACTGCGTGGCACTTGAAATGACTCTTCAATGCGATGTAGACAATCTAACAAAATGGAGTAATATGAATCGTATGCCATTAAACACAGCAAAAACGAAATCTATGTTGATTACCACCAGACAGAAACTCCTAAACTGCACCAAAAGATCGCTACAGGTACACGCGGAATCAATACAAATTGAACATGTAACAGAACACAAAGTTCTAGGAATCACGATTGACCAGCACTTAACGTGGAACTCCCATGTACGGAATTTAACCAAACACTTAGCTCAAAAGACGTACAGCTAGCCAAAATAAAAACACTTCTTAGACGCAGACACTAGACTATTGTTCTACACCTCACATATACAGACACATCTAGATTACTGCTCTACACTATGGGATGGTTGCCCTGCTTCCACCTCAAAGAGACTGCACTCCCTGCATAAGAGAGCAATACGTCTGATCACCGATAATCGCACGATATCACACACAAGGACAGGAAAAGAACCCACAATACTGTCCCTGAAAAAACGTCTTCTCTACAACAAAGCCAAGCTGACCCACGCAATTCTATCAAACAATGCTCTGCCGTACCTACGATCATTGTTTCAAACCAGTAGAAGAGAGGGACTACAATTACATCAGTTACGTCTGCCCAAACCTAGGATCGACCTGTTCAAAAAGAGTCTAGCCTACTCTGGAGCCTACTTATGGAACAGCCTTCCACACCACCTAAAAAGCCTACCTACACAATATTCATTTAACAAAGCACTTTTCAAACACTTCCTAAACACTGATTATCTACCCCATAGAAACATCATTTGTCTGTCAACATCTCATCCATAGGTCAACATTTCCTTTCCTCTTCCGCTCGTTTTTAATGGAATAATTTGTTTTATATCCATGTAAATATTATTATATAATGTAATGTATGTGAGAATGTACCCGCATACCACTGTACTTTAGAGATGTGAATGTTTCCGTTTGCTTAAATGGGTGATGTACATGCAGATATAATTTTTTTTTTTTTTTTTTTTTTTTTAAACTGCTGAAAGACTTTTTCTGTTACAGAAGTGCGCAAGAAAGTGTTATTATTATTATTTCAATTTCCGCCAAGAATGTATGGATGTAAGCGAGAATGTGTTTTTGTAATTCTTGTATTGAGGATTGATGACACATTCAAAAATACTACAGATTAGACGTTTTGACCGCATAAGTGAGTGTCGGTATACATAACTTATTTATTTATGGTTTTGTTTATATTATTTTATTTATTATTATTATTATTTTTTTTTTCAGTCACTATCTTTATTTAAAAAAAAAAAAACCTAGGCTACTCATTTTTTATTATGATTGTATACTGTAAATGAATGCTATTATGTTAACTTTATAATGTTGCATGCCTTTAAATTAATGCTTAAAGTAATATGTGGGAATAAAATGATATAGTATGCAAGATAAATGAGAGTGAAAGGGCAGAATGTTAGACGGGCCTGCGCGCCCAATTCTCAACCCTTCGAAAATAAAGTTCGTTCACTCCATGTCAACACTGCACTTTGCCAGCGCTTCAACATAACTGAAACAGGCTGACCTACATTCACTTGTACTGCACTGCTTGGGTTGATCTGACCTCTACACCCACATACACAGTGCTGTAACCTTTATAATTGTCAACAAGTAAACAGTCATCTACTTTATGAAGGTATTTATGTGATGGCCAGAAAAATATCTTAATACCACCTAAATGAATTTACGCCTGGAAAGAGAACGCCCGTATCAATGACTGAATTGATTTATTTGAATTACGTCTTGTGGATGACTTGTTTTGTGTGTGTGTGTGTGGCTTATATTATAGTTGAAAAAAAATTAAATTAAAAAAAAAAAAAAAAAAAAAAAAACACACACCCACACAAATAGTAAAACGTCTTACAAGGAGAAGGACAAGAAAAACCTACGTTGCGGCCACAAGGCCTTCGTCAGGGACAGACAAACAAGAGACAGGAGGGAAAGAAAATGAGAATTAAGTAGAGAACATGAAACTATAAAAATAAGAGAAAAAAACTCCCTTAATATTAAGTCCAGTCACATGTGAAGCAAAGCAGGATGGCTGCCACTAAACCGGAAAGAGGAAGTTGACAGTACATAAAGATAAGAAATAATAAAAACAAGGACTGGAAAAGAGAGAAAAAAGTAATCAATAAATAATAAATAAAATAAAATAAATAAATAAAATATAAATAAATAAATAATAATAATAAATAAATTTAAAACAAATAAATAAATAAATAAAAACTAAATAAAGAAATAAATAAAAATAAAAAATAATAAAGGAAAAAAATAATTAAAAATAAAAATAAAAATAAAAAAAATAAAAAAAATAAAAAAAAATAAAAAAATTTAAAAAAATTTTATATAAAATAAATAAACAAATTTAAAAAATAAATAAATAAATAAATAAATAAATAAAATTATTAAAAAAAAAAAAAAAAAAAAAAAAAAAAAAAAAAAAAAAAAAAAAAAGGGTGATCGCATCAAAGTAGAAAGTCATAATACAACAGGGACTCGATAGAGAAAGGCGTCTCAGACAAAAGAATGTTGGGTATTCAAACCGTGTGGTTTGAGGCAACCCATAAGATGGATGAGGCGTTGTTCCTGGCGAAACCGACTGTTGGCGTCCGAGGAACAGTATCTGATGGCTGTCACCTGGATGTCAGTGGCACCGTGGTGGTCAGGGCCATTGAAGTGGATGGCCACAGGTGTGGAATTAAACTGAGAGATGTCATAGAGGTGTCTGCAGAATCGGTCGCCCAGTCGTGTGCCCGTTTGGCCGATGTACGTAATGGTGCAACGTTTGCATATAATAGCATAAATGACGTTGCGTGACTCACATGTGAAGCCATGGGTGATGGTGAACTTGGCGTTAGGGAACGAGACTGAACGTGTTTCGATTACATACTGACATGTCTTACATCGTGTACGGTTACATGGCTTGGTTCCAAAGTGGCCATCGTTGACGGTTTTCAGACGGCTGTGGACTAGGAGGTCCCTCAAATTTTTGTCCCGTCTATATGCCAGCAAGGGTGGCTCACTAAATGCTTCCCGCGCCACTGGGTCAGCTTGGAGGAGAGGTAGGTGGCGAAACAGGATCCTTTTGACAGCAGTGCTGTGAGGGTGATAGGTCATTATTAACTTGACTCTATCAGAGGAGGTTTTTTGGCGGGGTTTGAGGGCCTCTACACGTGAGATAGGGAGAACACGTTCTAAGGCAGAGGTAAGAACATCTTCTGGATACTGTCTGTTACGGAAGAAGTCCAACATTTCTTGTGCTCGGCATAGAAAGTTGTCATCATCTTGGCATAACCGACGGAGGCGGAGAAGTTGTGAGAAAGGCAAGGAGTCCCGACAAGCCGGAGGATGAGAGGAAGTATAAAGGAGGTAACTGTGTGCATCAGTGGGTTTGTAGTACACCGAAGTGGTGAGGTGGGGCGGAGTGATAGTGACAACAATGTCAAGGAAATTAACAGAGACAGTGGAGATGTGAGAGGTGAATTGGATCGCAGGGTGGAAGTTGTTAATGAAATTAATGAACCTAGATAGGTCAACCTCTGGCATATCGGTGAGACCTATGCCATCATCGATGTATCTATGATACATCAATGGAAAAGGTCCAGGATACTGCTGCCACACCTGATACTCCAGGTAGCCCATGAAGAGGCAGGCATAACTGGGACCCATCTTGGTGCCCATGGCAACTCCACTGATGGCTTATATTATGCAAAATATGGAGCAGCCAGCCCCATTCCCAAAATACCTTAGTCGCCTACTTAGTCGTCTGGTAGGTTACATTATTACTATTTTTTGATCCCCTGTCGTGCCTTTGTAACAGATGGCGGTTGGGTGTTGGCTATAAAATTATCATACATAATAACCATTTTGGCTTCACCATGCGTGACTACATAATATCAGCATAGTTCACACAAGACTTGTGATAGACTGTCATCTGTAAACCATGACGATATTATCTCGTGCTGTCTCAGCTATTAGAGCTGGGACATGATTGACAGCGTGGCAATATTTAAGTAAGGGGGGTTGTGTGTTAAAAATCTTCATCTGTACGGTAGTTCAGTTTGTATTACTTACCAACGCGGTGGGCACTGTCTTGCAAAACGTAAAACCTAGTCGTCCCATTGCAAGTCTTTGGAAAACGTGCAGTGTTAAACAAGCTACCCCTATGTTAGGTGCCACTTCTAATACCGTGTACACAAAAACAGGAGCACGTGTTTAGTGGTAAGTAACGTTTATAAGCCTAGGTCTGTAGCGTTTTATTGACATTGACAGAAGTCTATAGTAGTTTGACCTAAGACTGTACACGGTGACACAACAACAGATCTACCAACAGACGTCTTATTGACATTGAGAGAAGCCAATAGTAGTTTGACCTAAGACTATACACGGTGACACAACAATAGATCTATCAGCAGACGTCTTATTGACATTGACAGAAGCCTATAGTAGTTTGACCTAAGACTGTACACGGTATAGATCTACCCAGTGCCCCTTTATATAGAGAGTTACGCGAACTAAAATTTGGCCGCCATTTTCGGCTGTACCCTTATTGCAATAAAATGTACCCAATTGCGAGTTTCAGACCCAATTTATATTTTCGTTTAGGTTAACTAGTAATTTTAAATAAAATTAGATGCAAATATAGTAGCACATATTTGTACTATTATTTGTATTTCAACTAACAAAACAAAGAAAAGAAAACTAGTTTACTTATTGGTTTGTTGAATAGAATCAGTACATCTGGGAATGTGAAGGTCTGATGCTGTTCTTACAATACATATGACCTTTAACAGATGAAAGTCAACTAAATACATGTTAAAGTCAGTTATATAACTGGAACCACCAGGCCTTTACACCCCTCCACCTTAATATAATTCGTGTTCAGAGTTTTTTCTTGATTTTGTTAGTTTTTTTTTTAGTTTTTAGTTTTTTAAATTTTTATTTTTTATTTAACGTATAAGTATAATTGTGATTGTTCATATTTACAATGATTTGACAAATGTGATGCCACTTTCTCATATCGGCAGTTGTTCATATTATTTGGAATTGAAAACAATATATATCCTAATTATAACCCATCAGAGGTTGAACGAGATATTTTTCTTCATTAATTAAAAAAAAAAAAAAAAGCGTGAATTTTTAACACATACACTGTTAAATTTTATATTCCGTTAGAATTTCACTATTTAGAAACAAATGTTCCGTTAGAATTTCAGACCTAAGGGTCTTTCATATTTGGACATGCGCCTTAATATAACCGACTAGATTGAACGGGACGCGCCTCGCCAAAACGAGGCAAACTTTTTACATTTAAAAAAAAAATTTCGTTAGAATTGCAACACTTAGCAAAACATACTCCCTTCGAATTGAACTATTTACCTAGTTTGAAATGTGGAAACTGGTGAATGACTGTTGTAGGCACTGGCAATTTCATCTAATGTCAAGCAGCACAGCTGTTGTACTCCTAACATGTTTACAACCTTTAATTTCATGTAATCAAACATCTGATTGAGTATTCCCCCAGAAATCTGAATGTGCTATATTCGTTGCTGCATAATACGTATAGCAAGCAGTGGTTTCAGCAACATATTATAGCCTGTTGTTCCACAAGCAAATCGAATTTGCAATGATTTCTTTACAGTCTTACTGCCCCATTTGACTCCTCTTGAAGACCTACAATTAAGGACCCGGATCTGATCCTCAGATAGCATGTTTAATATTTTATCTGTCTGGCATGACAATTTTTTCTTGATTCGATTGTTCTGCCTCTTCTCTGTAGCTAAACTTGCTGCAAGTTTACTGATTTTTTTCTAAGTGTCTTAATCAATGTTTCATTACGTCGTCGTTCAGCCTCGTCTTGACATTGACAGAAGCCTATAGTAGTTTGACCTAGGACTATACACATTGACAAAAGAATAGATCTAGCAGCATGACATACGTCATGGGAAATTGAAACAAGCATTGCCACAAGCATTGTATTTAAACAGTTTATATTTTCTTGTGACTGCGACACAACGTATTCCTAGATAAATAATAGAAAAACATTATTTTATAACACGGGGAAGGCCGAGCAAAACAGGAATCAATGAAACGTATAAGAACTATCTAAAACTGTTACCATGGACAAGAACGAGAATATGTACCACGCTGTCACCAATCTTACAGGTAAGCTGAGAATGTTTGGCAGGAATAGAGGAGTACTGGCAACAACAAGTATTTGTAACAATTAGCAACCACATAGGAACATTTCAGCAAGTTAAAAATAGTGTTAGTCAGGGATGTGTGCTGTCACCAATCTTACAAGTAAGATGACAATGTTTGGCAGGAATAGAGGAGTACTGGCAATAACACGTAGCTGTAAGAATTAGCAGCCACATAGGAACATTTCAGCAAGTAAAAAATAGTGTTAGTCAGGGATGTGTGCTGTTACCAGATTTGTTTAATTTGTACAGTGATTATTGTCTGCCTCTTATATCTTTTCTCTACTGTCATATATAATGCCTGGTAGACGTTTCCACGTACAAATACTTTAATCACGTTACTAGGCTCCTCAGATAAAACTTCAACGACCAATATCTCATTGTTTAAAGTATACCAATGTTTTATTTTGTTATTGGCACTTACGTTACTTGTCGTAACTAATTTATAGAATTTTTGCAAAGAGACATCCTCTTTTTGTTTTTGAACGAATGAGTTTTTATCAACCAACTCAATCTTCAAATCATCATCTTCATCAGTAGACATAGTTTGATCATCAACATTACCCTGATCAACATTATTGATTACATCATCATCATCACTGACATTATCTATAGGTTTATCATCATTGGTAATTTCTTCCAAGATGTTATCATCACCCATATGATTCAAAACTTCCTTACGAGCTTGTGCTCTAGTCGTAACAGCATTAGCTGATATGAGATGCTCTTTTTTCCATTTCTCTATGTCTTGTTGAGAACATTCTCGAATCCAAGGGATGTTTCCAAGTTGAATCTCAGCAATAGGGCTGTTCAAAAAACGAGCAAGCACTCTACCTGTAAAATAAGGTGTATCTAAAAACACCTCTGCAGTGGGGTAGTGTTCAACTGTTCCACCAAAAGTGACACATTTCACTTCCATTCCAGTATGATCTTGTTGATATGGTCTTTGTGTACATATGTTTCCTACTAGAGTTACTCGCCCTTATGATAACTCTTCATCTTTTCTTCTTACTTCCTCTTTCTAAAGATGGACGATTAAACATGTCGAGTCATACCCAATGTGTTAAGGCTTCGTGATTATGCTTCATAACGTGAGAATGTATGACAGCCAGCCACGTCTCATTACATCTAACAGTATTTACTAGACACAACAGTAAATATTAACATGGTGGCAGCGGTGTTTATTTCTACAGAATTCTGCTGACGTGTGCTGACGTCATAGCCTTGCGGTGACGGGACGATAAACTGGTAAAACCAAATTTCACTCTTCTGTTGGTAGTTTATTGCTTGCATACCATAATTAGACATTTCGTCATGGCAGAACGGTCCATGTTTCGGTTACCACCCTGCCTAGACATAAATAACGTCGAACCAGACACATTTCGTAAATGGAGACGACAGTTAGAACTATATATGGATGCAGCAGAAGTGGCCTCTAAACCTGATCCTGTTCGGGCGGCCATGATTCTTCACTGTTCTGGACCTCAAGCCGTTGAAGTTTTTGATCAACTTGCAGAGGAAGGAGACCACTCTAATCCTACTAAAATTCTCGATTTGCTGCAGAACCATTGCAGCTCACGAAGCAATGAAGTATTACATACGTTCAGATTCTGGAACACACCTCTACAAGAGCCTTTTAATTCTTTTGTGACTGAGCTGAGAACGAAGGCAGACTTATGCAACTTTAACGACAAGGATCGTATGATAAGAGACAAAATTGTCTTCACTGTCAACAAAAGGTTACAAGAGAAGCTCTTGAGAGAAGCTGACCTCGATCTAAATAAAGCCATTCACATATGCAGAGTCTTCGAGCAAACTGGAAAAGTTATAAGATAGATGAATAATACAGTACAACCTTCTGAAACAAGGGTTGAAAAGGTACAGAAAAAAAAATCACTCAACCATAAACCTCCCAAGAGAGACACTGGGCATGCTGCTGGTAAAGCCTGTCAAAGTAACACTGACAGTGGATACTTTGAACCTAGAAAGGAGTGTCATTACTGCGGACAGAAACATCTGTTGATTAAGAAAAAGTGTCCTGCATGGGGAAGTTTTGCTGAAACTGTGGGGGAAGAAACCATTTCAAAGTTAAATGCAAGAAAGTTCACACTGTTAACACAGAGTCAGTGGAAGATTCTGAAGTTTTTCTTAATTGTGTGAAGTCTAGCAAAGCTTGTACATCTGCACAACTCATTGTCAATGGGAAAATGGTAAAATTTCAGATAGACACAGCAGCTGATGTGAATACAATCATCTGTCAACGCTTTGTGATGCAAGAACAATTGTTACCCACTAAACAGAGGCTTGTTATGTGGAATGGTACCAAGATAACTCCATTGGGAGAAGTTCTATTAACTGCTGAGAATCCTAAAACTGGGACAAAACACAATATAAGGTTTACTGTTGTGAAAAATAGACTCACATGTTTGCTGGGCAACAACAGACTGCAGGATCTACAGTTTGTGACAGTCAACAGAAACAAATTTATTGCTAAGGTGGCTACTGACAGTTCAGATAATGATCATAACCCTGATAACCATCTAGATGTCCTGGGTGAAGCTGTGTTGCTTGATCCTAATATTCGTCCGAAGGCACTGCCATGCAGAAAAATACCATTTTCACTTAAGAGCAAGGTAAAATCAGAGCTTCAAAATCTAATGAACAGAGGTATATTAATACCAGTAGAGGAACCGACTGAATGGGTTATCCAAATGGCTGTTGTTGAAAAGTCTGATGGTTCTTTAAGAATATGCATTGATCCTAGACCCCTGAATGAGGCTTTGCAGAGAGAGCATTACAGATTACCAACTTTGGATGATGTATTGCCTGAACTCAATAATGCCAAGATTTTCACAAAGCTGGATATCAAGGAAGCATTCTGGCATATCAAACTTGATGAGAAGTCTAGTAAACTTACAACAATGATTACACCTTTTGGTAGGTTCAGATGGTCTAGATTACCATTTGGTTTGAATGTAAGCAGTGAAATTTCCCAGAGGCATCTAGCACAAGCTCTTGAAGGTCTTCATGGTTGCATCAATGTTGCTGATGACATAGTTATTGCAGGTTGTGGATCAAACAGACAGCAAGCAATTAAGGACCATGATCTGAAGCTTAAAGCACTGAAACATAGGTGTAAAGAGAAAGGCATTAAACTGAATGAAGCTAAAGCTCAAGAGAAGAAAAAAGAAATTACCTTCATGGGTCACCTTATTACTGCTCGAGGTGTTGAACCAGACAAGAAAAAGGTTGAGACAATACTAAACATGCCCGTTCCTAAGGACTGTCATGAGGTTCGCAGATTTTGAGGCATGATACAGTATCTAGCAAAGTTTCTCAACAATCTTTCAGAAGTTCTTCATCCAATAAGAGAACTTACCCGTAAGGATACTCCCTTTATCTGGTTTGCTGAATGTGTACAAGCCTTCAAGAGAGTCAAGAAACTGATTACTTCTACTCCAGTACTCGCATACTATGATCCTGATGAATCTTTGTGTATTCAAGTTGATAGTAGCAGCTATGGACTTGGGGCTGTCCTCCTACAAAATGGTCATCCAATAGAGTTTGCTTCAAGAGCTCTAACTGAAACAGAACAACGCTGGGCTCAAATTGAGAAAGAACTCTTAGCTGTTGTATATGGTTTGGAACGCTTCGACCAGTACACTTATGGAAGGAAAGTTACAGTCATCAACGACCATAAACCTTTGGCAGCCATCGTGAAGAAACCTCTGAGTCAAATTCCTCGAAGACTGCAGAACGTATTGATGCGCAGCCATCGATATGACTTTGAATTCCAATGGGTACAAGGTTCCGATCTTCTTATAGCCGACACACTGTCCAGAGTTTGTAATCATAATGTCACATTGGATTTCTCAACCGATTGAGAGCGATGCAGGAGCTGATGCACCTGTAAGATTACCTGAAATACCAGATGTGATGATGGAAAAGATTAAAGCTGATACTCTCAAAGACAGCGTGCTTCAGAGGTTGAAGTCGACCATTTTGGATGGGTGGCCTAAAAGAAAGTCTGATACTGTTACCTTATACTTATTGAAGGCTATTGGGTAACGAGTATATTAATGTGCTGCACTGGTCTTGTAAGGTATTTTGATATAATAGACAACAGTCTAAACAGTAACGTAAGGAATGGCCAACTTGAATAATCTTGATCAACAGCTTGTTGTACGTTTTATCACATTTAATATGTCACAATACAACATAAGTGTACTTCACTTCTTTTGAGAGCATATGATGATATGACGTTACATCAGTAATACAAATGTGTTCAGTAGCAGCCATAAGCAATAATGTCGTTGTGCCGGTTTAAAGTCAGAATGTCTATAAATCGTCTACAACGCCTTCATACTTTACAAATCCGTATTGATTCAAATCACTTACTGTCCTTCTCCTTAAGCCACACACAATCAGGCACACATCATAATGAATTGAGTCAATTATCCTGACTCTGAAATATTTTATAACAATAAACACTGGTCTGTCGCTCTCACATAAATATCCGTACACTTCGAAAACACAAGCCAAACTCAACTGTCCTAACGATAACCTTCGTTGCCCCCGCAGCAGACCCTGTCCACGTCATACACTAAATACCTGTGTCACCCACATTCCACAACTCGCACGCTTTTACACTCGAAGCGTATTCGCATTCTGCTCCATTGCGCACAGCGATGAATTACCAGCCTGTGAGCAAAGTGATAGGTAACACTTTTACCCCGCCCCCAGCGAAAACTGAAAGTTTTCCATATAGGAAGTCACTTTTAGAAAATGCGAGAAGTTACCGTCCAGTCTATGTCATACCTAATCAACAGTCTATGGAATTTAGTCAGGAACATGGAAAAATGAGAAAAATTAATGAAAATATGAAGAAATATGATAATGAAATTGGGAAGTTTTGGAAAATGAAATATCTGAATGCATTTAATTAAAAGATGAATGAAATGAAAGATCTAACTAATTAAATAGTATTAAGTAAGTATAATAATTACGTTAATGTAAATTTCCACATGAACCTGTGTGTGCTGTCTGTAGCATTGTATAAAACTGATTAACTAAAGTTACTGTCATCAATGATTGGTTCATCTTTCATTAGTGTGAAAGCTTACTATTTGCAATTTTAGCACTTTAGAGTCACATAACTGGTTTAAGTAATAACAAAAAAGAATGTTCAAATGGCGAAGTTCTCCATAGGCGTATCGAATCGATTGTTTCTTGTGTGAGATTTCTTTTCATATGTTGCCTCTTGAGTGTCACAGTCTCTGAGCCCCAACATTTTGAAGTTCGTTTGCTTTAATAGGAAATATGATCTTTTTAAAGTTCTGCATCCCAGTCATTTTGTGAAGGATTGCCATTAAGACATGACAAGGAGCCTTATACTGTTTATCTGAGATCGTGGTTGATTTGGTTCATTTACCGCATACGTCATGACTGTCCGGAAATCAGATCCTGTGTACTGTTCATGGATCTTGATGTAGTGTGAAACGATTTGAATGTATCCACACAAAACGTCTCTTATCGTGACTTCAAATGACTTGAGTTGTTTCTCTTGATAACAATGGTAATCTGTATCTGGTTATGGCTATTGTCAGGATAGCTCTTTTAAGTTAGCGAGGTATCTGTAGACAATCAGCACTGTACCTTGGTCAATGGGTCGCAGCAATGTCATATCCTTGAGAATCGGGCAGGTCTGTCTGTGTACATCTCGACAGAACATCTGCAAGCACATTGGACTTGCCCTCAATAGGTCGAATGATATAGTCATATATTTGCAAATTAATTGCATAACGTGCGACTCGTGCGTTTTTCATGTTGGACTTTTGAAGGAACGACAGGACCTTCTGGTCTGTCTCAATGATGAAACGAGAACCAAGAAGGTAACGCTGAAGCTTTGTGACAGCCCATATGATCGCGAGAAGCTCGCGCTCAATAATTGGATATCTGGTTTATGTCTTTGTGAGCTTCCTCGACACATACATCACCGGATGAAGCATTCCATCTACTTCTTGCATCAAGGAGCCACCAATACCGTACATCGAAGCGTCTGTCCTGAGAATAAATGGGAGATGAGGATCAGGGAGTTTTAAAATTGGTGCACATGAAAAGTAATGCTTTAAATGGACTAGAGCTATGTTGCAGGCCTCCGTCCAGACAATTCTATTAGGGGAGCCTTTTGTAGTTAACTCAGATAGAACTGACGTAACTGAAGATAAATGAGGCATAAATTTATTGTAGAACTGTATAAGGCCGAGAAGACTTCGCACCTGCTTCTTAGTCTTAGGAATTGATAGTTTAAGAATCTTCGAGATAGTTTTATCCTCAGTTTTCAGAAATCCATGGCCCACTCTGTGACCTAGGAAAGAAATGTCTTTGAAACCTATGTGAACTTTCGAAGGATTCGCTGTCAGATTATTAGAATTGGCATTGGCTCTGCGTCAGACTCCGTTATGGAATTGAGTTTACGAAAATCCATGCATAATCTGATATTATTATCCTTCTTCTTGATTATAACCATTGGGAAAGAATAAGCAGACTCTGATGGTGCAATAATGTTAAGCTGTAACATTTGACCTAATTCTTTTTCAACCTGATCCTGAAAGTGGATAGGGATAGGGTAAGGCTTTAATTTAATAGGTTTGTGATCTGTGAGTCTAATATCGTGAGTGATTATAGATGTTCGGCCTGGAATATTAGACAGAACTTGCTGATATGACTCTAGAATAGAAAGAATTTGAGATTGTTGTTCGCTGGGTAGATCCGGACAAATAGATACATTTACCCATGATTCTGTCGGGTAAAGAGACATGACAGGAAGTTGCAAAGGTACATCATGAAAAGAAGTGGGTTCTTCTTGAATCACTAACAATGAAGAGTAAGATGTAGGATGATCAGTGATTACTTCATTAACAGCATCTAAGATAGGTTTGAGATATTCAGGTCTATCATGGAATTGTTTGAGCATGTTGATGTGAAAGGTTTTATTCTTGCCTTTCACGTCAAGAATGTAATCAACATCGGTCAATTTTGAAATAATTTCATATGGACCACTCCACGAAATGAGAAGGCTATTCTCTCTCGTTGGTAGCAGGACGTAAGCTTTGTCTCCAGGAAGTAATTTCCTTAACTTTTTTTAACGGTTTTGAAGAGATCTAGCTTTTTCTTTTGCCTTTTCAGATGAATCAGTCGCTATTTTCCAAGCGTCTATAAGTGTCTTTCGTAGATTCACCACATACTCATAGGATGACTGGCATTCCTGAGTCATCTCCGAACCTGTAAGTAATTGTTTTATTATCGACATGGGTCCTCGTGGTGGAGCACCATACATGAGCTCAAAAGGCGAAAACCCAGTGTGTTCATTTGGGACTTCCCGATAAGCGAACAGCACTGCTGGGAGCACTCTATCCCAGTCTTGTGGATACTTCGTGGTAACTTTCCCCAGTAGTTGTTTCAGCGTTTTATGTAAACGTTCTATCATGCCATTGGACAAAGGATGATAAACAGAGCTAAGAGATCTATCAATATTGCATAGTTTCATTACATGCGACATGACATCTGACACAAACTGTGCTCCCCTATCTGATAAAATATTGTCAGGGAATCCCACTCTCGTAAAAATGAGGAATAGTGCATCAGCCACTCGCATGTCTTGAGGAATAGTTGTCTCTTCCCAGCATCAATATAGGCTGTCATGTGACGATACGTTATTGACTGTAGGAGAACGCATTGATGTATGTACTGAATTACTGCCATGAATTCATATGATGTCCGTTATTAAAATGTATTTGTATATGGACCCAGCCACAGACCTCGTTATGATCTTTATTCAATTTGACGCATTGTTTGTATTGGACACTCACGTCATTCAATTAACAACATAGCACGATTATTCTACCGCTCTTCTCAAACCCCGAAGACACGCAATAACATGGTGGCCTGTGTGGGGAACGATATAGTCCAGAAATTTCAACAAATTAACAAGTCGAAAACTGGGAAAAGATTGTTTCGAATAATTAAAAAAAAAAAACTGTTCCTGTCGATTGAAAAAAATTACGTCAGATTTGCCGAACTACGCGTGCGTCATTGCTGTCAATGACAACACCCTGACAATTTCCAACAAAAATGTCCGGTCGGTTGAAGCCTACTATCAATAATCAAAAGTTTACAAGTTTCCAATGGCCTTACTGGATCAAATAAACCACTCATACGAGGCCTGAAGCATAATTCAAGTTACCAGTCTAGTTCAAGACGTGGCCTATGGAGCATGCGAGCAACTTCGGTTTGGGCGCAAGTCTCCTTCAAGACCATGATGGCGTGTTGCACCCTACATTGTTTATCTCGAGAAAGCTCACCGACACTGAAAAAAGTACTCCGTGATAGATAAGGAGCTTCTTGCAGTGGTCTGGTCGATTCAGAAACTAGAACGATTTTTGCTGGGCGCACCTTTTGTCATACAGACTGACGAGAAGGCTGTGGCTACTCTCAGACGCGCCAATCATAAGAGTCCGAAGTTAGCTACTACTACTACTTAGTCGTTTCCCTTCTACCGTGAGGTGTAGAGGTTTGGAAGAGAGAGTGCCAGACTATCCTATCGGCTGTCTTCCTCCTGGCCTGGTTCCATTCTAGTCCTCGGTCCTTCAAAGATTGTCTAATGTTGTCCTCCCAGCGGACTCTGGGTCGTCCTGGGGGTCTGGATCCTTGGCTCTTTGTTTCCCATGCTTGTCGTGGTAGCCGATCTTCTCCCATTCTGCAGACATGGCCAAACCATCTTAGTTGGGACTGTTCTACTTGGGTCTGCAGGGGGTGGGATTTAAGGCCTTGTCGTATCGTCTGGTTGCGTACCATGTCTCTTCTTCTTACTTCAACCACCTTCCTCAGGTACCTCATTTCTGAGGTTTGGATCTGGCTTTTGTGGGTTGTAGTCATTGCCCATGACTCGCATCCATATGTCAAGACTGGGACATAGGTGGAGCGGTATACAGCCAAGATTTGCAATTCCAGGGTCAGAGAATGTTGTGGCTGACTCCTTATCTCGCAACCCGTCTTCAACAAACAATGACGAGTTATTATGCAAGTAACATATACTACTTACATGACTGTGCTTATCGAACGTCCCGTTCTTTGGTACATGCACAGCACGTAGTTGACTCTTCCTATGACATCATTATTTAATATTGCGATTAACATTATCAAAGTATACTAACGTTTGATTATCGATTTTTGCACAAAGCTGCACAGGTCACATTTTTTTCGCCTTGTGTTTTGTAAGCTTGACTTATGGTTGTTCGTCCATCACGGGTGATGAAGACCACTCTGTTCATCCAATTATTTAAGAATATGTTAGGTTAGTCTATGGGTACGAAGGTGACTGAAGAGCCCGATGCGGGCCTGGAAAGATCTTGGACAGTGTGGGCAGGGAATGTTTGCTTCATGTGAAGGTTTTATTTCACGGTCCTTTCTAGCTTGTCTCCGCTGTTCTGCTGCTGCTCTTCTGGATGATTCGCATGCTGCTGCACCTTTACGAAGAGATGTGCGCCAAGCAGTTCGGTCTTGCGCAGCAGCTTCCCATGTGTCTGGGTTTATGTCAAAGGTTTTCAATGACGTCTTTAACGTGTCTTTGAAGCGTTTCTTTTGGCCACCATGGGAGCGTTTACCCTTCTGCATCTCACCATAAAAGAGTATCTTTGGCAGTCGATGGTCTGGCATGCGGACTACATGACCTGCCCAGCGAATTTGTGACTGCATCAGAATAGTATCAATACTAGGGATACCAGCTCTGTCAAGAACGGCGGTATCCGGGATCTTGTCTTGCCATTTGATGTTCATTATCTTCCTGAGACAGACTGTATGGAAGTGGTTTAGCTTCTTTACGTGGCGCCTGTATACAGTCCATGTTTCACATGCATATAGCAGCACTGGAAGCACCGCAGCTCTGTACACCTTCAGCTTCGTCTGTAGACTAATGCCACTTCGATGCCAAACGTTGGTGTATAGTCTGCCAAATGTGCTGCTGGCTTTGGAGATCCTGGTGTTCACCTCATCATCAATGACAATGTTCTGGGATAGTGTGCTACCAAGGTATGTGAATCTGTTCACAACATTCAGTTTCTCACCATTAACCTTGATGACTGGCTCAGTATAAACTGTGCCAGGAGCTGGTTGGTACATGATTTCTGTTTTCTTCGTGTTGATGGTAAGCCCAAAGTTGGCGCAGGCTTCGGAGAATCTATCCACACTATGCTGCAGATCAGCCTCTGAGCCAGCATTGAGGGCACAATCATCAGCAAACAGAAGATCTCTGATGGTGTGTGATTTGACCTTGGTTTTTGCTTGAAGCCTCCTAAGGTTAAACAATTTTCCATCAATGCGATAACTAATGTCGATTCCTGTGTCCCCGTCTCTAAAAGCATCAGTCAGCATAGCAGAAAACATGATACTGAACAGAGTTGGTGCAAGTACGCACCCTTGTTTAACTCCATTTGAGACGGGGAAAGGCTCTGATAGCTCACCGTTTTCCTGAACTCTAGCCTGCATTCCATCATGCAGTTGCTGCACTATTGTGATAAATTTCTTTGGGCAGCCGTATTTTGCCATGATCTTCCATAGACCCTCTCTACTGACCGTGTCGAACGCCTTTGTCAAGTCGATGAAAGCTGTGTACAGGTCACAGTGCTGTTCTTGGCATTTTTCTTGTAGCTGTCTTGCAGCGAACACCATATCTGTGGTTCCACGTTCTTTCCGGAATCCACACTGACTTTCAGGTAAAAGACCTTTGTCAAGATGAGCCGTAAGGCGATTCAAAAGGATTCTGGCGAATATCTTCCCAGCGATTGATAAAAGAGAGATGCCTCGATGATTGTTGCAGTCTTGGCGATTACCTTTACGTTTTATATAGATGTATAATTGAGGCATCTTTGAGATCGTGTGGGATGGTTTCACTCTGCCACATTTGCTGGAAGATCATATGAAGTTTCTCTATCAGAACTGCACCGCCATCTTTATAAACCTCAACAGGAATTGAATCGGAGCCAGGGGCCTTTCCACTAGACAGTTGACGAATCGCTTTTTTAGTTTCCTCCAGAGTTGGTACATCATCTAATGCTTCATTTATAGGAATTTGGGGCAGGCGGATGATGGCTTCGTCGTTAATAGATGATGGCTGGTTCAAGATATTATTAAAATGTTCAGCCCAGCGTTGGAGAATTTTTTCCTTGTCTGTAATTAGTGTTTTTCCATCTGCATTAAGGAGGGGAAATGATCCTGATGATGTTGGACCATAGACCGCTTTGAGTGCAAGGTAAAAGTTTTTCAAGTCATGGCTGTCAGCAAAGCCTTGGATCTCATCTGTTTTATTACTCAGCCATGAATCCCGCATCTGGCGTAGTTTATGTTGGACGATTCTACGCATGTTGTTGAAAGCGTCTTTCTTGGATGTAGATTTTGGATCATTTAAATATGCTTTATGGAGATGGTGTTTCTCAGCCAACATCTGCTTTATATCATCTGAGTTCTCATCAAACCAGTCATTTTGTTTCTTGATGGAAGGACCCAGGATCTCTGTAGCAGTGTTGTAGATCTGCTCACTTAGGGCTGCCCAATTTGTTTCCACACTTTGGCCGTCTAGCGAGATAGATTTGAGACGGTCTTCTAAGGTGTCAGTAAATGACTGTTTGATTTTTGTCTTCTTTAGTTTGGTGACATCCAGCTTCTTTTGAGTTTTCTTCCCCTGAGGGCGCCTGGCTGGTTGGATACGAATTTTAAGTTTAGATACAATGAGGCGATGATAAGCTTGACTTATAATGATGGATTGGACTATTGATCTCATCTCATATTTGCAAACCTTCAAAGGTACAAGATACCACGCCCAAGATATACTTATTCCAAGTAATCTACTATGATGCACTACGGCATTCTACACTGCACACATTTGCATTGATGAATTCCACGTTCGTACCCCATATCTGTTTGGACTTAATAGACTAACGTCTCAATAATTCCTTATACTTACGATGATTCATCTGAAACTACAGAAGTCAAGTCAACGTATTTGATGCCCGATGATGGTTTTTTCTATTCGCTTTATGGACTTTGGATAGTGTCCATGGAGATCTACCACTTGATATGGTGCATTCTACTCGCACTACTCGATCAAACATGTACTGGACTATTTAATACGTACACCATCCATGGTGTATACTTACTTCTTGGGATTCGATAAAGCGGAATTGACACTTGCTACAAGTCAAGTTCATGAACAGTTCGTAATTTCACGGAAATGACATTGCATAAGTCATGAATGGAACTCTGTATTTCTCAGGATTGTTCAACGAGACATTCTTATGAACTTCATTACAATATCACATTACTTAAAAAACATTTTTCTTTCACACATCTATTAGTTAATTATTTTAATTATGCTATACTATATTGACTGTTGACTTTTCTTTTCGTTAGTCAAGATAATTTTTATTACATGTATGACATAATGTGATAGTGACATCGACCTAAGACACTGTTTTATTGTAAACATCTCTGGCAGTATGTCGTACAATTTTTTCACGTTCCGATTTTTGATTAGATTAATTGCGGTGATATATTCAACGATATTATTTAAAAAAATTAATATAATTAATTTTTTAACCCCGTCGGGCGGGAAACTGTTAAGGTATATTTATGTATATTATATGTTGGCCTTGGCAATAAATATGCCAAATAATAGGACGATGTGTGGGTGTCAACTACCAATTTATGCTGTGGATTTAATAATGACACTAATTTAATACTTGGCTCGCTCCGCTAGGAGACGACCACAACATACAATGAGTGACACAGAAGAAATACCACTTTTCTACAGGAATTCCCTTTTTAATAGAATACTGCACACAGTATAGCCACACACGGCTGAAAACAGTATAGAATACATATAACACTGTCCGAGAAACATCTCGAATTAATATAGCAAATGGGAGCCGCGCTAGCGTAGTGGTTACCACACCGCTCTGGCGACCGGTTGATTCAGGATCAAACCCGGGCGACGGCATTTGAGGATTTTTCGTCGACCGGGATTTGGACTGGATTAATTCGAGACCTGGCGAGGACATTTGAAGGAGTGTCGTCGATCAGGGATTGGCGGCTCCTGGGCCAACCCAGCTCTAATGGGTACCTCCGAAATCGGCGAGTATCTGCCTGAATGGCGAGGGACACCTGTCTCTGTACAAGAAAAGGGATACTCACGTAAAATCAATGTCAGGTTAGACATTAATAATAACCTGAGATTTCGCCTCGAGTATTAGCGGGCGTACGAAAAAAAAATATATATATATATATATATATATATATATATATATATATATATATATATATATATATATATATATATATATAGCAAATTAATCTCACACATGACAGTATAACAGTACTATATAAACTCTGTACTGAAAAATCGCTCACTATGGCGAACCAAAACTACAACAATGGAAAACTCAATCCACTGGCAAATTATACCCGATGGCCTGACAAATAATGTCACTGGACACTAAACCACTCCAGAATTATAATTATGTCCAACAGAATAAACCACTATAGCAAACTCTCGGCCATAATCCATACTCAATGAAAAGGGAAACCAAAACGCGTCCGTCTCGGACAAGCCAGAAAACTCACTTCCTTTTCCCGCTTAATCTTTTTCCACTTCCGTCTTCTTCACGTGACTCAGTAGTTGTTTTGAAAGTTATCACGGTTGCCAAAACTCGCTGATAACGATGTCACCAACCTAGTTTTTTTCTGCCACCAGAAAATACGCCGTGGCAGTGGGAAAAATGACGACATGAAGTGATAATGAGGGGACGAGAGTTATAAAAAGAGCACGACTGATTTCGTCACAAATGATAATATTCTAAAAGAAGTCTGCTTATAAACTGAGCTAATTACTCGTGTTAGAAATAATTTTCTTTAAGCTTGTTATGAGAGAAAGAAAGCTGGAACATATTGTCAAGACAAGAAAAATTAAAAGAAAAGGAGATAAACTACGATACCGAGATAAGATACTGGGCAGTTTGACAAATAAATAGCGAAAACTAAAGTCAGCAAACTTGACAAATAGGTGACAGTATCTCACCTGACAATTTGACGATAGCACATCATCTCACAGTTAGATAAGACCATCTCATCTGACAAGCTGATAACAGTACCAAATCTGACAATATGACTGCGTCTGCCACGAAGTAACATTCGATCATTTGTTTTTTTTTCTTTCTGTCATTTCCCACTCTTCCTTTAGCCGTAATCTAACTTGTCCTTCATTTCGATTTTCCGCTTCTTTTACGAGTTTTACATACCACACTTGCAACACAAGCCTTGGTAAGAGAAAGGAGTGGACATTATCTCTTTATGACTCACCGCATATCTTTCTTATCATTAACTGCGGAGCTAGATTTACGACCACTCCCTGTTGTCAAATCTTGTTTGTCTCGCACGTTAATCTAACGTATCTGTTTTAAAACTCCCAGCGTGCTTGATCATACCGGTAGCAAGTTATTTCAACTCAGCTATTATTAAGTGGGACGCTAAATAAACATTGGAGCCGCGGTAGCATAGTGGTTAGTGCACTGGCTTCCTAGCGCAGTGGTCTATGGTTCGATCCCCAGATGAGGCGGACAATTTTTAGGCCACAAACGGCTCCTGGGTTGACCCAGCCCCAAATGGGTACCAGAGCTACTCTGGGAAGGTTAAGGCGGCCGGCGTGATGCCGACCACATCACCCCTCGTGTGCCGACGGTCAAGATAATATGGGCCTAACACCATATTCCCAATATGCCTCAATGGGCGTGTAACGGGTTCCTTTTTTTTTTTTAAAATAAACATTAAATACACGTTGACCGGAGCTTCTATTATACAGTCAAATCATCAGATCGCCATGTATGCGCCGCAGTGGTACGTGTGGGCGATAACCATCCCGCCGAGCGTGATAGATTGAGGGATTAAGAATCAATCCCAGAAATATCACTTTCGGCATAACCAACTACACCGGATTGGGAGACACCCCCGTATTCGCACCAGCACAGATTGTCAGACGGGGAAGAATGGTGAAAAACGGATATAAAACTGCACGTTCTCAAAGAGTCTAGAACTTATTATCGGAGAAGGAAGCCAGTGTCTTACATTTTTTTCTCTAAAAAAGGTCTCGGTGATAAAAAGTGTTAAGCTTAAGAGGTAATCTTAAAAAAAGGCTTTAAACCCATGTAGCTTAGTCACTGTGACACGAGGATCTCCCATAATAAAAATAGTGCGGAATTGTGTAAATTAAACAAATTATCACTAGCCTACAACTGCAGAAGACTGGTTTGAACATAATCCAGTGCTTAGAACAATTCTATGGAAGAGTGGCTCTAATAGGACTAGTTCTGAATACGGGATGATTAAAATCTGAATACGGGATGATTAAAATCTGAATACGGGATGATTAAAATGTGAATACGGGATGATTAAAATCTGAATACGAATCATATATCAATATGAGGATAAACGTAAGGTTGTACATGAAGCTGACAACTTGATCGTGTCAAATCTATTGTTAAATAAATCATCGCGGTTAGAGCCGATAACTGCTTCCTGTGGGCTTCCCGTCGGCTTTCTGTAGTCTTCCTGGACAGGGACCAATGGTCGTGGCGGCTCCATGTTCCACAGGGAGTGAAGTGGAAAGTGGTGACGCTATAAATATTTATTATTTGTCAAACGACATTTCAGATTGACCAACTGTTTGTCTATTTATATGTTAATTTAAACCTATTTTCTCAATCTCTTGAAACACTTTCATCTGTCTCAGGTGGCCTCATTTCTTTTGATAATTAATTGATTGGCTTACAGAGATATATCTGATGGAAAAGCATGAGGAGGGAAGGCAACGCTTTGTGACTTTCAGATAAGGTGACAAGGATTTACAGGGAGATGTAACATTTATCTGTCCCTAGTTTCTGGTACTCTTTTAAGAATGTCCTTCACAGTAGACATTTATGAAATACCATTCATTGAAGACATACTCTCTGGAAGACCTACGTTTAAGAAAATGTATTTCCAAGGTAATTTGACCCTGATTTGTGAGAAAAGTCAGACACTGCACTGAGATAAGGCGCCGTGGAACCTGGGTTGAGCAACCTTGCTCTATATGTTATCTCCAGGTTTTTTGTTTTGTTTTGTTCTGAAGGTCATGTTAGGAAGTTACTGGCTACGTATGCTGTGCTGTCACGTGTTACATAGACCGCAGTGTTACCTATCTCGAATTATTCTAGCCCTTTTCTCAATCAATCAATCTATCAATCAATCTATCAATCAATCAATCAATCAATCAATACCCTTTAACTCCCGAAGAACCATAGACCTTCAACAAACACATGCCAGGTACTTCTGTCACGTGCCATCAAGTCAAGTTCTCTCCACGTCTTCCTTATCATTTTGACTCCTGCCTCCAGTTCTCTTCTCCGTTACTTATACCTCTCCTCTCCGCGTGTTTATTGGTTACTTATACCTCTCTTCTCCGCGTGTTTATTGGTTACTTATACCTCTCTTCTCCGCGTGTTTATTGGTTACTTATACCTCTCTTCTCCGCGTGTTTATTGGTTACTTATACCTCTCTTCTCCGCGTGTTTATTGGTTACTTATACCTCTCTTCTCCGCGTGTTTATTGGTTACTTATACCTCTCTTCTCCGCGTGTTTATTGGTTACTTATACCTCTCTTCTCCTGGAGAATGCAGAACTAGAACTGCCTTTTAATGTTCTCATAAGGTTTCCACAATGTGTGTCTTATCCATCGCCATCTTCTCATCTTTTGTTCCAATGGCACATGTCTTATTTTTGTCATCAGTTCCACATTAGTCATCTTGTCATCAGTTCCACATTAGTCATCTTGTCATCAGTTCCACATTAGTCATCTTGTCATCAGTTCCACATTAGTCATCTTGTCATCAGTTCCACATTAGTCATCTTGTCATCAGTTCCACATTTGTCATCTTGTCATCAGTTCCACATTTGTCATCTTGTCATCAGTTCCACATTAGTCATCTTGTCATCAGTTCCACATTAGTCATCTTGTCATCAGTTCCACATTAGTCATCTTGTCATCAGTTCCACATTAGTCATCTTGTCATCAGTTCCACATTTGTCATCTTGTCATCAGTTCCACATTAGTCATCTTGTCATCAGTTCCACATTTGTCATCTTGTCATCAGTTCCACATTAGTCATCTTGTCATCAGTTCCACATTAGTCATCTTGTCATCAGTTCCACATTAGTCATCTTGTCATCAGTTCCACATTAGTCATCTTGTCATCAGTTCCACATTAGTCATCTTGTCATCAGTTCCACATTAGTCATCTTGTGATCAGTTCCACATTAGTCATCTTGTCATCAGTTCCACATTAGTCATCTTGTCATCAGTTCCACATTAGTCATCTTGTGATCAGTTCCACATTAGTCATCTTGTCATCAGTTTCACATTAGTCATCTTGTCATCAGTTCCACATTAGTCATCTTGTCATCAGTTCCACATTAGTCATCTTGTCATCAGTTTCACATTAGTCATCTTGTCATCAGTTCCACATTAGTCATCTTGTCATCAGTTTCACATTAGTCATCTTGTCATCAGTTCCACATTAGTCATCTTGTCATCAGTTCCACATTAGTCATCTTGTCATCAGTTCCACATTAGTCATCTTGTCATCAGTTCCACGTTAGTCATCTTGTCATCAGTTCCACATTTGTCATCTTGTCATCAGTTCCACGTTAGTCATCTTGTCATCAGTTCCACATTTGTCATCTTGTCATCAGTTCCACATTAGTCATCTTGTCATCAGTTCCACATTAGTCATCTTGTGATCAGTTCCACATTAGTCATCTTGTCATCAGTTTCACATTAGTCATCTTGTCATCAGTTCCACATTAGTCATCTTGTCATCAGTTCCACATTTGTCATCTTGTCATCAGTTCCACATTAGTCATCTTGTGATCAGTTCCACATTAGTCATCTTGTCATCAGTTCCACATTAGTCATCTTGTCATCAGTTCCACATTAGTCATCTTGTCATCAGTTCCACATTTGTCATCTTGTCATCAGTTCCACATTAGTCGTCTTCTTTTACTACTTCTGTCCATTTATTCTTCATTTTTCTCAGTTTTATCTTTTTTTTCTAAAATAAACGAAAAAGAACCCTTCATAAACTTAAAAAAAAAAAACGTGGGTGGGAGGGGTGATGGGCGCCATCATGAAATCTGACACCATTTTGAAAAATCCATAGGGTCTGCTCTATTATTTAAAAAAACCAAACACACACACAACAGAAAAACAAAAACCTGACAATCCGATCTTAATAAATTAAAAACACAATGTAAATCGCCGTATGTTATTATTGTATCAATGTAAGAATTCATTCATTGATGATTTGGATATGATTCCACAGGTCTGACTGTGATCTACTATGTTGACTCTACAAAGACTTCGAGTATCACGGAGATGTGTGCTATATATTATAACTGTCCTTTTTCTAATCGCTCTGAACTTGGGGTACCGAGCAACCACCAGACGAAGCCCTCTTTACAGCTCAGATGATATGCTTACCCACATCGTGAGACACGTTAAGCGAGACAAGTACAAACAATTGGTGTTTCAAGTAGAGAGGAATGTAGTGGACAAAAGTAGTTTAATGGAAACTGCAGGATGCCTGGAGAAAGATTTCAGCAGGTCTTTTACACCGATTTTCTTGTCTCGCAATGCCAGTGTTAACGGGACACAGGTAAACAATGGGAACCTGACGCAGCAAAACACAGGAAATACGACGCTGTGTCCAGAATATCCCTCGGGATTGTTAGGTAAGTCAATCAATCAATCAACCAGTCAGTCAACCACCATGCCTGTTTGTCTGTCTGTCTGCCGTCTCTCTCACTGTCGCTGCGTCTCTCAGCCTGTCTGTCTCTTTATCAAAACTGTATGTTGTGCGACCCCTGTTTTTTCTGCAATTTTCTATACCAGCATCCTCAAAATGGATAGTTTGATGTATGGGTGTATGGACAGATGGATAGATGGATGGATAGATAGTGTTACGTGACTGTGTTGCTGTAGGTAGCCCGATAAGATGTCTAGGCGAAACAGTTTATAAAATAACTCAGAATACAACTGGAATTTTAAAAAATAGTACAAGTCCATCGTCCACAGCCAATGCAACATTTATTGACATCCACAATTAGGCTGCATAACATGTGATCATACGTGATTATCATAATGAGATTCGTCCTTAAATTATTTCATTCATAAAAATATTCAGTGCCATTATTTATTCCATTTTCTAACAACTGATCCGTTCCATTTCCCAGTTGTAATTATATTGTAGCCTTGTACGAGGTATCCAACGTCAATCATATCGACATATTTAAATCCTTACATATCATTCATATATCATTGATCCAATATATGATACTTTCAGGCACTCTCTTCAAGTAGACAAGTAAATACACTTTAAAACACGTCTTAACAGACACTGATCATAGAATCCGACACTCTCTCTTCACAGATCCAGTACACAATGAATACTGTTGCTACCGCAAACAATCGTACGTCAAATCGTAGCCCACATACACAATCGCATCGGACTCTTTTTGTGCACCACCAAGTGTTCAAATATAATATACTAGCAACAATGCGCCAAAATTGGCAAGTTTTTAATTATAGTGTGTTGTTTCTGTTACACGTATTACATTGCTGCTTCTTCCATAGTCTCGCTTGCTCGTTGTGAATGATGCTATCGTCTGTTCATTTTAGCCATCTTATCATTTTGATCCATAATAATAAGTGTGCAACACTTTAAATTAAAATTGTGTCTTGAAGAAACAATCAGAAACTTACATTTCAAGGTTACTTTTAAGCAAAATGATGAGTTAAATCCGCTTCCCGAATGAAACTGAACAGAAGAGTATCTTGATTGTCTGTTGATTTAATGCACACCGTCACACGTTTCTATTTTCGTGAGAGTTTATATAAGGGAAACAATACAATTATTGTCTAACTTTCAACCACAGTTGCACCCCCTTAGCTGTGGTTGAAAGTTAATGTACTCTTTCGAAAATAGAAAAAGTGCGCAAATGACGGTGGGCAAAATGTGACTGACCGACCGACCGAAGCAATTACGGCGGGAATTATGGTATTGGATTAAGTGATGCGCAAAAAGAGTCTCAACAGATGGATTGATAGATGGATGGATAAATGGATTGTGTGTATATATATATATATATATATATATATATATATATATATATATATATATATATATATATATATATATATATATATATATATATATATATATATATATATATATATATATATATATATGACGGTGTGGCCAGAAAGGTGTAATTTTAGACTGAGTAATTAGTCGATCTTGTATACGGTGTATATTTTCGCTCATGTGGCATTCTCACACGGGAATGGGCGATCTAAACGAAAGACACCTTTGCCATCCGTGAAGAAGACAAACGTGTGAGACATGGGAGACAGCGCTCGGTTGTTAGACATCTCGGCGCTGTCTGACACCAGAAGAAAACACCTTTTTGAGCACGAAACCGTAAGAAGTGTGAGTAGGGCAACGAATATCGTGGGTTGTAACAGCCCATTAGTCGGCGGACCTTGAGTTGTGTCGATTAGGAAGATACTCTTGACTAAGATGTGATTTCATGTCATCCATAATGAGCATAGGACTCCTGATTTGCTTCCTAGAGGGATGGGTGGAGCTTTCCCTGACATTTTGACGTGGCGGCTATCATGTGGTACAGGGGTGGAGATGAAGATTTAAACTGAAACAGTGAGAGGCTACAGTCAGAGAGCTGAGAAGTAGCCAGATCGTTCTTGTGCAAAACGCGCCCTTGTACTATAACCAACTGAGGTTTGGGCTTTTGCATAGTTGCGTCTGTGCTAAGAGAACTAACGACATAGAGAGAGTCCAGCAGTCTGTGCTGGGTTGTTATATGGTGTTACGTATAGAATACCTAAATAGCTTGGTTAAATGGTGTTGTATAGGAATTACCTACAAAGTAAACTTGTGGACAACATTGTTTTCTGTATGATTCAAATGCTACCTGATAGGGTTTCATTAATAAAAGTGGGACCCCTGTCATCAAGAGAGTTTTTCTGTGACTGCGGAACGTGTGTGAAAGTAGGCCAGAGAGAGTGACGACAACATTACACACAAATCTTTATTCTTCTTCACACATCGTCTTCGCATTGTCACACACACATATATATACTCAAGACCAAAAGAAACGCACATGGCATAAAATGTTATTTTCAAATATAAGCAACAAACTTAAAATAATGAAATTTGCGCACATGAAGTGTCTGAATGTTTATTAACGTTTTCAAATCAATACTCACAATTATCGGCGCGCCCCCCCACCCCCCCACCCCCATGAGATCGCACTTCTGCATTATCTGAAGTACCAACAAAATATCCAACTGCACTAAAGTTTGTTCAAACCACAGCGTGAATGTCTTAATATCGGGTGTGTCCCCCCATAGCTCTGGCACATTCTTGAAGACGATTAGGCATCGACCTCACCAAGTGTTGAATGGTTTCCATCGGGATGGCATTCCAAGTTCTCTGTAGAGCGTCTCTCAGCTGCCGTTGATTGTGAGGGGCCTGTCGTTGCACATGTCGTCCCAACACGTCCCAAAGATGTTCGATACAGTTTAGGTCAGGTGAGACGGCAGGCCACTGCATAACTCGAACTCCATTCTGCTGCAAAAATCCCTGAGTAACACGAGCGGAGTGTGACCTTGCATTGTCTTGTTGAAACACCATTCTGGCGGCGCCTCCGTTTGCTGCCAACAACGGAAGCAGGTGGGGTCTGAGTACTTCATCCACATACCGCTGGGCAGTTAAGATACCGTCGATAAAGATGAGTCTGGACCTGAATCTGTAATTGATGGCAACCCATACCATCACAGATGGACCACCATAGCGATCTCGTTCAATGACAGAGTTGTCTTCGAATCGTTCTCCTGGTCGTCTGTAAATTCGAATTCAGTCGTCGTTGTGGTGGATGCAGAACTGACTTTCGTCGGAAAAGACCACGTCTCGCCAACTTTGACGCCCTAGATAGCCACGGTTGGGAGTCCAGTCCAATCGTGCCTGCCGGTGTTGAGCTGTGAGGATCTGTCCGGTGTAGGGTCTATGGCATATGAGCTGAGCTTCCCTTAACCTCCTGCGCACGGTTTGACCACTGATGGCGTTGCCACGAGTTCCAATGGTTATTCTGGCTGTGGCTATAGCGGGCATGAAGCGGTCTCGCTCATGAGTGCGCCGAATGGCCCTGTCTTGCCTGTATGTCGTAACGTGTGGAGTGCCAGACCGGGGTCGGTCGGCGATGGTTCCTGTTGTTTGGTTTCGATGCAATAGACGATAAATCAAGGTATGGTCAACTCGAAATGCCTGGGACTCCTCTCTAACTGATGCTCCACCTCTGAGCATTCCCACTGCTTGATTACGCTCGTCAATATTCAGTCTAGGCATCGTTTTGCTGTGTGAAATTTTTATGGGTTCTACTCGCATTTTATAGAGAATTGGGTGAATAACAGACAACCAAAAGTCGTGCATGAGAAATCATGAAATGCACGAACTGTAATTAATTTTTATTCTGAGCGTTTGCTCATCTACGCCGTAAACAACTCACCGCAGCACAAATTTTCCACGTGCAGTATCGTCTTGCATTGCTAAAGTTGTGTTTAAAGACGGTTTAAACTTGATTTTTTTTATATTTTATTTGTCTGAAAATCAGAACAATTAATATGTGCGTTTCTTTTGGTCTTGAGCATATATATATATATATATATATATATATATATATATATATATATATATATATATATATATATATATATATATATATATATATATATATATATATATATATATATATATATATATATATATATATATATATATATATATATATATATATATATATATATATATATATATATATATATATATATATATATATATATATATATATATATATATATATATATATATATATATATATATATATATATATATATATCAGTAACACCTGATTTTAATAATGAAACACCCACAACCACCTTGCCAATAACCCACCACAACAATGGAAAGACAGTATTATTGTAAAGTTACCGAAGAAAGGTGATCTATCAGACTGTAATAACTGGCGTGGTATATCTCTATTATCAGTACCTGGAAAAATTATTATGTTGCATGATGTTAGAAAGACTTAAATTGCATGCTGACGAAAAGATCAGAGAAGAACAAGCGGGTTTCAGGCCGAAACGATCATGTATTGATCAAATATTCACACTAAGAACAATTATAGAAGAATCAGTGGAAATGCAATCGCCACTTATTATCACCTTCGTCGATTTTCAATAAGCCTTTGATAGTCTACACCGCCCATCATTGTGGAAGATACTTACAATCTATGGTTTTCCAACAAAATATGTGAATATAATCAAAGCGCTATATGACAATGCAAGATGCTGTGTTAGAACAAATAAAGGGAATACAGAATGGTTTACAGTAGAAACAGGGGTGAAACAAGGCTGTATTATGTCACCACTACTTTTTGGAATAGCTATTGATTGGGTTATGAGAAACTATACCCACAATGAACAATTAGGTATAAAATGGACAAATGGAAAATTCCTGGGGGACCTGGATTTCGCAGATGATTTAGCATTCTTAAGTTCAACACCCAGACAATCCCAAGAAGCAGTAAATAATTTGTGTCATCTCTCGGTTAAAATAGGTCTCCAAATAAATGCTTCTAAAACTAAAGCTATGAACTTTTCTAACGAGACCTTTGATATCATCTTGAACGGGGAAAAACTACAGAAAGTTGAAAGTTTCAATTATTTAGGTAGTAAAATGACTCAGGATGGTGACACAACAAGAGAAATCCATACTAGAATTGCTTTGGCAGCTAGCGCCTTCAATAGATTATCTAACATTTGGAAATTATGATCATTGAATATACATACCAAGCTTCATCTGTTTAATTCAAATGTTATCTCAGTGTTAACATACGGCTGTGAGAGTTGGAAAATAACAAAATCATTGGAGAACAAGCTGAATACATTCGAGAACAAATGTCTTAGAAAACTCATGAACATCAGTTTGAAAGAATTCAAGACTAATCGACAAATAAGAGAAGACTCTAGGCAGAAATATGTCTCCGACTATATAAGAAAAAGACGATGGTCATATATCGGTCATGTCCTACGAATGCAAAACAACAGAATACCACTACATGTGCTCACTTGGGTTCCTGAGGGTAAGAGGAAAAAAGGAAGCCCAAAAGAAACATTCAGAAGAACAATAATAAGAGAAGGAAGAACGTTGGGCCTAAATAATGTGCAAGAGCTAAGAGGAGTGGCGTCACAACGAACAACCTGGAGAGCACACTGGTTTCTGCTTTATGCGCCGTGTTTGGTGCTTAAAGGATTTATTATTATAATAATATATATATATATATATATATATATATATATATATATATATATATATATATATATATATATATATATATATATATATATATATATATATATATATGGAGCCGCGGTAGCGTAGTGGTTAGTGCACTGGCTTCCTAGCGCAGTGGTCTATGGTTCGATCCCCAGATGAGGCGGAAAATTTTTAGGCCACAAACGGCTCCTGGGTCGACCCAGCCCCAAATGGGTACCAGAGCTACTCTGGGAAGGTTAAGGCGGCCGGCGTGATGCCGACCACATCACCCCTAGTGTGCCGACGGTCAAGATAATATGGGCCTAACACCATATTCCCAATATGCCTCAATGGGCGTGTAACGGGTTCCTTTACCTTTTATATATATATATATATATATATATATATATATATATATATATATATATATATATATATATATATATATATATATATATATATATATATATATATATATATATATATATATATATACGAGGGTCGTTCAGAAAGTAATGCACCAAATCATTTTTCTCAGTTAATAATGAAGATAGAGGCATGAAATTTTGCACACTTCCAATATTGCATGTGGCAATCGTGTGCATTAAATTGCATCGCAATCGGCCAAATAATACGGCTGCCCTAAACCGTTGAAATGTAGCGTGTTAGCAACTTGCGTTATAAGCAGCGAATTGTGATAGAATTTCTCGTTGCAGAAAAGGAAACTGTTGTGAACAGTCACAACCGTCTATGTGATGTGTATGGAAGTTTTGCAGTCGACAGGAGTACAGTCAGTCGCTGGGTTCAGAGAATCAAAGAATCAGGAAGTGGAGATACGGAGCTGCTTGATCGGCCGTGCTCTGGACGTCCTGCCACAGCCACCAACGCAGAAAATTGAAATGCGCTGAGGGCATTATTCTTACTGATAGGCGAATCATTATTCAACAATTGGCCTTACAGCTGTCAGTCAGCATTGGTAGTGCAAATGCAGTTATAAAAACTCTCGGATTTTCTAAGGTTTGAGCAAAATGGGTTCTTCGAAACCTCACAAATGACCAGCGATTGCAAAGGAAAGCAATTTCTTCTGAATTGGTGGAGCGTTTCAATGCTGATGGAGAGAACTTTTTGGCTAAGATCGTTACAGGTGACGAAACCTGGGCACATCATTTTGAACCTGAGACAAAAAGACAGTCAATGGATTGGCATCATCCGCAATCACCACAAAGAAAGAAATTCAAGACAATTCCTTCAGCTGGAAAGGTCATGATCACTGTCGTTTGGGACATTGAAGGTGTGATTCTTGTGGACGTTATGCCAAGAGGAGAGACAATCAATTCGCAAGCTTACATTAAGACATTGAAAAAACTCAATCAACGTTTTCACAGAGTTCGGCCGCACAAGAATCCAGCAGACCTGCTTCTCATTCACGACAATGCGCGACCTCACACAAGTCTGGCAACACAGAAAGCAATCACCAAATTGGGTTGGACTGTACTACCCCATCCACCCTATAGTCCCGATTTGGCACCCTCTGATTTTCATCTATTTGGTCCACTTAAAGATGCACTCCGTGGGACAAGGTTTGAAGATGATGAAGGAGTGATTCATGCAGCGAAGAAATGGCTACATGATCAAGACAAAATCTGGTCCGGACTAGGAATACATGCACCTGTTTCGCGCTGGCATAAAGCCGTAAAAGTTGATAGGGATTATGTTGAATAATGCCGATGTTTACATGACACATCCATGTATATTGTTTATAAATTTCAAGCTTTTTGAATAAACAGCTGAAGGAATTGTCTTGAATTTCTTTCTTCGTGGTGATTGCGGATGATGCCACTCCATTGACTGTCTTTTTGTCTCAGATTCAAAATGATGTGCCCAGGTTTCGTCACCTGTAACGATCTTAGCCAAAAAGTTCTCTCCATCAGCATTGAAACGCTCCAACAATTCAGAAGAAATTGCTTTCCTTTGCAATCGGTGGTCATTTGTAAGACTTTGAGGAACCCATCTTGCGCAAACCTTAGAAAATCCGAGAGTTTTTATAACTGCATTTGCACTACTAATGCTGACTGACAGCTGTAAGGCCAATTGTTGAGTAGTGATTCGCCTATCAGTAAGAATAATGCCCTCAGCGCATTTCAACATTTCTGCGTTGGTGGCTGTGGCAGGACGTCCACAGCGCGGCCGATCAAGCAGCTCCGTATCTCCACTTCCTGATTCTTTGATTCTCTGAACCCAGCGACTGACTGTACTCCTGTCGACTGCAAAACTTCCATACACATCACATAGATGGTTGTGAATGTTCACAACAGTTTCCTTCTCTGCAACGAGAAATTCTATCACAATTCGCTGCTTATAACGCAAGTTGCTAACATGCTCCATTTCAATGGTTTAGGGCAGCCGCATTATTTGGCCGGTTGCGATGCGATTTGGTGCACACAATTGGCACATGCCATATTTAAAGTGTGCAAAATTTCATGCTTCTATCTTCATTATTAGCTGAGAAAAACGATGTGGTGCATTACTTTCTGAATGTCCCTCGTAGATGTTGGGAATCGTGTTGCACGTGTAACTTTCATTGTTTTCATGTAGTCTGTACACAAACTCGTGGGTTGAATCATGCACTTTCCATTCCAGCAGCAATTCGCTCTCTACCTCATGACAAACACGGGGAAAATCCATTCCCACACTTTTTTCCCAGCTTCTCGGCATCAGTATATATAATAGTGGTGCGTTTTTAATGTGCTTCAGTATATATATATATATATATATATATATATATATATATATATATATATATATATATATATATATATATATATATATATATATATATATATATATATATATATACGTATATATATCTACAGTAGAACCTCTAAATTCGGAATTTTGGTTCCTGAGAGTGTTCTGAAAATTGAATTTTCTCAATATTGGATTAATTTTTTGCATAGGTAATAATGTAAATTGGATTAATTCGTTCCAGACCCCGAAAGTTACTCTTGACAAACAATTTTTAAGTCAGAATATTGGTTAATTAAATTTATAAAATAACATGTACAAGGAAAGAAACATACATGAACCCTGTAGTAACATTAATAATGAAATATTGTACAAATAAAAATGAAAATTTAGGGTGAACCTTACCTTACTGAGGAGTGATGATGGTGTGGAGGAAGTGATGTGGAGGAGGGAGATTATTGTTTGGAAGGGGAGTCACCTTCCATAAAAACATCAGGTAACTGCCCTTCAGATGTTGTGGCTCTTTTTCTGCATCTTTGCTGGGGTAAAGAACTTGTCGAGTGTTGACTTTTTCTCCCTACTTTTCAAAATTTTTTAAAAAGTGTGTAATCACATTGTCATCGTACATATTGTTGCTTCTATTCACTACAGTAATGTTAGGGTGCCATTTCTCCACTATGTTCTGTGTTTTAGCCCAATGAAAAAGCAATTCATTAATCTCCCCAGTGGAAACCTTGGCTCCCTTGTCATCATCATCTGAAGATGAAAGTATCTCAGCTACAGTTTCTGCTTGCTGCTCCTTGTACAAGGCTTGCAGGTCTTCTGTGGTGAGCTCCTGCCTGTGATCCTCCAACAACTCTTCAATGCCTTCATTGTTCATTTCCAATCCCACGTGAGTGCCTATTTGCACAATTTCATCCACCATACCCTCGGGCTGTAAACCCTCGAAGTCTCTGCCTTCCACACAATCTGGCCACAATTTCTTCCAGGCAGAGTTCAGTGTCCTCAAAGAAACTTTCCATGCTTTATCTATTATCCTCAGTGTCGCGAGAGGGTAGATTGTTATTGAATTTAAAAAGATACCCTGGACATAAAGGTGTATCAGATGATACCAGGATAGTGCCATATAAGAGTCTGGTCTTATCAGGAATACCCCTTTCTCTGAAAAGAGTAAAGGTGTATAGACAACAAAGGTAAGGTCAAGCTGTATACGTTCCCAAAGAAGATGGTAATGTAGTACCCTGAGTCCTTATGAGCTACCTCTCCAGATCCTCCTCTGTTAATATGGTGGTTATTATAGTTATTGACTCTGCTAGTAGTAATTATTTAATTTAATTCACCAACAAGAACTGTAACTTAACTTAAAGAATTTAAGTAAGTCTGCTGGTAAATATTTACAATTTATTTGTACAGTTTCTCTTTTCTGTTTGAAAAGTTGTAAAATAAATGATATGACAACATTAAATAAATAATAAAATATTCAGCAAAGTCTTTCACTGAATGGAAATGTCTATCACTATGGAGAAAGTCTTGCTTGGATGGTTTCTCTCGGATTATTTACTATTTTATATTGTCACAGTTCTGATTGAAGACATACACTGCTTATTTGCATCATACAACTGTTTCTGTTTATTTTTGGTGTACTGGGATATGCTGGACAGTTGCCTTTGTGGGCAACTTATTTGAGTCACTGAAGATGGCTCCCTCTGATACTGGATATAAATCTGTGCTGAAATTCTCCCAAGTGGTATACTCGAGATGTCTGGCCCTCTGACAGAGACCGGCACAGCATCCGTCGTAACCTCAGTAAGAGATGCCTCTTTTATATTTATCAGGTTTTTACAGGATAAAACCTGAAACGAAGTTAAATGCAATCCCTTATTTTTCTATCAATATCCCTCTATGACACAGATGGGGATGATAGACAGTTTCAGACAGAGTGCTAGCAGATGCACAAGATATAATATAGTAGCAACAATCAATTCAGTTCACTGTGATCATAAATTTCTTCTACATCCTTATTTATACTCCTTTTCCCATGATCCGCTTCCCTACAATAATGTGGTTGTAAACAAAACTACTGAGTAATATATCAAACTATACAGTAATCCAATTACTTTCATCCTTGCTAATGTTCCTGGTATGGGTGTCATTCAATTTAAGAAATACTTCTTTAAATACATTTTTCAAACTTACAGACATACTTTGGCCATCATTCTCAATTATTTTGGATATTTCCCAAGGCTGGCTTTGCCTCCAGAATTACACACAAGCCTGTAAGTTCACCAGCAACACACTGTAATTTTCTAACACATCTACACACTAATTCCTATCGCACAGGTGGATTAATCACTAGAAATACACATAATTATATATATATATATATATATATATATATATATATATATATATATATATATATATATATATATATATATATATATATATATACTTGTATATACTTGTATATACTTGTATATATATATATATATATATATATATATATATATATATATATATATATATATATATATATATATATATATATATATATATATATATATATATATATATATATATATGTATATATAGATTCGTTCTTACCCTCAGGCATACCTACAGTCGAGCTGCTAATCGTTGTTTAAGGTCTGCTTACAAGTACAGATGGCAATCGCTTTCACTAACACATGCTTTCTTTTGCCGCTCGCTGTAGATTCAAATATTGTGACTGGCCTGATTCTGTTAGACACGCGCTATAAATAGTGTGGCCTCGAGCGTCCGAGGTAGTTCCCCAACGAATGTGTTTTGTGTTCAGAAAATATTGGTAAATTTTGCCTATTGTGCAAATCAGGAAAACTAAGATTTTATTTATCTAAGTTATTCCTGGAGCGATTTTATTCATCTAAAGTTTAAAATACTCCCTGTATTATTCTACATATTTCTAGTAAATAACCTTTTTCATTCCTAAATGCATTTTATTCTATGCGTACGTTACACAGCTAAATAATGGACTAGCCTGATTCTTCGATGCATTCAACTAGAGATCTCTCCCGTCCTATATCAGTATTTGTAAAAGTATTAGTACTTACGGGTAGAGCAACATTCCTAATATCGTTTTGGTAGCCTCTTCCAGGTGGTACTTCTTTCATAAAGATGTAGTTAATTGTCCTTCGTTACTTGTTTGCACATATTTGGACTTCTATTTTATTTATCCAAGGCTGTAATAAACGCTGCAAAACGGAGCTTTCTAATTGGTCTGTATATCTTGCAGTTCTTACAATGTATGGCGCACGGTGTGGAGAGAGTTACGCAGAATTTGTGATGTGATACAGAATCACTTCACGACACTCAGACAATGGAGGATATTGAAGTTGTGTTTCCAATAATCTTTGAGGGTAAGAATTGAGGCATTGGTCACATCAAAGCATCTTTGAAACAGGAATTTTGTGTACAGTTTTTTAAAGTTAGCAATGACCTGCTGATCCATGGGTTGGATTAGAGGTGTGGTGTTTGGGGGTAAAAATGTCGTTTTAATGAAGCTGTATTCCCCAATCAAATCTTCTTCCAAGCATGAGGGATGTGCAGGTGCATAGTCCATGAGCAACTGAGCCTTTAATGGTAAATTGTTTTTCTCTAGATAGGCTTTCACACTTAGGCCAAACACCTCATGAATCCACTCAGTAAAAAACTGCCTCGTTAACCAAGCATTAGTATTAGACCTCCACATCACATTTAGTTTACTTTTTATCACATTATGCTGTTTAAATACTCTGGGATTTGTAGAAGTTGTTTTTGCAATGATTTTAGTTTGCAGTCCCCACTAGCATTAGAGCAAAATAAGAGTGTTATCCGGTTTTTCAGAGGCTTGTGTCCTGGTAATGCTTTCTCTTCTTTGGTGATATACGTTCTCTTAATATGGTGAGTTTAGATGTTATAAATGTTGGTGTTGTACTTAATTTGTAACTGAGTGAGGTCAAGCTGTGAAGGCCCCTGAGTCTAACAATTGATGGGGTATGTTCTCAGGGACCCTTTCTGCTACCACCCTAAGATCTCACTCAGAGTTATATTTTACACTTTGAATAAATGGTGACTACGTCTAAATGTCTAGGGTAATGTAAGGGTGGTGTGATGGTAATCCAATACATAAACACACACAAATATTAAATTCTATGATCAACTCAACTAACACAGTGTTTTAAATTTTGGTATTGAACAATTTTTTTACAATTTATTTGGTCCTGAACCTAATATTATTTTGTTCAGGACTATCAAATTCAAATGAAATCAATTTTTATGTATATATGCAATTCAATTAAACAAAAAGGGACAATATGTCCAAGCACATAATTTAAATTCAAATAATGGTGTTAATAAATCTCTACTACTGCTTAACTGGTACTAGATGGCGGGTTGGCGGCTGTACATCATCCCCTGTCTTTATTCACAAATATTCTGTTCACTTTATTGGGTGGAAATGGATTTTATTTTATATAGTTATATTATTATATGGTAGATAGTTGATGAATCGTTCCGTGCCAGGTCTTATGCACTTATCTGGCACGTGAAGCTAGATGTTAGTTGTCTTTCCGGCCAACGGCCACTGTCTCAATCTTCCTGGGGCAATCCTGGTAGAGAGCTTGTACCAAGACTACAATTCCAGTGGTAGAGAGCTTGTACCACTACAGCAACTTTCTCTCTTACACAGAGTATACTTTCAGGAATCTGGCACTACCACAGTGCCAGTAAAAAACCCTGCAACATGAAGATTATGGTTTGTCTTAACATAATATCTAATCCACCAAATCCATAACTAATAATGCATTCAAAATAAAAGAACAGGGTCAGATCTCTCTGACCAACCCAGCTCATCCAATCTAGATTGATGGAACAACTTGTACCAGTCTTCACATTCCTCTCCTCTAATGGCCTCAACACCTGTGCCATTATCATTGATTTTTTTCCATAAAATAAGGTGGGTGATATGATCCCTGCTGACAACCTATGTAATCTTTTGGTTCTACATCTCTGGTAGTTTGTTAATATGGTGGAGCAACAAATAGGCCTTGCATAAATCTGCTAGTGACTTATGTACTTACAGTCGTAAAATATCTTCATTACCCAAGTCATACAACACAATTAATAATATAAATAATGTTAATAATTTCTGTCTTACCACAAATTCAATGAATAAACACAGGAACGATGACTTGGCACAGATTCAGCTCTGCTGCTGGCGAGACTATGAATTTTATTTTATTTAGTTTAGTTTTATTTAAAATTCACACTTCTAGTACATCTTAATGCTCAAGGGACATATTTTTAGACAAATGGCGTCCAGCCTTCAAAGTTTTCATTAATATTAAATGTGCTGGCCAATGAGACCATGCGACTATCAATTTTGAATCGAAAAATAAAAAAACAAAATTCCAAACAACTATGTGTTACTCTGCGAAAATATATTTAGTTATGGGCCAACCAATAACCTCTCTCCCTCTTTCTAACTACACCCAATCAGATTACATGTACACTCTTCTGCCTCATTTCAAAAATGCGTTCAAAAAATGTTATGGCTAAAATAAGCAGGCATGAGTGTGTTCGTCCGTCTGTCCTAGAATATATAGTATTATTGCATATCTTGGTTATTAGTTGGACTATTTTGTGATTTAAAATATATTATTGAACAGGAGACTGTTGCGTGCATATTTTGACGCACATATTACAAAAATCGATATGGCTATTTAATATGGGAAAAATATAGACATTCATCCATTTGTGTATGAAAATGCTGTCTATGGGTAAAGCGAGGTAATCCATGTTTGATTCACACTTTTGATTATAGGAGTAATCGTTCTTGATATTGATCCGGCGCACGGATATTGCTCTTATGTTTGTACTTATTTTTTAGGGCCAGAAAATAGATTAATTTGCTTATTATGTTTATGGCCTGAATTCATATGTATTACATATTATTAGTACAAGTAGAATCAGTCCTATATTGTATATTTTGGATGGGTAGGCGGGACTAGATTCTTGTTATTCCGCTCTGGCGGAAGTATGAGTTGTCTTGAGAAGTCGTGATGAGTTCCGATGTACCGTGATAATGGCGGGTACGCATTTTTCAAAGGGCTGGTAGATTCTTAAGGAAAACTTAGTTATGAAGTGGTTTTCTTCTATAGGAGATTGTGTCTCTACTAGAGTTTGTGTTAGAGACTCTCCTAAGGTACGGTACAATGTATAATTCGGACTCCATGTATTGCCAGACCCTATTTTGATGATCTCATGTCGGTTAGACCTAGATGGAACATTGTGCTTCGTATCGCCAGGGTCGTGTTTTTGTATCGACGAAGATGACAGGCTTTCCTACAGCGGTTATGGCTACGTGAATTAACCTGATTACCGTAGAGCTGTATGGAAACATTTATGAAACTATTTATATGCATATTATAAATTAACTTTGGCTTATATTCACCTTCCTACGAGTGAGTGAGCGGCAACTCAGGGAGGCGGCCATGTTGTGTTCCTGTCATCATATTTTCTGATTACTGTCCAAAGAACGGGGCATGTACCTTATTACTCGGACAGTGACAGGGAGATCTCAATCTTGATAGAAACCCCCTTTTCGTGGTTCCATAATATACTATAAACTATGGACGTCAAGCAACTTTAGTTATTTACCGATCTGCCTTCACTGACGCGTTTAGTCAGATAGGGGATGCGGCCATAATGTATCATGACATTGAACTTTTGATGTACTACCCATTATTTATGAATGTGTCATGATTTCGGATCTGCTATGTATGCCTACAAATTGATGTGTCAACATACCCATGATGTACTCGTTATGTCCCAGTGTGTACGTCTGAATAAATTGTGTAAACAAAGATTCCAGCAGTCTGCATTGGTGCCTTGTAGACACAAGTGTATGAGTGATTAGATTGGTCAGAACACGAACAGTACACCATTCGCGTTGATCACAGTCTACACGTCTACTCCATACATACACCATCCTGCGTCGGTTGAAGTGACCAAGCTTAGGGCCTGCTTCCCCTGGAGCCTTAGAGGGAAACGACTATTTACAGCTGCCTTTGCCTTCCCTAACTCAGGACTAGGGTGAGTTACCCATTTACCGCTGGGTAAACATGGAGCATGCCTGATCTCAACAACTCTGTACACTGCTTCACAGACTGACACTTACAGAGCGTACGATTGAAAACTAAATTTTACAGTGGTGAACCAGATTCCTGGGTCCAGCCTACGCAGTTTTGTGTTGAGAATCACAGTTTACAGTTGAAAGAACATTTGTTTGACCACATCAACACCAGTAGGACAGCTATACAGTCGATGTCAGCTTGACCTGTATTACCGATAGGATGCTGTATCTAGGTCAGCGCTTGTTGACAGTTTTTCGCTGTACAGACGGTATTACACAGGACAGTTGTATCAAGTGTAGAAAATATCTGGAGCAGTATTGTTGACATTTCTCAACGTACAGAAGAATCACAGTGTTGTTGAACATAAATTGCATAGTTCATCGTTGGATCTTCATATGCTCAACAAAGAAAAAAAAAAAAAATTGAACTGTGTAATAGTTTAAAATTAAATCTATTACTCAATAAAGTGGCAAGTTATTAGTATTAAAATAAACTGTGCCTGCTTTACAACACTATACCTGCAACACATTCCATTCATGATATAAATTATATTGTATGCTATATGCTATTTATGTTTACATGTTATTTGTTTATATGTGTAGGTGTTTATATGTTGCGGGCCTGGATGGGAGGTGACTAGAACAGGAAATACCGAGTGATATTGGTCTTGTTCTGGCGTTCTATAGGGAGCAATTTCTTAATTGAAATTTGCATGCAACATAGTTTGCAAATATTTGGTTAGTTGTGACGACTGTTTCATATTTGTATTTGTAACATTTTTTCTGTTCTTTATTTTTGTTTGATTTGTTTGTATAATTGTAGGTCTCATCTTTCCTTTCATTTCAGTTTTTTACACCCTTATGTTTATACACTGTGGCGTTATTTGTCTTGTTATCTTATTGCAGTTATCATCACGGTTTCTGTGATCATTTTTTTCATTTTTCCTATTTAATTTAATTTGATCTCTGCAAATGTGTTCATATTGTCTTTTCTTGTTTGTCCTTTGTAATGTCTTTAGTTGACATATGACATAGGAGTTATAGTGGTATACACTGATAGTATAGTACAGATCAGTACTTTATGATTATTTTCCACAGGTACCCAAGTGATCTTTGATTACATTGAGGTATACAAGACCTTTGTAAGGCTTGTCTCCCACAGTATTTGAGATACAGTTATTGTTGTCCACAGGTACTCAAGTTATCATTGGTTATTATAAACCATACAAGTTTGCACTAAGACTAAGTCTATGGTATAGACTTGTCTCCCATTAAAGTGAAATAGGGTAATTTATTTACTTTTTCAGGTTTCTGATTTAAGAAGACAAGATGTCTACATTAGATTATTTTATTGCACAAGGAAAATCCCTTGATAAGACTGGGAAAGACTTAGAACAATGGACTGTTGCTCAATATGACAAAGCATTAGCTGCAGAAGAGAGAAAAGCTGCTGCTGAAGAGAAAAAAGCTGCTGCAGAAGAGAGAAAAACTCTGGCTGAAGAGAAAAGATTAGAAAGAGAAGCTGCTGCTGAAGAGAGAAAAGCTCTGGCTGAAGAAAAAAGATTAGAAAAAGAAGCTGATATTGCTGCTGAACTAAAGAAATTGCAGATGCAAGTGGAGGAAAGGAGATTTGATGCAGAACAGAAGAAATTGGAAGCTGCTGCAGAACAGAAAAAAATTAGAAACTGCTGCTGCTGCAGAACAGAAAAAATTAGATGCTGCTGCAGAACAAAAAAAATTAGATGCTGCTGCAGAACAGAAAAAATTAGATGCTGCTGCAGAACAGAAAAAATTAGAAGCTGCTGCTGCTGCAGAACAGAAAAAATTAGAAGCTGCTGCAGAACAGAGAAGATTAGATAGAGAAGCAGAAGAGAGAAAAGCAATAAGAGAACATGAGTTTGAATTAGAGAAATTAAAATTGACATATATGAGTAATGTTAATCAGGCATCTGGTGGTAATGGTAAACCCTTTGTGTACAAGGTCAAGGTACCAGCGTTCAACCCTACCAGTGATGACATAACATTTTGGCTTTCTAGATTTGAACGGGCTTGTCGAGCTCATAATGTTGACAAATCACAGTATGTGAATCAGTTGTCTGAAAATCTAAAAGGGGAGTCTCTGAGTAAGTTATATTTCGTTGAAGAGGCCGACAAGGATAATTATGATGCTATTAGGGCAGCTTTGATAAAGAGATATCAGCTGTCTGAGGAAGGTTATCGTCTTTTGTTTAAAACAATGAGACCTGAGGTAGGTGTAGAATTCTCAGAATTCATCTCAAAAGCACGAATTACACTTTCACGATGGATTGAATTATCCAAAACAGAGAAAACATTTGATGGTCTTACGGATTTATTGCTAAGAGACAAGGTCATGTCTTCTGTAAATAAATCATTCTTAGAGTTCTTACATGAGCGTAAACCTAGTACATTAAAGCAAATGGAAGAATATTGTGACCAGTATGCCACGGCACACCCTGACATGATTCTTAGTAACTCTAACATTAAAGAGAGTATGCCAGTTGCTTCGGCAACAGAATATAATCAGAATTACTCACACACAAATTCCAAGGAGCTAAAAATAAATTTGATAAAAAGGTTAATTGGAATAAGTATCAAAACCAAGATAACCACTCAAATCAGAGTTCTTCTTTGAAGAACTGGAATCGGGCAGATAGTCCTCGACACGCGAGGGGTACCCATAATGTTAGACATTCTCGGAAAGGGAGTAGCTATAGGAACTACCCAAGTGCTTCATGGAGACAAAAGAAACAATATTACAGGGATACTCAATATAATGAGCGTGATGATTATGATCATGAATATTATGATTCAAACCCAAATAGGGGTTATAACAGAGGAAATAATAATTATAGAGACAATTATAACCGAGGTAGATCACAACACAAAAGACATGGTAAATCGTATTACCAGGCTAACTCTGCACAACAGGAGTTCCACGACACCGATAATCAGAATAATGATAAAAAAGACTCCAATAGTGTAGCAAATTCCGCTTTCGATTTTGCTAGAGCATCTCAGTGTTCGCAATGCAAAACATTATTCGATCCAACCACAGTTTCTACTTTAAGCTGCGGTCACCCGCTTCCCGCGCTCCATGCGTCAATCGCGCATAATGGAAGGGGTGCTCTTGTCTTTAATAAGGGCCTAATAGATGGTACTCCGGTATCAATTCTTTTCGACTCGGGGTGCACTACCATCGGAGTGAGGCAATCACTCGTAAATCCTTCTCGAGCTACAGGCAATATAGTCAAATGTGTAACATTTGGTGGCACATTGGAGAAGTACTCCACTGCCATTATCAATATTGCTACGCCTTTCTTTACAGGAGAGGTGCAAGCATGTCTCTTGCCGAATCCGATCGCTGATCTTATCATCGGTCGCATTCATGGAGTGAAAGAATGCACTCCACAGCAAATTTCTAATTGGGAAAATGTTAATATGCAATCTGCTAATGCAGTAATCACTAGGGCTCAAGCTCTTAATATGCCACAATCTTCACATTCTGAAGATAATGATGCGCAGATCCAAGATGATCCCTTGGAAATTTCCCATGATTCCTTTATCAAACAGCAGGAAGATGATCCTACTCTAAAGAAATTCTTTACTCTGGCAACAAAAGGTGATCCGAATAAGGATACAAATCGTAAATCTTGGATTACGATGAGGAATGGCGTACTTGTACGTATGGTACAAGACTCCGCTAAGTCCATTCATTCTCAAATCCTTGTGCCTAAAAATATGAGAGTTAAAATCTTACAGCACGCTCATGATTCGCAGTGTGCTGGACATATGGGTTTTTCCCGTACTAAAGCTAGAGTTCTTCAATCTTTCTTTTGGCCTGCTGTGAATAAGGACATACGAATCTATTGTCGATCTTGTAAAGTATGTCAAGAGATTAAATCCAGAGGTCCACGCCATGATGCACCTATTCAGGCTGCAGACATTCCCATTCGACCATTTCAAAAAATGGCGATAGACATCATTGGTCCATTTAAGATAAAGTCTGCTAGAGGACACCAATTTATTTTGACGTGTGTTGATATGTGCACACGTTGGCCGGAGGCTGTTCCTCTAAAGAGCATAACTACTGCTGATGTCGCAGATGCTCTTTGGTTAATATTTTCTCGTCTGGGGTTTCCAGCAGAAATATTATCCGACCATGGTACCCAACTCATATCGGATACCATGTCTCAAGTAATGTCGACTCTTAAGATAGAGAGATCGCTGAGTAGTATTTATCATCCTATGTCCAATGGGATGGTGGAACGTTTGAATAGAACTCTGAAAAACCTACTAGGTAAGATAACAGAAAATCATCCTCAGGATTGGGATAGGGTTTTACCCGCGGCTCTCTTTGCATATAGAGAGGTCGCCAACGAACATACAGGATTTTCTCCCTTTGAACTTGTCTTTGGCGCGAAACCGCGAGGTCCTATGTCCTTACTTCATGATCTTATAACTGCTGATAATATTGTCGATGACACAAAATCCTCTTATGAATATGTCATCGCACTTAGACACAAGATTATTGAAGCATGCAAATTGGCAACTGCTTCTTCTGAATTTGCGAAACAGAAGGCAAGGGAATTTGCCAATAAAAAGAGATGCTTGCGACAACTTTGTCCAGGTGACAAAGCATTTGTCTTGCTACCTTGTAGGGAAAATAGACTTCTTATTTCTTGGAAAGGTCCGTACGATATAATATCAAAAGTTTCCGATGTTGACTATATCGTCGATATTGACGGGAAGCGTAAAACCTTCCACATCAACATGCTCACGGAATTCCATGAACGTCCTGATTATTTACAACCTGTTTTCCAGGCAACGGACGATTTTCCAGTCCAACATGGACAGTACTCATCTCTGTCAGTAATACAGGATGAGGAAACGAGTTTCTCGGATGTAAATTTACCTTTTCCAATGATTCCTCTTCACTCTAATGAATCATGGAAAGATGTTGCAATTTCTCCAGAATTATCTCCAGGAGAGCAGAAACAAGTTTCTACTATGTTAGAACAATTTCAGGATGTCCTTACTGACATTCCTGGTCAAACTGATGTCATTCAACATGACATTATTCTTACTGACCATAGTCCTATAAGAGTCAGACCGTATCCTATCCCGATACATTTTCAAGCACAGGTAGAGAAAGAGTTAGATGAGATGATAGAGTTAAAAATTATTGAACCATCCACATCAGCATATTCTTCGCCGATGGTTATTGTACGAAAAAAAGACAATAACATACGTCTTTGCGTGGATTATCGCAAATTGAATCAAGTGACTAAATTTGATGCTGAACCTATGCCTTTACTAGAAGAGCTACTTACGAGACTATCGAATTCTCATTTCTTTACTAAACTCGATTTGTCTAAGGGATATTGGCAAGTTCCACTATCCGAACACGCCAAACCGTTTACTGCTTTTTCGACGCCTAGGGGTCTATTCCAATGGAATTTCATGCCTTTCGGTCTTATGAACGCCCCTGCAACATTTGTACGCATGATGCGTCGAATCCTATCTCATCGCTCAGATGTCATTGCGTATCTTGATGACATCTGCCTTTTCAGTGATACTTGGAACGATCACTATAATGGGATAAATGAACTATTGTCTATCTTACGCGAGCATAACCTGACAGCGAAACCATCGAAAGCATGTATTGGTTTTAGCGAAATATCTTTCTTAGGACACCGTGTTGGTCATGGGTTCCTAAAAACAGAAGACCATAATACAAGTATGATACTTAACATTTCTATTCCTAAGACTAAAAAGCAAGTGCGAAGTCTCTTAGGTCTAATACAATTTTATGGACGATTCATTCCGAATCTGTCCTCCATTATGTCACCTCTTTCTTCCTTGCTAAAGAAAGGGTCTCCTAATGTAGTCCATTGGACTCAAGAATGTCAATCCTCTTTGGATAAGGTTAAAACTATGTTTTCTACTTCACCTATCCTAGTATTGCCTTCTAAGGATAAGACATTTATTCTTCGTAGTGACGCTTCATCCACCGGGATTGGAGCAGCACTAATGCAAGAGTACTCTGGAACTCTGCATCCTGTGATGTATATTTCTCGGAAATTAAATGCCGCAGAGAAGAATTACTCGGTCCTAGACCGTGAATTATTGGCTATGGTTTGGTCAATCCTTAAACTGCAAAGATTTCTTCTGGGCGCGCATTTCATTGTGGAAACTGACCAGAAAGCTCTTACGGCTATTCAGAGTAAAAATCTGAAGAGCGCGAGATCAACGCGATACGCGATTGCTCTACAGCCATTTCATTTTTCGGTGCGAGCTATCCGTGGGTCAGAAAATGTGATGGCAGATATTTTGTCTAGATGCCCACATGATTCATAACTGTTATACAACTTTGATACAGTTGTTTCTATGTTGAAATGTGTACACATATGTAATATATCATATATTGATTGTAACACTACTTAGCGGTTCATTGATATTTATTCACCGCTGATCTTTCAATGTTTTTCGTCTTTGATGATCATGATGTTAAGATATCTTAGATGAAATTTATGTATAAACTAATGTGGAAATTGTGTCATTGCTAATATTGTAGTATGCGTTGGTGACACCTCTCTGGAAATATTAATACTTAGAGAAGTACCTTCTCTAAGGTCATAAAACTTATGCTTATCATCTGCGCATTGTTATTGGTGCGTTGTGAGCCTATTGTATGTTGCTCCTAGATGTATTTCAAAAAAAAAAAAATGTACCATTTTTTTTCCCGAGGGGTGTGGTAATCTGTTGCGTGCATATTTTGACGCACATATTACAAAAATCGATATGGCTATTTAATATGGGAAAAATATAGACCTTCATCCATTTGTGTATGAAAATGCTGTCTATGGGTAAAGCGAGGTAATCCATGTTTGATTCACACTTTTGATTATAGGAGTAATCGTTCTTGATATTGATCCGGCGCACGGATATTGCTCTTATGTTTGTACTTATTTTTTAGGGCCAGAAAATAGATTAATTTGCTTATTATGTTTATGGCCTGAATTCATATGTATTACATATTATTAGTACAAGTAGAATCAGTCCTATATTGTATATTTTGGATGGGTAGGCGGGACTAGATTCTTGTTATTCCGCTCTGGCGGAAGTATGAGTTGTCTTGAGAAGTCGTGATGAGTTCCGATGTACCGTGATAATGGCGGGTACGCATTTTTCAAAGCGCTGGTAGATTCTTAAGGAAAACTTAGTTATGAAGTGGTTTTCTTCTATAGGAGATTGTGTCTCTACTAGAGTTTGTGTTAGAGACTCTCCTAAGGTACGGTACAATGTATAATTCGGACTCCATGTATTGCCAGACCCTATTTTGATGATCTCATGTCGGTTAGACCTAGATGGAACATTGTGCTTCGTATCGCCAGGGTCGTGTTTTGTATCGACGAAGATGACAGGCTTTCCTACAGCGGTTATGGCTACGTGAATTAACCTGATTACCGTAGAGCTGTATGGAAACATTTATGAAACTATTTATATGCATATTATAAATTAACTTTGGCTTATATTCACCTTCCTACGAGTGAGTGAGCGGCAACTCAGGGAGGCGGCCATGTTGTGTTCCTGTCATCATATTTTCTGATTACTGTCCAAAGAACGGGGCATGTACCTTATTACTCGGACAGTGACAGGGAGATCTCAATCTTGATAGAAACCCCCTTTTCGTGGTTCCATAATATACTACAAACTATGGACGTCAAGCAACTTTAGTTATTTACCGATCTGCCTTCACTGACGCGTTTAGTCAGATAGGGGATGCGGCCATAATGTATCATGACATTGAACTTTTGATGTACTACCCATTATTTATGAATGTGTCATGATTTCGGATCTGCTATGTATGCCTACAAATTGATGTGTCAACATACCCATGATGTACTCGTTATGTCCCAGTGTGTACGTCTGAATAAATTGTGTAAACAAAGATTCCAGCAGTCTGCATTGGTGCCTTGTAGACACAAGTGTATGAGTGATTAGATTGGTCAGAACACGAACAGTACACCATTCGCGTTGATCACAGTCTACACGTCTACTCCATACATACACCATCCTGCGTCGGTTGAAGTGACCAAGCTTAGGGCCTGCTTCCCCTGGAGCCTTAGAGGGAAACGACTATTTACAGCTGCCTTTGCCTTCCCTAACTCAGGACTAGGGTGAGTTACCCATTTACCGCTGGGTAAACATGGAGCATGCCTGATCTCAACAACTCTGTACACTGCTTCACAGACTGACACTTACAGAGCGTACGACTGAAAACTAAATTTTACAGAGACCCTATTCCACCAAACTATATAAGTTTTATGGCCATATTCCTTTTAGTTTGTAATTTCATATTTTTCCTTTTAAATAAATATACACCATCTTTTTCCCTCTCTCCAACGCTTTTTTTCAAACTACAACGACAATGTCTGTGTTTCGTTAAAATTTACGCTACAATACAGGAAATGAGAGCGGTGTGAGTGTTTATATATTTCCACTGCGTGACCCAAAAGACGAACATGTATTGGCCTTGTGTCGTATTTTCAAACTGCCAAAGCCAATATCGCGCGTTCGTTACAAATTTTGATTCCAAACAACGCGTGCTGATGGTGGCATTCTGTCGCTCCTTTCCCCTAATATTTAATTCGGAAAGAAAAGAAAAATCATTTTAGAAATATGGTTCAGAACAAATCAAATAGTAAGGAAATATGGAAGGCAATTAACACCTTAGCGAAAAAAACGTAATGCACCAGACTCATTCTCTTCCAACACTTCATTTACTTGCACCGACTTCAGCAATCACTTTCAAGCAGAAATAAACGGTCTGAAATCCACAATACCACCTTCCTGTAGTGACTTAGACAAACTTTCAGCATTCTGTAAAAACAAATGTACAAACTCAGTTCCACCCGACATTCCTTTTATGACAGTTAATGAAGTGTATAACTATCTTATTGGCCTTAAGGATAATAGCTCATCAGGGCTTGACGGAATTAGTAATCGAATACTGCGTTACGCCGCACCAGCTATTAGTGATTCACTAACTTTTATATATAATCAATGTATTGCTAAAAGTTATTTTCCTTCGGCCTTTAAGATTGCCAAAGTATATCCTCTCTTCAAACCTGGCTCGTCAGATAACAGTAATCTTGGTAACTATAGACCGATTTCTCTTTTATCATCGCTTTCTAAACCACTAGAAAAACACATACATAAAGCAACACTACATTACCTAGTTAGCAATGACTTGCTAATTGACAGTCAGTCAGGGTTTCGACAAAAGCATTCATGCCCACACAGCTCTAACTAAGATGATAGACAACTTGCACCTAAACATAAATAACGATAACATATGTGGAGCAATCTTTGTAGACTTTAGGAAAGCATTTGATATGTTAGATCACGCTGTTTTAATAAGAAAATTAGAAACAATGAATGTTAACTTTAAACTAGTGACATTACTTAAATCATTCCTGTCCGACAGACAGCAAGTAGTGTGGTACAATAACTCCTTGTCAAGCCCAACTACTATTGACACTGGTGTTCCTCAGGGTTCTATTCTCGGCCCTCTACTTTTTTCCATTTACATAAATGACCTTCCACTACACATCGAGCACTCATCCTGCGACCTATTTGCCGATGACTGTACCATTTATACTAGTGATAAAAGTTGCAACACGCTAGAAATATTATTACAAAGCGACACAGACAATCTTATTAAGTGGAGCAATGAAAACTGCATGCAAATAAATATCACTAAAACAAAATGTATGATAATATCAACTAGACAAAAATTACAAAACTCGCCGAAAACAACACTTCAGCTCTACATTGGAACCTCTTTAATTGAAAATGTAAATGAATATAAAACACTAGGACTCATAATTGACCAACATTTAAGTTGGAATTCTCATGTACAAGCACTGACGAAACAAACGGAACAAAAAGTTTACCAGTTAGCTAAAATCAAACATTTCCTAGATGAAGAGACACGAAAAATGTTCTATACATCCCAGATATAAACACATCTAGACCGTGAATTATTGGCTATGGTTTGGTCAATCCTTAAACTGCAAAGATTTCTTCTGGGCGCACATTTCATTGTGGAAACTGACCAGAAAGCTCTTACGGCTATTCAGAGTAAAAATCTGAAGAGCGCGAGATCAACGCGTTACGCAATACAATTTGGGATGGCTGCACCATGTCCAACACTAAAAGACTCTATTCATTACAAAAACGTGCAGTGCGCCTAATTTCAGACAAAAACCTCACACAGTGTGTAGACGCATATACATATCTTAACATATTACCACTAAGAAAGCGCCTTCTCTTCAACAAAGCCAAATTTATTCACAAAATCTTGTCACAGAATGCTCCAACGTATCTGTGGCCTATTTTCAAATACAGCGGAAGACGCAGTCAACGCTTAAATAAATTACACATGCCCAAGCCTAGGCTCGACTTATTCAAGAAAAGTTTAGCTTTTTCTGCTGCTCATCTGTGGAATACTCTTCCACACGACTTAAAAAATACTCTTAGTCCATATTCATTCAATCACAGACTTTTCAAATACATCATGAGTGCAGATTATATGCCACCCTAATTTCGTTATGTTCTTAAATAATTACATAACATCATATGTAGGTTTTAAAGTTAATTTTGTCCTGTTTAGTATAAATTATGATACGCATCTGTAAATCTGTGTAACTGTTATTGTACTGTTACAATGTTGGGATTTTATTTTATTGTACTTTTTTGTTATTTTATTATTTAAGTAACATTTAGGATACGTGTGAGAATAAATGGATTAACTATGGAAGAAGAGAGAAAGGAAGGGCAGAATGTTAGACGGGCCTGCGTGCCCAATTCTAAACCCCTTGAAAATAAAGTTCGTTCGTTCGTTCTATCTATCTATCTATCTATCTATCTATCTATCTATCTATCTATCTATCTATCTATCTATCTATCTATCTATCTATCTATCTATCTATCTATCTATCTATCTATCTATCTATCTATCTATCTATCTATCTATCTATCTATCTATCTATCTATCTATCTATCTATTAATGTTTATTTTTATTTTTATTTATTTTATTTTTACATTCATTATTATTATTATTATTCTTTTTTAATGTTAAAAACGTACTTTAATTATGATGATTATTGCAAATGTAATATTACTTTTATAATGATAAATGCCTTAATTATGCTTATAGTAAATGGGAGGATGAAAGGATATAGTATATATGATGAGAGAGAGAGGAAGGGCAGAATGTCAGACGGGCCTGCGTGCCCAATTCTTAACCCTTTGAAAATAAAGTTCGTTCGTTCGTTCGTTCGTTCGTTCCTTCTTGTCTCTCCTTCCGTCTAGAACAAAAATTACGCCTCGATTTGTTTCAAACATGTTACATTTATTTTCTCTACAGTAAGGCCTTTTGAAAGCGATATGTTTGCAGGCGGGGCGAAGAAGTTAATCGCAACCCAATATTTTATCTCTACATTGTTTTGACTTTATAAACAATAACATTTTATTTATCTGAGATAGGGGTAATAGCGGATCTTACCACTTTTAGCCATTTTCTTCCAAAATAGGCCGGTTTCATGACAATTGAAAACTTATTGAGGGACATATTAACAAAATATTTTTCAGCTGCTTCATGGTCAGAACTGGCAGCCTCTCCATGCCTTACTACACTATGAATCCCACTTCTTTTTCTAAATTTCTCAAACCAGCCCCTATTTGCTTTAAATGCATCACTGGTTCCAGGTTTGTCACTAATAAGGTCACTGTATAACTGCTTTGCTTTTTCACAGATTATTAATTCTGAAACACTATCACCAGCCAACTGTTTTTCATTAATCCACACTAACAAAAGTTTGTCCACGTCTTCAAGTGGCTGTGTCCTTTTTTTGCAAGAATTTTAACACCAGTTGCCACATTAGCACTTTTTATTGCGCCTTTATTTTTTATAATAGAAAATGCGGTAGATGTCGACATGCCATATTCCTTGGCTAGGTCAACAAGACGTTTTCCATTTTCTTCTTCTTCTTCGATCCTTAGCCACCGACCGTCAAAGCGGTCAGTGGCCATCACGCCTAGTGGCGTCTTGTAGGGCAACAACAAATTGATTCCACTTTGCTCGGTCAATGGTCATCCTTCGTACAGTGCCCCAACTCTGGTTCATTCTTTGCATCTCAGCCTCCACAGTCCTCCGCCAGGTTGTTTTAGGTCGGCCTCTCTTTCGTTTTCCTTCAGGGGTCCAAAGCATAGCTGTTCTTGTGATGGCATCGGGGTCTCTTCTGAGGACATGACCAACCCAGCTCCAGCGTCTGCCAGCTATGATGGTGTGCATGTCCTCTTGCTTGCTCCGAGTAAGCAGATCTTGGTTGGTGATGGTATTCGCCAAAAGATTCGGTGAATTTTTCTTAGGCATGTTGTGTGAAAAGAGGACAATTTCGACATTTCCTTCTCTATAACTCTCCAGCATTCCGCACCATAGAGAAGCACAGAAAGCACACAGCTCTGATATAATCTTAATTTTGTGCTTGTGCTGTATTGATAGGACTTCCAGATGTTGTTTAGGCTAAAGAAGGCTGTTCTTGCCTTATTCATTCTGATGTTGATGTCTTTGCCTGCCCCGCCATCTCGTGTTACTATGCATCCTAGGTATGTGAAGGTGTCTGTCTGTACCAGTTGCTGACTCCTTACTGATATGGGCTCAGGGTTGCTCACATTGAGCGTCATGACCTCTGACTTCTTTAAATTGATGTTCAAGCCCACCTGCTGGCTAAACTTGTTTAGTCTATCCGTTTTTTCCTGGATGTGTTGATGTGAATGTGCCAGCAGTGCAATGTGATCTGCATATTCCAGATCTTCCAATGTAGAAAATGTAGTCCATCTTATTCCTCTTGGACTGCCCTCTGTTGTCTGGCGCATCACCCAGTCTATGACTGTTAAAAATAGAGTGGTTGATAAGGGGCATCCCTGTCGTACTCCTGTCTTCACCTCGAAGGTTAGGTTGCTCTGCCCAACACTACACGTAAAGTAGGCATAGAGGCTTTTTATGATTGACACTATGCAGCTTGGAATTCCATAAGCCCTCAGTATTTTCCATAAACTGTCCCTATGTATGCTGTCAAAAGCCTTTTCAAAATCAACGAAATTAATGTACAGCTGTCTTTGCCATTCTGAGCACTGCTCTATAATGTTCCTGAGAGTGAATATATGATCTACACATCTTCTGTTCTTTCTAAATACTGCTTGTTCCTTCTTCAGCTTGTGGTTATTTCGTATGCATGTAATTCAGATTTTTATTTGATCTTTCTTTAGATATTCGATGTTGTAAAGTGTAATGATAATAAACAACAAAAGAAACTTGACTTTGTGTGTTGGTCAGACCCATATCCAATTACACATAGGTTTTCATGTTTGTGTGTCTTGTTGTCACATAGTTGTGGTGGGTGTAGTTAAACTTGTATTTACATATATGAGGAGGGAAAGATTGTCTTGTACTAAATTATAGTCGTATAGATAGGCTGGACTAAAGAAACTACTCATTCCAGAGACAGATCTTCTCCTTCAACTATTCACCCGTGAAATCTATTCTCACACCTTTATTTCTCACGTACTTATCACCATCCACTCTACTCAGGCGGGACCATAAATATCTTTCAAATCTATCATTACGACAGATCTCTTTGCCTCATAGCGTCAAGAACTTCCTGTGTGATCAATGGAGATTTAATTTGCCCTTCCACGCGAATTTCTTTAGTAGGCGCATGCTTATTAAAAATATTATAAAATATCATAGTCCAATATGCAATGTCCTCATCAAGATTAGGAATTTGAAAAACATTGGCGAGAGGTGCAGTTCGCAAATCATTCAAAAATAATTCACGGTTGAAATTTTTAAGACTTCTATATTGAAAACTAATGTGTTTATTTTTTGGAGATTTGTACCCATTTTTTGCCCAAGTGCAACATATGGGATAATGATCACTCATAGCAACAGTAGGGATGGAGCATTCTATAATGTTTTCTGGACAGGTTACATAGATGTGATCGATCAGTGTGGATGATGTTTTTGTTACTCTGGTAGGTTTGTTGACTATTTGTTTCATGTTATACGATGCTATGATGTTGAACCATATTTGGTTTGGCTTATGCATTTCGATATTAAAATCACCAAGAAGAATAATTTCATTAACTGTAGTAATTACTTTATCCATCATGGTCGTGAAATCTTCAAACCATGTTGTTCCTACACTGGGATTACGATAAAGATATCCGATTACAATAGGTCTTTGCTTTTGTAGCTTTACCTCTAACCATATGCATTCTGTATCTATAGTCTCTAGATCGTTTTTGCGGCGATAACTGAAAGAAGTAGAAATAAAAACTGCTAGACCCGTCTGTCACGGCATATTTATAAAAATAGATTGGTGACATCGTTATCAGCGGGTTTTGGCAACGCTGATAACTTTTTGAAAAACCGGTTAGTCGGGGGACACCAGAAGTGGAAAAAGGAAAGGCGCGAAAGAGACAGCTGACGCTGGGCCTTTGTCAGAGAGGGACGGACATTTTTGGTGGTTCCATTTTCGTTGATTGTGGAACATAGTCTGTAGTGCTTTAGCCTAGTGGACATAATTATAATTCTGGAGTGGTTTAGTGTCCAGTGATATTATTGTCAGGCCTTCGGGTATAATTTGCCAGTGGATTGGTTTTTCCATTGTGTAGTTTCCAGTTCGCCATAGTGAGCGATTATTAAGCACGAAGTTTGTATACTGTTATACTGTCATTTGTTAGGAGTATTTTGATATATATTAATTCGAGAAGTTTCTCGGGCAGTATTTTATGTATTCCATATTATTTCAGCCGTGTGTGGCTATACTGTGTGTAGTGCTTGATTAAAAAGGGAATTCCCATAGACAGTGTTATCTTCCTGTGTCAACCATTTCATGTTGTGGTCGTATCCTTAGATAATGAGCCAAGTATTAAATTAGCGTCAGTGTTAAATCCACAGCAGAAATAGAGGAGTTGATATCTGAGGGCTACGTCCGATTTTTTTGGTGAGCCTATAGGCCGTGGGGCCTGTATTTTATAGTGTTATATCCCTAGCTGACTTCTGGGTGGTCCGTCCTATTCTTTATAAAAGGCCGTAGTGCCTATGTTTTTTTTTCTAGATAGGCCAGAATGTACGATGCACACAGTATGTTAGAAGGTTTCAGTCACAATGTGTTGGCGCCTTCTGTTTACTAAGTCACGATAGTGAGTTATTTTTGGTTGCCAGCTTCGGGTATGTGTGTTTGTCAGTCAGCAGTAGTGGACGGTAGGCGGTCAAGTGTGACGCGTCACGATACGTAACCTAGTTTCTTTCAGGTCACAGTGTAAGATTGTTATTGTCAGTTCAGATAATATTTTGACATTGCTTGCGGTTGACGCTGTGTTGGAAAGTTAATTTTGGTGTAGGCTTGCTAGTTTTGTTAGAAGGTGTGTCAAAAGGGATGGAATAAAGTGCAGCTGGTGTCTGGCTTTCAGTAGACATATTGCAAGGTAGTCTTCACGATTTCTTGGTAACATTCGGGGCTCCCTGCGGAGTAAAGTTACGTGTTCAACAGAGCGGGGAGACGATTTCGGTTGTTGCGCTATCCTGGTTGATACATTGTGACTTTGAGTGTTACCTTAGAGGTGTTAGGAGTTGTTGTGGAGTACCTTTGTAAACTTTTAAGTTTACCTAGGCCTACAGGTGTGTTAGGGTGTTTTGTTGTAGGCAAGTTGTCCTGTTCCCATCACAAGTAGTAGCCATTCAGCCGAATTCCTGGGGAGTTCCTGCTACAACCTACCTACGTATGTTCCTGCACTGCAGCCATCCCGTGCTGTACAAGAGACTGTGTTTGAGCACTGTAGTCTACCTACAGCAGTGTCAGTACACGTACTGCTCTTCCTACCTGGGAACATTACCTTCCGGAGAGTTTGCCAAATTCTGTCACTGTCATACCTCTCTGATGCGCCTGTCCAGTGGAAGCCTACCAACGCCTCTGTCGTGACCCGGGAAATTTACTGTGCAGAAGAGTGAAGCCTGCTGATCTCAGTGGTCCTGGAGTACTCTGCTAAAGTGATCCTGACTGGGATAGTTAACGTTTCATAGTGCCGAAAGACAGTAACGATATTGGCTGGCACATAGACTTGTGGATTTATGATCCTGATTTTTTCGGTGGACAGTGCTGTGAAAGCATCGTGTAGAACAGTGTAGTCGCCTGGATATTGGTTGCACTACCGTGCCATTTATTTTGGAACTTTACGTCAAGTCTGGTGTTCCGTTTGTTGGTCTACATCTTGGATCATCTATGCTGAAGAGCTTCTTGTACAAGCGACGCTGGACCGTCAGTTAAGTTTTTGTTTGTAATTTTTGTATGCTATGCTTTATTGTTGTTTCTTGTTTTTTTCTCTAAATTCTAAATTTTCTTTTCTGTCTATTGATCTGATCTTTTAGAGTAGGATAGTCCTATTTCTTAATCTGCTTCTTGAAGCTTGCTTAGTAATTTGTTGTTGTTTTCTTTCCTTTTGTTCTGTTCTTGTTCCCTCCTTTCTTTCTAGAAATTAGTCTGGATGTTTATATCGGGTTAGTTAGTTAGGTGGGATCTTCCACTCTATTTCCTATTACTTGGGGCGTTGGTATTATTTCTATTTTTATTGGTTATATGTTAGGTAGTTTCTTTTGACTGGAGTGAGTGGATAGTGGTTAGTAAAAGAGATAGCTCTCAGCACTTCATTGTTAAATGTAATTGTTGTTTAGTCTATTGTATAATATTATATTTGTGTGTTCAAGGGTGGACGGGTGGCGAGTTTAATTCATTCTGGTCCTACTTGTGGGAAAAGATTGAATTAGACTGATTTCTTTCTAGGGGGTGGCTGTGTATGTTTAGTGGTGGAGTAAGGCAGACTGTTTTCCTGCAACTACCCTACTTAACATTTCAAGCCCTGTTGGTGTTAGGTGTATTGGTGCAGTTTGTATTGCCATTGTCTTGCACATTCATTAATTTTGTTGTTGTGTTTATGTGGTGTGTTCTCTTGTTCCATCTTTCTATCTTGTAAATACGTTTACAGGGATCCCTTGTTTTCGTTCGTGCGCAGTCACGCATTGCATATATTAATCTACCTCTGCTCTACTTTGTCTATCATCTTATTTTTCGTGACTGGGATTTTTGTTTTTGTAGTGTTTAGTGCGTGTCTTTTCATATGTGTAGTGCTCATTTTGCCAATAGAAACATTTATATAAGACAGATTAGTTATAATTAAACGTATTATCTGAGTATAGCACCAGTGTGGGTGCCAGTGACAGACTTTGGAGTAAAAGCTGATTTAATGTCAAGTTGGTATAGTGGTGTCATAGCACCAGGAAATATCATCAGCTGTTATTGTACAATTGTCGACTATTGTAAGGGTCTTTGAGTGTATCACAGAGACTAAGTGGTCGGAAAGACCAAATTTTCAGAGGAATGAGACAGTAGCAAGTTGGCAAAGTAAGACTATATTTATACAATAAGAGGTAAAGGTGGATGATGTGTATACAGTGAGAGGTGAGGTGATATATATTTACATGCATATATATATATATATATATATATATATATATATATATATATATATATATGTGTGTGTGTAAATTGGAGAAGTGATATCAATAGTTACTATCATTACGGTATACTTTGTAAGCAGAGTTATCTGGTGATATACGTGAAGTACATACGTTTGAGTAGATGCATAGTAAATATCATAGTAAGAGATAATAGTGAATATTCTGAGTGTACACCATGGACCTACAGGCTTTCATTCAGATAGGCAAAAAATGTGGGTACACCCAGAAAGAACTCGTGGATTTTGCTGAAGCAAAATGTTATTCAGTGGAGAATCAAAAGGCCTTAGAGAAGGAAAGGATTGAGAAACAGAATGCCGTAAGAGATCTCGAGCTGAAGAGTTAGAGCTCAAAAGAAGAGAGTTTGAATTACAAGAAAAGAAGTTGAGAGAAGATATAGAATTTGAAGAAAAGAAGTTGAGAGAAGATAGAGAATTTGAAGAAAAGAAGATAAAAGAAGATAGAGAGTTAGAATTAGAGAGGGAGAGAATGAGAGTAGCTTTGGAGGAGAAGAAGATCGCTGCTGAGGGAAAAAAATGCAGGTAGAGGCTGATAGGGAAATACAGTTGAAGAAATTGGAAGTGGGTGCGAGTGGTCAGAACTTAACTCCTGGGGGTTCCCATCGTCCCTTTAGGCTGGGTCTGCCTAATTTCAATGACAAAATCGATAGTTTAGATTTTTTCCTCGAGAGGTTCGAGGCCGAATGCGTGGCCTGGAAGGCTGACAGAGATCAGTGGCCATCTTTGCTATCGACGTCGCTAGTGGGGCCCGCGATGGAGACTTTCTACAGCCTCCCGCTAGAAGAAAGGGCCGATTATGACAAAGAAAAGGAAAGTTGCTCTAGAAGTTCCGTCTGACTGCTGACGGCTACCGGACGCGTTTCAGAAACGCGATGCCACGCGCAGACTAGGGCTTCGAGGACTTTATCTCAAAGATAAAGCTTCTGCTCAACAGATGGATTGAGATGGAGGGTATTAATAAAGATTTTGATGGCTTGCTAGACTTGGTGCTACGAGACAAAGTGTAGTCGTCGTGCTCAACTGAGTTGGTGGCGTTCTTCCAAGAGCGCCAGCCAAAAGATATTGAGTCCATGGCCCAATTGGGGCATCATTATGTCCTTGCCAACCCGGGCAAACCCATCCACAAGTCAGGTCTGCCAGACGACATAGTTGCCGGTGTCGGCAAAGTTCAGCGCCATCCTTGGCAAAATCAGTCAGGCGATGCAGACATTGGTCAAGAGCAGAAGTATGAGAAGCCCTCCAGTTCCTATCAGCCACGTAGAGAAAATTATGGGAATTTCCGATCCAATCGGAATGGTCGGCCGAACGGGCAGAACCGACAAGTAATAAGTAATAACGACGCAAGAGAGCACCAAACGCGTAAGCAGGTACACTTCGAGGACACTCGGGACGAAGAACGGTTTTGGTATAAAACCAAACATCACAAGCAGAGGAGTGGTTCCTCAGAGAGTCGATCTTCAGACTCTGATGCGCGGTCGTCGTCCTCTAAAGGTTCTAGCAAGAGTTCACGCGATGAGTCGAAGAGGGAGTTCTTGTGTACCAATTGTGGTGGAAATAATCATTGCACTGACAAGCACGCGAATTCCGCGTTTGTGTTGGACACAGTGAACAGCGAGGACTGTGCGGGGTGTCGTCCTCAGTTCCAGGCGAACGAGAGGATAGTGCTACACTGTGGGCATGCGGCACCATGTCTATCGGCAGACCACGAGACTGGCAAGGTGGATCTCCACAAAGATATGGTGGAGATGAACCAGTCTCCGTGTTCCTGCGCGACAATACCAAAATGGCACGGGTCACTTTTGAGAATAGGTGGGTTGCGCGTGATGCAGTAAGGTGGAAGCACATGTCGTTGCTTCACAACCACCTGCTGATAGTCCAGCAATAGTAGGGTTAGGTTTCGGTTCGTGTTCAGTAAGGTGTTTCGGTTGACGCGAACCGAACCTTAGAGTCTGACCCTCGCCCCCAGTACCATTCTGATATGAATATAGGGGTTGTGTAATAGTAATAGTAGTAGCCCATTCAGTCATAACTCACCATGGGAATGCCCCCCCTGAGGTGACAGCCCTCAGCTGCTTATTTTCCTGGTGCTCCTTTCGACGTTTTCTCCCCTCCTCTGCTTGTTGTGTGAGCCTCTCTTCGCCCAATCTGAGGTGGCGCCGTAAATAGCATCGCCACTTAGTGCGATCGGCAGCTTCATCCTCCCATGTTGCTGGATCCATGTCCAGTGCCCTCATATCTCTTTTGCACACATCTTTGAACCTCAGCTGTGGTCGCCCAACTGTTCTCTTGCCATCTGCTAATTGTCCGTAGAAGATATCTTTTGGGATGCGACCATCTTCCATGCGGCGAACATGGCCAAGCCAGCGATGTCTGCGCTGTCTAAGCAGTGTATACATACTTTGAAGGCCAGCACGTGACAACACCTCGACATTTTTCACTTTATCTTTCCACGAGATGCCGAGGATGCGGCGTAGACACCGTAAATGGAAGGTATTGAGCCTTCTTTCTTGCTTAGCATAGGTCGTCCAGGTCTCGCTGCCATATAGCAGTGTGCTGGTGACGCAGGCATTATATACCGCAGCTTTGGTCTTCATTGTGAGTTTGGAGTTTCCCCAAACACGCGATGTGAGGCGGGCAAAGGTAGCTGCAGCTTTGCCAATGCGGCTGTCGATTTCAGTATCCAGTGAGAGTTTTCATTGATGGTAGACCCTAGGTATGTGAAGTGGTGCACCACTGCCAATTCTTAGTTATCGATAATGATAACTATTGCAGCACCCGCATCCTGACTCAGCACATTCGTTTTCTTTAGACTTATTGTGAGGCCAAAGTCCTTGCATGCTTTAGTGAAGTGATTCATCAAGTTCTGAAGCTCCTGTTGGCTTTGAGTGACGACTGCAGCATCATCAGCGAACAACAAGTCTCTTATAGTGACCCTTCTGATTTTTGTTTTTGCCTTCAGCCTTGAAAGATTAAACAGATGGCCATCTGACCTAGTGTGAAGGCATATTCCTTCAGTTGCATCTCAGAGTGCATGTTTCAAGAGTAAGGCAAAGAAGATCACGAAGAGGGTCGGAGCCAGAACACAGCCTTGTTTAACGCCACTTCGTATGTCAGAGGGCTGTGACATGCTTCCAGCATATTGGACTGTTTCCTTCATGTCGTCATGAAATGACTTTATCATTTCCAGCATTTTAGAAGGGCAGCCTATTTTCAGGAGGATTTTGAAGAGTCCATCCCTACTAACCAGGTCAAATGCTTTTGTGAGGTCTATAAAGGCGATATATAATGGCATTTTCTGCTCTCTTGATTTTTAATGAAGCTGGCGGACAGAGAAGATCATGTCTGTTGTTGATCTACCAGCTCGGAATCCACACTGTGACTCTGGATATATGCGCTCAGCTATCTTGTGTAGTCGCATTAAGACGACTTTGGCAAAAACCTTACAAACAATACTAAGAAGAGAGATGCCTCTGTAGTTATTGCAATCACTTCTGTCTCCTTTATTTCTGTACAGTGTTACAATCTTGGCATCTCGCATGTCTTGAGGAATAGTTGTCTCTTCCCAGCACTGGCACAGCATCCTATGCAGGGGATGTAATAGCGTGCTCTTACAGCATTTGATTAAATCAGGAGGCATCCCATCACTGCCTGGTGCTTTGCCAGAGGCCAAGCTATCAATGGCTTGCTGAGTTCCTCTAATGTTGGTTCGGCATCCACCTCCTCCATAGTTGGCAGACATTTGACAGCATCAATGGCTGCAGGCGTAACGGTATTTTCTCTAGCATAAAGCTCAGAGTAGTGAGGCTCTCTACGATTATAAAACAACTATATCGATTGGAGGCCGACCTCTTTGCAATCTACGTTTTGCTGATGATATCGATCTTATAGCTGGAACAGAATCAGAACTTCAAGACCTTACCTCTAGACTGGAGAAAGTAACAAGAACGTATGGGATGGAAATTAATATAGAATAAAGCAAGATATTGGTGAATAGTCATAAGAAACATGTTCCGACCAACATTAAGTTAAATTGGCAAACGTTAGAAGACGTTAACACCTTTAAATATCTCGGGTCCACTATATGTAGTGATGGAAGATCAAGTAAAGAAATCAAGGCAAGACTTGAGATGGCCTCAGCTGCCATGACAAGGCTGAATGTGATCTGGGAAAGTAACATCAGTTTTCCTGTGAAGATCAAATTATACAAATCACTTGTATTATCTATTCTCTTCTATGGGTGTGAGGGCTGGACACTCACTGCAGATACGGAGCGAAGGATTCAGGCTTTCGAGCATAAATGTTATAGAAGAATTTTGCGCATTTGCTATAAAGAGCACAAAACAAATGTCTGTGTTAGAGAGAAGATAAACACCTATGCAGGCCACCAAGAACCACTTATGTCAATAGTGAAACGTCGAAAGCTTGCCTGGTTTGGGCATGTAACTCGTCATGACTCCCTTTCGAAAACGATCCTCCAGGGAACAGTCGAAGGTAAACGGAGAAGAGGAAGGCAAAGAAAATCCTGGGCTGATAACATCAAAGAATGGGCAGGACTCGGTTTTTCCACACTTGTACGCATTGCTGAGGATAGAGAGCAGTGGAGGACCCTGTCTGCTGATGCTTCCACCATGGCACCCTTACGACCCATGACGGGTTACGGGTTGAGATGAGATGATGATAGCTCGACCCACCTCTCCATCTGCTTACCCTTATCGGTGAGCTTCTCTCCGCTGATGGTTTTTAGCGGTGCCGTCTTACTTTTTTGGGTGTGTAAACTTGTAAATATCACGTGATGCCTTGCAATGCATGTTTATGCTATTGTATGTTGGACTGTGAAATCTTTGTATCAGGATGCCATAAAGGCAATTTGCTATATAGTAATATTGAACGTATGTTTAAACCATGATTGTATATGCTAGGAGATTACTTTTTGGATTGGAGGCCTAGATAAGAATATCTATGTATGTTCTATGTAGGGTATTTGTAAGACCAGGTGTGGACAGTTGTTGTTATTTTTCACGACTACCAGTACCTGGGTCGGCTTATTTCATGTTCATATTTTGTTTTAGTGGATAATTTGAGTAGGCATGAACGACAATGGTAATGGAGAACCATGGCACACTCTAGACAGGTGAGGAGGTGCTGGCATGGAATAGATTCGTCCCAACTCCGTACGGGGTCAGGCGAGGACTCCTCCGATGGAAGAAAACTACGTTTTCTTTCTTTAAAAGGGGGGGGGGGGGAAGGGGTGGATGTCACGGCATATTTATAAAAATAGATTTGTGACATCGTTATCAGCGAGTTTTGGCAACGCTGATAACGTTTTGAAAAACCGGTTAGTCGGGGGACACCGGAAGGGGAAAAAGGAAAGGCGCGAAAGAGACAGTTGACGCTGGGCCTTTGTCAGAGAGGGACGGACATTTTTGGTGGTTCCATTTTCGTTGATTGTGGAACATAGTCGGTAGTGCTTTAGTCTAGTGGACATAATTATAATTCTGGAGTGGTTTAGTGTCCAGTGATATTATTGTCAGGCCTTCGGGTATAATTTGCCAGTGGATTGGTTTTTCCTTTGTGTAGTTTCCATTTCGCCATAGTGAGCGATTGTTCAGCACGAAGTTTTTATACTGTTATACTGTCATTTGTTAGGAGTATTTTGATATATATCTTAATTCGAGAAGTTTCTCGGGCAGAATTGTATGTATTCCATATTGTTTCAGCCGTGTGTGGCTATACTGTGTGTAGTGCTTGATTAAAAAAGGGAATTCCCATAGACAGTGTTATCTTCCTGTGTCAACCATTTCATGTTGTGGTCGTATCCTTAGATAATGAGCCAAGTATTAAATTAGCGTCAGTGTTAAATCAACAGCAGAAATAGAGGAGTTGACACCGTCTCTAATTGTCTACTTGAATCTCGCCGAATTGTTTTAAAACCTCTGAGAGCAATGCCATCGTCGGTTATTTTCTCATTCAGACGACTATCGGAAAAGCCTGTAAATTTTGGTTAAGAATTTGTGTGAGTTCTGGAATTTTACCTGAAAGATGGTTTACATTCAAGTGTCCAAGCCATAAACCAATTGTACTTAGTAATTTTTCATAATTATCTGGCATTTTTATGTGAAAGAAGTTTTACGCTCAAATAGAAAATAAATAACTAATAAAAAAACATTACGAAGTTGCTATAGAAGTGGGATTAATAGTAATAGTACATAAATGCACGCCTTAATACAACTAATTACACAAAATTCAGATAACTGTACTATGTAAAAATTGTAAGAAAACTGTCACACAACAAGCACACCCACCCACACTGTGAAGGTTAACAACAAAGTTAAGCTGCACCAAGAGAATAGACGGGCAGACAAACAAATAGATACTGAGAATAAATAAATAAAGCATTATCCGACAGTTGCTGGTCCTACAGGGACGTCGACTTGTGAAGTGAACAGTCACTGATAATGTTGAGGAGAGGGTTGTGGACAATAGAAGCGAGATGGATTTGGCCGTAAAAGATGATTCATTTGGTAATAGGTGTTCGCGGGATGTTGAGGTAATGTTGTTGGATGAATGGGATATTCCGGCCAGTAGGACCTCCAAGTGTAAGGTGCGTAGTTCAATAGGCTTTGCTGATGTAGAAAGTTATGAAAGGTTGGGTGTGCGGGTTGATGTGGGAAAACCTGTTGTGACAACGATGATGGGTGATCTCTAATTGGTGTCTGGTGCGACAGCGGACGTGGTGAGATTTCAGTTGGTGCACCCTGAGTTGGTTGAATTGAATCACTTACATATCTTTGAAGACAGAGTGTCTCAGGTCGTTGTTGTTGAGGTGGGTCGTCGGTCGTAGAATGTTGCTGAAGGCTGATATTATTGGCTGTTTCCTGCAGTTCTAATAAGGGGTCGGTCTTGATACTCCTGATTGTGTGACAGTGTTGTCTGGCTGGTGTTTGAAGTTGTGGGTATTAATAGAAACTCAAGGTCGTAATTGGCGTTAGAGGAGTAGCTGGTTACATTCTTTTGTCGTTTTGATGGATACTTAGATGCTGATGTGCTGGCTGTGCCTCTGAGGGTGTTTTCTGGATATTTGTTGTTTCTCGCCAACATACTGGTTCCTTGATCGGATAAGGTAAGGTCGCCGCTATAAAGATGCTTCCTAGGAGCTCCGGACATGGCAAGAAACGAGGAATGTTCTTTAAATGTGTGGTGGTGTCTGACGCAATGCTTTTTCAATTTTGTGTTGTTTATCTCAACAGATTTCTTATAATGTGAGCGAACTGGAGGTATAATAGCTGAAAAACACACCTTTGCATTTGGGAACAGGAACTGGAAGTTAGATGTGATTTGATTTATACTACTCGTCAAAAGTCAAGGGCCACCTTATTATTTTCAATACACTTTTATATAAGCGCATAGAATGATTAAATGAAGAAAGTTTTTAGTAAAAATGGGTGCAATATCTTCCTCTGACAGTCCTTTATGCACGTTAAGCATAAAAACAACTCACCGGCAACCATGGTGATCACGTGCAATTTGGTTTGCTGACCATAAATTCACATTTTTAATCTGTTTTTTTCAAACTTCCGTACAACCAAACAGGTGAAGTAATCGTGTTGATTGACATTTCACGTGCAATGGCGACTTTTCGTGAACAGAGTTCACTCTTATTTTGTTTTACAATCAGCAGACTTAGGGTAGTTTCATCACTTGCAAAAGCATGCCACCGAGAAGAAGTCTTGACACCTTACAAAGAATGAGGGCTATAGCGTGGGTTGAAAGTGGTTTATCTGTCCGTGAGGTTGCTAGACGGCTTGCAGTGTCACACTCTACTATCCAAAGAATTTTTGAGATTTCAGGCCACAGGAAGTGTGGAGGGTCGCCACCGGCCAGGTCGCCCTAGATGCACCAACAGACATGATTACCGGTTCCTCTTGTTGTCAGCCCTGCGCCATCGAACAGTGACTTGTTCCACTTTAAGATGTCAGCTGAGACAAACTGTAAACGTTAATGTCAGTCAAAGCACCATTCGCCGACGTTTACATGAATTTGGACTGGCTGCTCAACGTCCTGCAGTCAGAATCCCTCTTACTCCTGCTCATCGCAGAGCCCGTGTTGCTTGGTGTCGCGAGCACATCCGATGGACAAGGCAACAATGGAGTCAAGTTCTCTTCACTGATGAATCTCGCTTCACTGTGTCATTTAATGATGGCAGGATTCGAGTTTGGAGACGACCAGGAAAGCTATTTACTGATGACACAATTCGAGAGGTTGATCGTTATGGTAGGGGTTCTGTCATGGCCTGGGGACGATTCTACAGACACGGCTGGACCCCACTCTACATCATCCAAGGCAACTTGACCGGCCCAAGATACCAGAACGAAATCTTGAGACCAATTGTTCAGCCTGCTCTGGAGGCCATAGGTGGTAATGCCATCCTCCAAGATGATAAAAGCTCGACCCCATCAAGCTCGTGTAGTGAATGAGTTTATTCAGCAACATGGGATCATCAGGATGGCGTGGCCAGCTCACTCAACTGACCTTTCTCCGATTGAGCACCTCTTGGATGTCCTTGGTCGAAGATTATCAACAAATCACCCCCTGCCAATGGATGTTGCACAGCTGACTGCATTTATGCTTCAGGAATGGCAAGCTGTTCCTCAGGATACTCTTCGGACCCTTGTGGACTCGATGCGTCTACGCTGTCGTGAATGCCTTGCTGCAAATAGTGGTCATACCTGATTTTGAAATGTCTATTTGTCCAATATCTATTGTGTGGCTTTTGAAAAGGTGGGTGACACACTTCACAGCTTCATTGCGTTTGAATGCCACCCGCTGCAGACCCAAGTAGAACAGTGCCAACTAAGATGGTTTGGCCATGTCTGCAGAATGGGAGAAGATCGGCTACCACGACAAGCATGGGAAACAAAGAGTCAGGGATCCAGACCCCCAGGACGACCCAGAGTCCGCTGGGAGGACAACATTAGACAATCTTTGAAGGACCGAGGACTGGAATGGAACCAGGCCAGGAAGAAGACAGCTGATAGAATAGTCTGGCGCTCTCTCTTCCAAACCTCTACACCTCACGGTAGAAGGGGAAAGACTAAGTAAGTAAGTAAGTTTCCATTTCTTTACGTGACATGTCAATTTGGTATTCAATAAATGCCGTTTTGACTGATACCAATTACGTTTATATCAGATTTGTTTTATGGTTTCATCCAAGGTTTTTCTAAGTGGCCCTTGACTTGTGACGAGTAGTATAGCTCTGTTCGTGCAATTTCGTTATGTTTTAGCGCGTCCGACAGAACAATGTGCACAGTGACCCTGGCTACATTAAGATCAGTTTCATATCTTTTGAGGAGAGTCAGTAGGTCCTGTGCAGATGCCCAGTTTTTGTAGCGAACAGTGACCGTGTCTATATCTGCTGTTACTAATTTAAATTTTTGAAGGTCCTTCACATTTTGGTCACCAAAGATGAAGTGTTTCCTTCTATTTGAAAGATGTGTGTGTGTGCCGGTGGCAGTGCGTGCTGTTTCTTGTGTTTGAACTATGCTTGGATTGTGTGTAAGTTTCTTGCTGTGATGTGAACTCGCTGTCGGCAGTGGCGGCTGCCGATTAGAAATCTGGACAGGGATTTTGCTCACGTCTGCAGGAAATTCCAGAGTGCACAGGTCATTGTCTTCTTTATGGCTCAGTTCAGCTTGTGTCGTATGTTGTACTTCACTACTGTTGGAATTTCCCTCTGAGCTTGTGTTTGTGTTACACAGTCTATGTTTATTCTTCTGCTGTGTGCTGTCTTTCTGTTGTCGAGTTTCGTTCCTCTCACAGCTATTTTTGAGGGACATGTGGTCAGCATGGAGCTGTTTGTAAGCGTTTTTGAGGATGTTCAGCTCTGCTTTTAGTATCTCCATCGCAGACAATATTATTGAAACCTGATTTTGTAACGATTGCCTAGGTAATGTAAGTGGGGATGTTGGTAGACTAGCAAAAGTGCATGATAGGTGCTCTGTCTCTGTGGTGTCTCTTGTATCAGCTATAGCTAGTGACTTCGGTTTTGTCTGTGATACCTTGTTACATTCCGTATTGGAAGTTGTGTGTGTTGTGATACCAGCGGGAACAGTGGAATAAGTGATTGCTAACTTCTTAGAGCTGGAAGCTTTTGCTTGAATGCTAGGAACCGGCACATTTGAAGTGATGGCCTCACGACAGACTCCAGCAGTAGTTGCTGATTTCCATAAATTATTCAAGTCCGTATTAATCCAGTTTTTAATAGCGTACTCTGCCACTTGTACCATTACTTTATTTATTGTGTTGTAGAAATGGAGGACAACCTCTGCTGTGGAAATAACATCTTCTACATATGAACCACTAGTGTCAGTCCTTGTTTCAACAGTTTCGCTAGATTCATAGTATGCTTTAGACAGGCTACGTAATGCTTCATATTCGATGCATTTTGAAAACGTAAGAATTGCACATTGATTATTGTTCTTGTAAGATATCGTTACAGAAGGTGTGTAGGGCGTGTTGGTCTTCAAATTCTTACTTTTCTTTTTAACCGCTTTAGTTACTTTCAAAATGTAGTCCTTCTGTATATTACCTTTTGTTTTCGGTCGGGTCGTGGCGATCGACTGGACGTGTAGCATTGTGAATGCGAACGTTAATGCCCTGACGTATTTAATGGGCGTGGAAAGAGGTAATTTATAGCCAATAAATATTAGACAAACATAAACGTATGTTCTCAGGCACTCGTGAGAAATAAAGAAGTAGAACACTAGACAACAGAAAAACAACAGACGTGAGTGGCTTACCTAGGGTTCGAACCCCGTACCTTCCGTACGACAACTCCGCCTAGCTATCAAGCGAATCACACTGACCCCACGCTAGCTGGCCGTGGGGTCAGTGTGATTCGCTTGATAGCTAGGCGGAGTTGTCGTACGGAAGGTACGGGGTTCGAACCCTGGGTAAGCCACTCACGTCTGTTGTTTCCCTTCCTTATGTGTTATTTATGGCCATGTTAGCAGACGACAAGCTCTTTATGTGGGCCAAGAAAGCGTCCCTTGCCGGCATTAGACTGTGTGGCAATTCATGGTGTCGGAAGCCTATGTGTGTTTGCTCCAGAGAGTTATATTATTTCCACGATCTGCATTATGTTGTAACATCAGCTAGATTACGCATACACCTCCGTGTGTAATGCTAGCTTCTTTATTTATGCAGGATTGACAGAGGATGCTGTTTAGTACGTGAGTGACATATTATTAAATAAAAATGAATGAATATGAAAGACGACATCTGTCTTTAGTACGAGACTGTACTTCGACGCTATAGACCGTCATACTGATGCCTTTTTGTGCATGAACATACTCTCTTGATGTACGTGGGTGTGACGTACGTCTAGTTTGACTAGTGAATTTTCCCTGATATGATGGATGATTTAAAGGGACCTTTAGCTTTTCATAACATTAGAACCCCTGAACATTTGTTGTAACTTTTCGTTTGCCAGAACGCATTCCACCGGGACTCATGTAGGATACAGCGACGAGATCAAAGAGACAGACCGAGGGATCTTAGGGGAGACTATCGGCGCTATCAAAGACAGTAGTTTTCCCTGATACGAGACGCAGTTGCTTGCCGCTAATTTCGCGTCTCGGTGTCAATCGAGGAACCGAGCGAACGGGGGAAAGCGAAACGGGCAGCAGCGAGCGGATACGAAGACCAGGGGGCGGCTTCTTCTCTTGATTTGGCGGTCAGATCCCCAAAAGTTCGTGAGATCAAATAAGTTGTCAAGTTTATCATGTCCCACTCAACTTACATTGCATTTTAGCTAAATAGACCATGAAGAACTAGACACGTTATCACTCGCTGGCCAGATCTTTACAGAAGCACTAGCTTTATTGAAATCTTGTGTTGCTGTCATTTTCGACGGAGTCATCTGTCAAGTTATTTGCTTATGTTTGTATCATAAGAATAATTGTGTCTTTACCTGCGATGTCAGGTTGATTAGGGGTTGTCTTCCCTTGTTTATTCATTCATTGTGTTTGACCTTTAGGGTCAGAGGTTGACAGTTCGGCGTAGGCCTATGGGAAGGTTTTTTTAAGCGGGAGTGAGATATACTTCCGGGAAGCCGAGAGGTCCTGTTTTTCTGAAGGGACCAAGAGTCCATTGTTTTTCGGGGAGAATCTTCGAAGTAACTGCTATGGCAGTTTTCCCCAGTGAATCTCTGTGCGTCGGGATGACGACAGAATTCCTTGTTTAGTTCTGAGGATTCATTTTCCAGGTAATACCGACCTTTATGCATTATTACGCTTTTCGGTGGCAGAACATGTAAAGGATTACCTAGGGTGAACAGCAGCTCACTGATCCGCCATTTCAGAACTTATATATTTGTGCTCGAGGTAGCCATCCAAGACTGTTAGTCTTATATTGTCCAGAAATCCAGTGACGAAGATATATTGTGGAATTCCGCAGATTGGCGGAACTTCTATCTACAATAAGTATTACTGCAGGGTTGATGATAACCTATTTAACAGAAGTACACGGCCGACGTTAGGACGAGGCCTGTGCTTCCGGCTATTATACTACAGCCTGATATGTGCAATTGGCGGGGAGTGCCAAGTTGCACCTGTGTGTCAAGGTAACTAAGGCATCTGACGCGTTTAGTCAGAGACGCCAAGGGCGACGCTACGAACTGTCATTATTGAAGAACTTTGCTATTGACCATGCACGTCTATTCTGATGTTTACCTTTTTTGAATGCCAAATGTATACCTATCGATGTCAGGTCAGCATGACCTTGTTACACTGACTGTTCCTGTTGATATTATGTGTGTTCCCGTCAATAAATGTCTTGAAACATGCCTGCAGTGTCAAAGCATCCTTGATTACTGCATGTGAGAGTATGGGTTGCAGGATCTACATCTATACGAGCCTAAACACATTCGCGTCTTCATCCGCACCCACACTCAATTCATCATACGCTCGCACTACACATCTAACAACATGTATACTGTCTTGGGCCAGTGATCACCTCAACAAGAAAAAAAGACAGTTACATCTTGTTATAGATTTTCCCCTGGATTTTATATATATTTGCAGTGATTTCTATTTCTGTGCAAAGCGGTAATATATATTGTGTAAAGTGATCAGTGGTCTAGCTCAGTCATTCTATTTAAAGGGATTCTGTGTTAATTTAAATCTATTTAATTAAACCATCTCAAGAGTTCCAGTTTTAAATATAATGATCTATCTATTATATTATTTCAAAAGATAATAGATGCTTAAATTAACTTTTAAAGTCGCGAAGGAATTTATAATTAATAAATTCAGTTTAGTCCTAGTTTTATAGATGTGGGTTTTTAACCACTAGAATTCGCGCAGTGTTTATTAAATACATAATTAAATACTCGAGTGTATTATAGGCTTAACGGGAAATTCATCGCGCTTTAGAAGGTTATTTGTTTTCGGTATATTACATGTCTTTTTTTTCTTTCATACAGAGTGATCGTAACCTGTGCGATCCCAGCATTAAGAAAGCAATAAAGAAATCAATCTAAGCAAAGCAAAGCATAAACAGTGTGTAGAGTTCCCCTGACGCAGAACTTGTTGAGACTGTGTAAATTTTTAATCTTTGAGGCGATTCTATGTTTGGAATTCCGCTATCTAACTTATAGCAAAGAAAGCACACCCAAAGACAAATTTTAACGCACCATCAAACAACTTAAGTCGTAACGGGAAGAAGAACACTGGCCCGAGCTTTGTTAGTTTACTGACACAGAGAGATAATTCATAATTTCCTGAACAGTGATGTGACTAGTTTTCTCACTGGACTTAAACCATACCTCACGGATAAAGTGTACCAGCACGCGTAAGAATTTTATTATCAGCGGCATAGTCAAATAGACCACACCATCCTCACCCCGGTATCAGAGACCGTGCCCTCCCATAGAAACTGTTATTAAGAAAAGAGACACAACTACAGATTCATTTTCCAGCGATTACGGGATCCTTTTATGTGCTGACCGCCTACCCGATAATCTGGGGCTAGAACTTGAACAAACACTCATACATTTAGTTGAGGTGTAACTGCTGTTGTGTTATTCTATGGAGTGCAAGATTTTTTCACAATCGGTAAGTGAGAGCAAGATGAGTGAAGGCCTTTGCTAGCGCGTGTATGAATGACAGGAAATTAATTCTTTTGTGTGACCATTTTGTTAACTTGCTTACCTGGTAACATATATCTTTTCTGTATACCCTACATTGTTCCTTTAAGTGGGATAGTTGATAATTTGTTAACTCTGTTTAAAACCACCTCCTTTCCATTTGCTTAGTAAAGGGAAGAACAGCTGGGAAGAACAGGTTTTTTTTTTTTCTATCACCTATACCTAACTTGGTAACACCTCTTGCAGAGTAATTAACTTTACTGTTAGGTTAACGTACCCGTGTTCCTGATATTATCTATCTCTGGACTGGGTTTGTCTTTGTCTAATGAGCGGGAAGGGCTTAGTCGATACCAATCTTCTTCACCCCCTCCCAAACTTGTTATTTGCATTTGTGTACTTATGATAATTTATGTAATATCTGATATTTTTAGTGATTGATGTTTAAAGTGAATAAAATCACCTAAACTCATTTAGTTCTGTGTGTTGGATATACCCAAAGCCCAACATTTCCCCTATTCGTTTAATATAGTTTGTATCAACGTCGTGTGTGTGTTTGAAAACACCGAATCGGTGAGCGCGCAGATGCGAGTCTGGAAAACTGGCAAATAATTGTTTGACCAGGAGAGTGAAAGAGAAGATTGAGAGACACGATTTGTCGTAAATAAGTCTGTCTTTACTCTCCTCCAGCACGCTGTGAAGTAACTATTAAATCTCTACATTTTCTATCACTGAGCTTTCCATCATCATTTTCCACTCTAAACCGGACCACTATTTCTACGACTCTTTTCTCTCAAAATAAATTTACGACAATATTTGGCCGGCTCGTCTGGGATAATTTTGAGATACATTTGATGCACACATATTTGTGGGCTGGTTCTGGGATCTTGAGCTACATTTGAGGCAATCGCATAGCCGGGTTAAAGATATTTTGAGTCTGATTTAGTTTGGGTCTAACTAGGTAGAGTGTGAATGATTTGTCTTTGTGAATTAGGGAAATAAATAAATAATTACACCCCTAGACAAACGTTCTTTAAGTATTTGGGTTGTCCACACAGCATATTTACAGGTTGTTTTCTCTCCACAGCAGTAGAAAGTACAGATAAACAAATATATTTGCTATTTTAATTATCCTCTGGCGGAGATAATTATATTTCTTTCTTTATAAGAGTTGCTGGGATTGCGTGATTGTTTTACAGTCACAAAGGTTTTTGAAGTTAAAAAGAGTTGAGCTTAGCTAAAGACGGATTGTTCTGATTTTGAAAAAATTAAGTTAACAACGTCTCATCTCAATAATTGACTTTAGGGACGGAGTTTGTTGTCAGAGATTTAAAATTTAGGGGAAATTTTTTTTTCCTTTTAAATTGTTTTAATATAAATTTTTCTCTACTGTTAGTAAAAGTAGATTCTTTTCCAGTGTAACTTACCATTTAGTGGCATAGTCGCTTGCGTTTAGAGCCTTAATTGCCAGATAATAGCAGCGATAAGTTTGCACAGTACAGGTAGGAGGTAACACAGGTAAATTTGTACTTGTGTTTTTTTTTTTCTCGTAGCGGTTCAGAGTTCCTCCCTTTCGCGTTTCTTCTTACTAGTTCTCTAAGCATACTTCATCTTATTCTTTAACAATGGCAGAGAGGATAAAGATGAGGTCCATCTTGAGGCTGGAAGCGAAAGAGGCAGGATTAGATGCAGAAGCTGCAAACGCGTTGGAAATATATGACGCGGAGCAACAGAGAGCCGAAGCTGAGAGGAAGGCGAAGCAACAGAGAGCCGAAGCTGAGAGGAAGGAAGAGAAAGAAAGAACAGAGAGGAGAGAAGCCCAGGAGAGGGCAGATAAGAAAGAAGCGGAAGAACGTCTTTTGGAACAGAAGAAAATTGAAGCAGAGATGGAAACTCGCAGAGAGAGAGAGAGAGAGAGAGACAAGGAAAGACAGCATCAACTGGCGCTTAAGGCTCTAGAGAGTCGGGGCGCCTCTACTTCGACTAACGGAGAGCCGTCTTCGCCCCAGTCTCAATCAATGGACCTCTCCAGTACTCAATCTGCCCAATTAACTGCTATGTCGTTTTCTTTAGAATCTTTTCCTAGCCCTAACGAAAAAATTGACAGCTACCTAGAAAAATTCGAGAGACTCGCGAATCTTTATGGGTTAGAGAGTACCCGCTGGGCGCTCAAACTTTCAACGTCACTGAAAGGCAATGCTTATGACGTGTACACAAAAGCTGGGACCGAATCAACATGATTACGACATGTTGAAAAAGGCCTTACTACAGCAGTTTGAGATGACTGCCCGAAAGTTTCTGCAGTTGTTCAGAAACAGCCGAAAAGAGAGCACGGAAACATTTCCCCAGTTCTCTTCACGTCTCACGGGTTATCTGACAAAGTGCATTGAATTATCTGACCTACCTCTTTCATATGAGGGACTCCTCGAACTTGTTCTTGTGGAGCAGATAAAATCCACTTTGTCGAATGAAACACGTAGATTTTTGGCGGAACAGGGGGCAGTCAGGCTTGAAGACATACTCAATAAAGCCGAACGCTATAGCAATGCAATGGCCGAACTTCCCAGCACTAAACGTAAACCCACCGATGAGCCATCTCGAAAACAGAATCTAGAACAGGCATCCTATTCTTCCACTTCCTCTCAACATTATAACCAACGAGATAACAATACCCAGAAACCTCCCCAGGAAAAATCGAAATTCTACAAAAACCCGATACCCCCCCAACAACAATTCTGATCAACCCAACAAGCCTACGTGGCAGCGCGGCCACCAAGGTCAAGGAAAAGGGAAGACCCCTACACCAGGAACGTCTGATCAGGGCAAACAAACCGGTGCAAACCGCATTGGATGTTTGCATACAGCCTCGAAAGGTAGAGTCAATGTCAGTGATTCTCAACCTGAGGGGGACCGACCCTCAACTCGAGGAACTGTAATTTTGAACGGTACCTCTACTACTTGTCTTTTTGACACTGGATTAAGTTTTGATTGTATTGTCGCTAGGCACCTAGTCAAACCCGGTCAGGAGACAGAGGAAACCGTCAAACTTAGTGGAGTTTTCAGGAGTGATGCACCCAGGACGCTTCCTATCGCACTGGTAGAAATACACTCTGACTTTGTCAGAGGAGTTATTAAAGCGGCCATAATGGATGATCCGATCTACCCAGTTATCCTGGGATGTAGATATGTGTTCATTGGGAGACTAAGGAGCCGATTGTGGCAGCGGTAACCACAAGAGGGCAAGCCAAGAAGGAGAGGGAGCCTGCGCCAAACTTGTTGCCGAATGAACTGAAGGAGGCGCAACAAAAGGACCCTACTCTGGCGCCCTGCTTTAAAAAACTGCCCATGGCTAAGGACCCCAGACACAACGGAGACATCTTTTCTAAGGATGGTGTATTGTATCGTAGAACGGGCAACCCGGACACGGGGAATAACCAGCTCCTAGTACCGACGCAGTACAGAAACCAGATCTTAGAAATGGGGCACTCTCTTCCCTTTAGCGGACACATGGGACAAAACGCCACTATTCAGCGAATAAAAAAAACCACTATTGGTGGCCAGGAATGAACTCTGACATTGTCAGGTACGTGAAATCCTGCGCCCAGTGCCAACGGGTAGCACCCAAGCACTTGACACCCCCAGTACCTATGGGGCAAATGCCAATAGTAGGGACTCCATTTGAACGGGTTGCTGTCGACATTATTGGTCCTCTGGAAAAGACCAAAAGAAGGAACAGGTTCATCCTGACCTTAGTTGACACTTGCACTATGTGGGCCGAAGCCGTACCGCTACCATGCACTAATTCCAAGCATGTCGCAGAAGCCCTTGTGCAAATTTTTACACGGTTGGGATTCCCTCAACAAGTTTTGACGGACAATGGATCCCAATTCCGTAGCCTGTTAATGGAGGAGATCTTTAAGATCTTGAGGGCCAAACATATCCACACAAGTCCCTACCATCCGGCCGGAAATGGGCTCGTGGAACGTTTTAACGGTACCCTCACCATGATGTTACGTAAGCTGGGTCAGGAGAAACCGGAAGACTGGGACCAATATATATCGGCTGCCTTATTCGCCTACCGAGAGGTACCCCAAGCGTCTACGGGTTTTGCGCCAGCTACACTTTTATTTGGCAGACCTATTAAGGGGCCACTAGAAGCCTTACTTCGGTCCCTGACAGACCAGAAGGCTGACGAGACAGTCGTCTCTGCAAGCAAGTATGTATCTGAGCTTAAGGAAAGGCTAAAGCTAGGATGGGATCTAGCTACTACCAACCTTAAGAAAGCCCGCGCTAAAATTACTAAAAGATACAACAAAGCTGCAAAAGAGAGAGAACTACAACCAGGGGAGAAAGTCCTATTGCTACTTCCAACCGGAAGCAATAAACTTCGCATCGGATGGCAAGGACCGTTTACCGTCCTTAAAAAGATCTCACGTACCAACTACAAGATCTCCATCAAAGGAAAGGAGAAGGTCTTCCACATAAATCTGCTAAAGAAATATTTGGAAAGACCGGTGCCATCCTCCGAGCATCTCCTGGCTGTCGCCATAGCAACGGAAGACGAGGAAGATGATGATGGTTGCATGGAGTATCCACTGCAACCCACAGAATCCTTTAAAGATGTCAAGTTCGGCGACAATCTCTCACCAGAACAACAAACAGAAACCAGGGCTCTACTAAAACAGTACAGTGCAGTCTTAACGGATGTACCTGGTCGAACAAATCTCATTGAATTTGATATGAAATTAACAAACGAGACCCCTGTTCAAACCAGAGTTTACCCCATCCCGTACGCTAAAGCTGATGCACTTCGCGGAGAAATAGACAAGCTGCGTCAGGCAGGAATTATCAGTGAGTCTACATCTCCTTACAGCTCGAGTGTAGTGCTGTTGCAGAAGCCCAATAAGGAAGTTCGGCTGTGCATTGATTACAGGTTGCTAAACGCTGTAACGGAATTCCAGCCCGAACCTCTCCAAACTGTTTGCTGAGTTGTTCACCAAGCTCAGCAAAGCAAAGATCTTCTCCAAGATTGACCTCAGCAAAGGTTATTATCAAATACCAGTCAAGGAGGAAATTAAACCTTTGTTAGCTTTCAGCACTAGTGAAGGACATTACACATTTAACGTGATGCCGTTCGGTTTGCATAACGCACCAGGAGTGTTCACCAGGATGATGAGGAAGCTTCTACAACCTTTGCAAAGTCCCCATATCCATAATTTCATGGATGACATCTTAATTGCATCGGAAACCTATGAAGAACATATTGCTACGGTTGCTATGCTCCTCAGGAGACTACAGGAAACGGGTCTCACAGCCAGACCTAGCAAATGTCTCATCGGGTTTGAACAGTTAGACTTCCTGGGGCACACTATTTCTCACGGATGCAGTTGGCCTATTAAGAAGAACGTGGAGAAAATAGTGGCAGCAAAAAGACCCCGAACGAAGAAAGACGTACGTTCCTTCATATCGCTATGTGCATACTATCAGAAGTACATCCAGAACTTCAACGGACTGACGGCACCTCTGACTGACCTCACAAAGAAAGGTTGTCCTGATAAGGTCATATGGGATCAAAAGTGCGAACACGCGTATAGCACTTTGAAAGGACAGTTGTCTGCATACCCCATTTTGAGGTTGCCTGACCTCAAGAAACCTTTTGTACTGAGAGTCGACGCGTCAGGTCAGGGCATGGGGTCAACACTGCTTCAAGCCGATGACAGTGACCTGAACATGCTATTTCCAGTTGCCTATGGCAGTCGGAAATTAAATAAAGCGGAACGGAACTACAGCGTAGTTGAAAGGGAATGTCTTGCTCTGATTGACGGTATCAGACGCCATCATGAGTTTCTTTATGGTACATCGTTCACGGTGCAAACAGACCACGCTCCGTTAGCATTTCTTGGTGCCAATAAAGAATTTAACGCTAGGATCATGCGTTGGGCCCTCCTTCTAAGCGTCTATTCTTTCAAAGTGGAATATATTCCGGGAAGACAGAATGTCGGGGCTGATTTTCTGAGTAGAAACTGGTCTACAGAGGAAGAAGAGCAAACTGAAGATACCACTCATCCTAAAATCACCAATCAGGTCACCTCCATTGTCAAAAATGAAAACATGAAAAATGGTTTCATGTCTAAAAGTGGGGACGATTGTGACGTACGTCTAGTTTGACTAGTGAATTTTCCCTGATATGATGGATGATTTAAAGGGACCTTTAGCTTTTCATAACATTAGAACCCCTGAACATTTGTTGTAACTTTTCGTTTGCCAGAACGCATTCCACCGGGACTCATGTAGGATACAGCGACGAGATCAAAGAGACAGACCGAGGGATCTTAGGGGAGACTATCGGCGCTATCAAAGACAGTAGTTTTCCCTGATACGAGACGCAGTTGCTTGCCGCTAATTTCGCGTCTCGGTGTCAATCGAGGAACCGAGCGAACGGGGGAAAGCGAAACGGGCAGCAGCGAGCGGATACGAAGACCAGGGGGCGGCTTCTTCTCTTGATTTGGCGGTCAGATCCCCAAAAGTTCGTGAGATCAAATAAGTTGTCAAGTTTATCATGTCCCACTCAACTTACATTGCATTTTAGCTAAATAGACCATGAAGAACTAGACACGTTATCACTCGCTGGCCAGATCTTTACAGAAGCACTAGCTTTATTGAAATCTTGTTATAGATTTTCCCCTGGATTTTATATATATTTGCAGTGATTTCTATTTCTGTGCAAAGCGGTAATATATATTGTGTAAAGTGATCAGTGGTCTAGCTCAGTCATTCTATTTAAAGGGATTCTGTGTTAATTTAAATCTATTTAATTAAACCATCTCAAGAGTTCCAGTTTTAAATATAATGATCTATCTATTATATTATTTCAAAAGATAATAGATGCTTAAATTAACTTTTAAAGTCGCGAAGGAATTTATAATTAATAAATTCAGTTTAGTCCTAGTTTTATAGATGTGGGTTTTTAACCACTAGAATTCGCGCAGTGTTTATTAAATACATAATTAAATACTCGAGTGTATTATAGGCTTAACGGGAAATTCATCGCGCTTTAGAAGGTTATTTGTTTTCGGTATATTACATGTCTTTTTTTTTCTTTCATACAGAGTGATCGTAACCTGTGCGATCCCAGCATTAAGAAAGCAATAAAGAAATCAATCTAAGCAAAGCAAAGCATAAACAGTGTGTAGAGTTCCCCTGACGCAGAACTTGTTGAGACTGTGTAAATTTTTAATCTTTGAGGCGATTCTATGTTTGGAATTCCGCTATCTAACTTATAGCAAAGAAAGCACACCCAAAGACAAATTTAACGCACCATCAAACAACTTAAGTCGTAACGGGAAGAAGAACACTGGCCCGAGCTTTGTTAGTTTACTGACACAGAGAGATAATTCATAATTTCCTGAACAGTGATGTGACTAGTTTTCTCACTGGACTTAAACCATACCTCACGGATAAAGTGTACCAGCACGCGTAAGAATTTTATTATCAGCGGCATAGTCAAATAGACCACACCATCCTCACCCCGGTATCAGAGACCGTGCCCTCCCATAGAAACTGTTATTAAGAAAAGAGACACAACTACAGATTCATTTTCCAGCGATTACGGGATCCTTTTATGTGCTGACCGCCTACCCGATAATCTGGGGCTAGAACTTGAACAAACACTCATACATTTAGTTGAGGTGTAACTGCTGTTGTTTTATTCTATGGAGTGCAAGATTTTTTCACAATCGGTAAGTGAGAGCAAGATGAGTGAAGGCCTTTGCTAGCGCGTGTATGAATGACAGGAAATTAATTCTTTTGTGTGACCATTTTGTTAACTTGCTTACCTGGTAACATATATCTTTTCTGTATACCCTACATTGTTCCTTTAAGTGGGATAGTTGATAATTTGTTAACTCTGTTTAAAACCACCTCCTTTCCATTTGCTTAGTAAAGGGAAGAACAGCTGGGAAGAACAGGTTTTTTTTTTCTATCACCTATACCTAACTTGGTAACACCTCTTGCAGAGTAATTAACTTTACTGTTAGGTTAACGTACCCGTGTTCCTGATATTATCTATCTCTGGACTGGGTTTGTCTTTGTCTAATGAGCGGGAAGGGCTTAGTCGATACCAATCTTCTTCACCCCCTCCCAAACTTGTTATTTGCATTTGTGTACTTATGATAACACTGACAAACAACATTTTTCTTTCTTATATAAGAATAAGTGTTCTTAGGTCAGTTTCTTGCGCTGATTTCAAATCTGAAATCCGTTTATCTCTATCACGTCGGGTTCTTAAGATATTTGTGAATAAATATATTTTTGGGAAACCGTTATTTGCTCCGTTTCATTTTTACTATATAACTTATTAAAAATTAATAAAATGCAAAATAATTCTACTTTTTATACTGCTAAAAGATGCATGACATATGTTACGCTATTTTTCAAATAGTTACTGTATTTTGAAATAATTCTGAGCGAAGTATGGCTTCTAGAAGTTGTAGAATCGGTACCGAAACCAGTGCCTCATGATCCAATCACGTGTCCGATCCCAGTTCCACCAGAACAATATCCGTTGGACGTGAATGAACCATCAGAAAGTGATAGTTTACCTGCTGTAGAAACTAATTCTGACTCGGATTATATACCGGTGAATGATGGTGTTCACTTAATTAACCATTCAGAACTTTCAGATCTAATACGTGATCTCGCTCTCACCAAAGGACAAGCGGAATTACTCGGTTCGCGACTCAAAGAATGGAATCTTTTAGCGCCCAATACTCCGATATCTAAATTTCGTCATAGACACAGAGAACTTGTTCAATACTTTGAGATGGATGATGGCATTTGCTATTGCAAAGATGTAAACGGTCTAATGGTGCACCTCGGTCGTGAGCACATAGTCAACGAATGGCGACTTTTCATCGATTCTTCCAAGACTAGTCTAAAAGCCGTGTTATTGCATAACGGAAATTTATTTTCATCAATTCCAGTCGCCTACTCTGTTCATATGAAAGAAACTTATGACAATATGGCTATACTTTTGGCGAAAATAAAGTACAATGACTACCAATGGCGGATTTGTGGAGACCTAAAGGTCATTGCAATTCTCACGGGCATGCAGACTGGGTATACTAAATTTTGTTGCTTCCTATGTGAATGGGACAGCCGCAACAGACAGGAACATTATGCAAGAAAGGTGTGGCCTATCAGGGATCGTATGCAGCTCTGGCATAAAAATGTAATACATGAGCCATTAGTTAACAAAGACGGCATCATTTTACCACCGTTACATATAAAGTTGGGGCTCATGAAGAATTTCGTAAAAGCGTTAGATAAAACGAGAAAAGCTTTCACTTATCTTCGAGAAAAGTTTCCGCAAGTTAGCGATGCAAAGATAAAGGAAGGTATCTTTGTAGGACCTCAGATTAGGAAAGTTATTGCAGACAAACAATTCGAGAACTTGTTACATGGTAGTGAACTCGCGCATGGATGGCATTCAAATCGATCGTCGATAACTTTCTGGGAAATCACAAATCTGTCGACTATGTGCATATTGTTAAGCAGTGCATAGATGCATACAGAATTATGGGCTGTAACATGTCCCTCAAAATCCATTTGCTCGATTCGCATCTTGACTTTTTCCCTGACAAACTTTCAGCGTCTAATGAACATGGAGAACGATTCCATCAAGATATCGCCGTAATGGAATCACGCTATCAAGGACGGTGGAGTGTGACCATGCTTGCCGATTATTGTTGGATGCTTCATCGCGATGTACCACATGCCATTGTCGACTGCCTCAAGCCTACATAACTGTTACAATGACCTGATAGCGAAAAAATTTATGTAATATCTGATATAGTTTTTTTTTTTTTTTTAGTGATTGATGTTTAAAGTGAATAAAATCACCTAAACTCATTTAGTTCTGTGTGTTGGATATACCCAAAGCCCAACATTTCCCCTATTCGTTTAATATAGTTTGTATCAACGTCGTGTGTGTGTTTGAAAACACCGAATCGGTGAGCGCGCAGATGCGAGTCTGGAAAACTGGCAAATAATTGTTTGACCAGGAGAGTGAAAGAGAAGATTGAGAGACACGATTTGTCGTAAATAAGTCTGTCTTTACTCTCCTCCAGCACGCTGTGAAGTAACTATTAAATCTCTACATTTTCTATCACTGAGCTTTCCATCATCATTTTCCACTCTAAACCGGACCACTATTTCTACGACTCTTTTCTCTCAAAATAAATTTACGACAGTGGGGAGCTGTGAAATGTGTCATTAAATATATATGGTAAAGTGTCCAATAAAGCCTTTGGACTTTGATTCATAATTGCAAGTGTACGGGCCAGGGGCGGGAATTGAATGGGCCATATCCCTAATGACACTGGCTTATCAGCAGTGTTCGTATTTGAAGACGACCAAGCCTTCAGGACACCAATATAATAAATGTTAGTAGCTGAGAAGAAGTCTACTTTAAATAACCTAAAGCCACCTAAGAGCCGTTTTACCATGGAACACGTATCATGTATTGTTATGTTTATGTGTAATTTATAGCCGTTCGCTGCCTTCTTGCTACGCTCTTAATGACACAGCTTGACTCGCCGACTAGCAAGTGAACAATTTCTAACGCCACGGATCCGTGACATACCTAAGGGGATAATAATACGTCCATTACTGTCGGCTACCCCAATTGTCATGGTACATCCGGGTGGAACGTTGCGGCATTCCAACACGAAAGCAACTTTGTATAATAATAACAACGGAAGATATGCATCACTTGTCATAAAAATCATAAAAATTCTTTTCGCATGAACACACTAATATGTATTTTACGATAAAGCCACTAACATTGTGTACACAGTGATATACAAGTCCATCAGAAATATTTCTTGAAATGCAGTTTAAAAATCCAAATAAAGGACTCCGCAAAAACGCGTTCGCACGCTTCGTACAATAGCAGTCAAACCTACGTAGATAGATGGATATATAAATGGGTGGATGAATATATAGATGAGTGGATGAATATATAGATGGGTGGATGAATATATAGATGGGTAGATGGATATACAGATGGGTGGATAAATATATAGATGGGTGGATGGATATATAGATGGGTGGATGGATATATAGATGGGTGTATGGATATATAGATGGGTGGAAGGATATATAGATGGGTGGATGGATATAAAGATGTGTGGATGAATATATAGATGGGTTTATGGATATATAGATTGGTGGATGGATATATAGATGGGTGGATGGATATATAGATGGGTGGATGGATATATAGATGGGTGGATGAATATATAGATGGGTGTATGGATATATAGACTGGTGGATGGATATATAGACGGGTGGATGGATATATAGATGGGTGGATGGATATATAGATGGGTGGATGAATATATAGATAGATGGATGCATATATAGATGGGTGGATGGATATATAGATGGGTGGATGAATATATAGATGGGTGGATGAATATATAGATGGGTAGATGGATATATAGATGGGTGGATAAATATATAGATGGATGGATGGATATATAGATGGGTGGATGGATATAGATGGGTGTATGGATATATAGATGGGTGTATGGATATATAGATGGGTGGATGGATATATAGATGTGTGGATGAATATATAGATGGGTTTATGGATATATAGATTGGTGAATGGATATATAGATGGGTGGATGGATATATAGATGGGTGGATGGATATATAGATGGGTGGATGAATATATAGATGGGTGTATGGATATATAGACTGGTGGATGGATATATAGATGGGTGGATGGATATATAGATGGGTGGATGGATATATAGATGGGTGGATGAATTTATAGATAGACTGATAGATAAATAGAAAGATGGATGTATGGATGGGCAGATAGATAAATAGATAATTAGATTGATGGATAGATAGATAGTTGGATGGATGGAGGGATAGATAAATGGAAAGATGGATGGATGAATGGATGCATAGATTGATAGATGGATGATAGATATGTGGTAGGGTGGGCGAGATGATGATGATGATTATATTGTGATGTGTGATCACTCTCTTGTCACACTCGCACCGACCCGAACAACAATAAAACTCTTGATTCTAGAGGCAGGGGCTATATTTATTTTTACAACCCATTCAGTGACAAAGCAAACATTAAACAAATAAACTAGCGAACATCACAAAACCCAACAAAACACCCAACAGTGCCCGATGCTAATCTGAAGAAGCAAACAAAGCACAGAATAGTTAAAATCATAATATAATACTGAATGAGAAACACCACGCTCTCACCTGTCAAACTGTCCTACGCCGCCACCTGACACACTCAACTATCACACACACACACTCATGTGTGTCGTCCAATGCGACTAGTATGGTGTTGTGCATGAGGCTGGCAACCTCACCATGTAACACAGGTTGCTACCAAAACCACTACTGCCCGAGCATCTGAATGCTTAATATGAAGGCAAACCACACTGTTGGCCCCATGCTCCCTCAGGAGCGGAGAAGAGAAATATATATCTTGAAGTGAGCCCACGTGCTCTCACAACCATTCCTCACATAACCATAATTAAATAATCATAAAATGGACATAAAATAATATTCTTCAACTACATGTACAACAAATACTCTCAGTAATGAGAATAAGCTACTACCTCGTAACCGATCCACATCAGTATTCGTTACTGCATTCTGAAGCATGTCGTATGTGACGACTGGGGCGCCTGGCAACAAGCGTGTCGTATATGACCACTGGTGCGACTGGGAATCTCATCACATGAAACACATCGTTACCGAAACAACCACTGCAATAGCATAAAAATGCTTCTTGTCGGCTTGTGATAGACACCAGCCACATTGGTGTTTCCATGCTCCGCCGGGAGCAACCAGAGAAACACATGTCTCAACAAAGGAGTGGCCTCGCGCTCTCCAGAAATCTAAATACATATTCTCACCTCACAGTAACCCATTAAATATATACAGTAGAATTATGATAAGTGGGCTATCGTGAAATACACTCAATTACTTTTACAGTAAAGAAATAAAATAATTACTCTTGACTTTAACAAAACTGGCATTAACACGAAAACTATCTCTTTCTTTCCTTTACTGGGGAAAATTATCTTAATCTGCTTCCCACCCACGTGTCAATTCACGCGATCTAAAACTGCGTAACAGTAAGTGATAACTAAGAGTGTTACCGCAGACCCCTCGCGCCGCTTTTATACAATCACCACGTGGCTCTCTCTGTTGCCATCTTCCCAACTAGTTAATATTATCTAAATTGCAGTTTCTGATAACATTTCTGTCCAGTTTCATGTATAAAACACTCTCCTACTAAATTTGCCCGGTCTGATGGATGAAATACTTGATACTAAATTCTCACATCTGGTTTTAGGCTTTGCGTGCCTAATAAAACCTATCAAACATTATTTTCACTCATCTATCACTTCGAGACTAAATCATAATGTCCTAAAAAGACATTACATCTATCTATATCACTCAACATTAAAATAGCCACATCGATATTATTTCCGAATTATATAAAACTAATTCTAATTTAAATTAACTCACGTGTCATGTCTTTGTGTTCTTCTGTGTGGGTACACAGCGCGCCTCGTTTCGTCCTCTCTTGTCTGGACTGATACTTTAAGAAGGCCTCTGCTGGTTGTTCGCTATCTCTTTTTATAGGCACTAGGCTAATCACTCACTTTACTGCGCGCTGGGCGTATTAATCTTGGCTACTTAAATATCACACGCGATTATCGCTTTAGGAATAGCGAAAACACGAATAAAACCTACAGCTATTTAATATAACACACGAGTATCAAATATGATTCACAACTATACACCACAATTAATTTCTCAGGCTTTATTATGGCCTACTCTGGGAAGGTTAAGGCGGCCGGCGTGATGCCGACCACATCACCCCTCGTGTGCCGACGGTCAAGATAATATGGGCCTAACACCATATTCCCAATATGCCTCAATGGGCGTGTAACGGGTTCCTTTACCTTTACCTTTTTTATTATGGCCTCATTACATATCTTCATGAAAACTTTTCACATCCCAGAATGCTTCGCGCACATCGAAAATAATCTGCCTAAAAACAGGTAGGGGGCGGGCGTCTCCTTTTCGGCCCCATCACAGATAGATGGACAGATGCATAGAAAAATACAGGAATGGATGGATAGATAGACAGATAGATAGATAGATAGATAGATAGATAGATAGATAGATAGCTAGATAGATATATAGATAGATAGATAGCTAGCTAGTAAGCTAGCCAGCCAGCCAGCCAGCCAGATAGATAGATAGATAGATAGCTAGTAAGCTAGCCAGCCAGCCAGCCAGCCAGATAGATAGATAGATAGATAGATAGATAGCCAGCCAGCCAGCCAGATAGATAGACAGACAGACAGACAGACAGACAGACAGACAGACAGACAGACAGATAGATAGATAGATAGATAGATAGATAGATAGATAGATAGATAGATAGATAGATAGATAGATAGATAGATAGATGATATAGTTTGATTTTTTAAGGACTATCTTCATTGCACGCGGACAACTCCATCACTGCTCCGATCTCCTCCCTTAGATCACTCAAGGAGGATCATCTCAGCGTAGTGCATGAACTCCGTAACACCGGCGAGAATCCCAATGTGTGTATATAATGTATAGGACTCACACATTCTATAAATATTTTTGTGGTGGGTAGGTTTCCTAATTTTTTTAAATTTTGTCAGGGCAGTGGCCTGATAAGCCTACTCTTTACGATTTCCAACTGCCGTGGGATTATTAACGTGCGCAACTTGCACACGGGACCTCCTTTTTTTCTCCCTTATCCCAGAAGGCTAGGCATCCGATCTCACTACCCATGAGACCAGGGGGAGTATAACGTAATTAGGACCACTGGTTGTGAAAAAAAATATTTAAATAAATTATAATCCCTCAGCTGGGATTCGAACCCGGTACCTCTTGAATACAAGGTGGACGCATACCTCTGAGCCACTCTGACCCCCATAGATAGATATTTAGATACATAGATAGAATGAATGTTACTGGTAATATTAATTTCATTACCACATTTATCTAACACTTTATCTTTCTGTCACTCAGGAAGACGAAAGCCATCCCAGGTCCAGGTGGACCCAAAAGTCCTGACTGCTGCATTATATTCTGTTCTTCGACCCGGCGGACATTACAGACCTCAGACTTGTGTACCGGTCGAGAACACGGCTATTCTCATCCCATACCGAAACCGATCAGCACATCTCTACACTCTACTGCCGATATTAATTCCCATGTTGTATTTGTCTTGAACCACTAATTCTTCGCTCTAAATTCTCAGTGTAGTGTACACATTTAATCAAATCTCTTCAGGTCGTGTTGTTATGGGCTAAACGCCATTTCTGTCCGTATCCTCATTGTCTTTCTTCCACATTAAGATAGCTTTTGTAAGATAGGCATTGTTCTAGATTTCCTAGGTTAAAGGTCGTAGAGAAATATCAAAATACACGGAGAAGAAAAATGGTGAGACATAACAAGGACAAAGAAGGCATGACAAGAGGTTGAACGGTCGGCACAAGACAGAAAAGCTTTGATCTGTGTCGCAAAATGGTTTCAAGTCATTGCAAACGGGTTCAGTTAGATTTATAAACCCGTCAACGATCGATTGACCGCTTTCAAAATGGCGGCGTATCAGCGAAATGTGTATCAGACAGAGGAAATCGCCAAGGATAAATAAAAGCAGAAGGGAATAAGTATGAAAAGGATTTTACATTTTAGTACAGATAAGGATTGTGTATAACTGCATATAAGAAGGAACGGTAGGAAGTTCTCATTTACGGAGATATATGCGTATTTCGGCTGCCCACAGTTACGCTAACAGCTGGTAAACCCACTTCTGTTCTAAATATTAAAATCAACAAATAACAGTTTGGGAAATTACAGGGATAGGAAGATAGAGAGTTATCGGCTGGATAAAACTAGATAAGATGGAACAATATGGATATTATATATGCTGAGAATGAGAAAGGCAAAATTTCAGTCGACGCGCAGATCGGCTGAAATCACTGTTCGGGAAAGATTTTTCAGGTCTAGGTTGAAGCTGTGACGTCAGTACCCTCCGATACGTCCGCGCTATGCGTATATAACGTATCGGTAAAAACTGGAGAGATACACAACGAAAGAGGTTTGAGACAGACTGGAGGCAGAGTTTCGCCACTACCCATGAATTGTGAGCGGATCGCCAGAAACATTGTTCAGTCCAGTATCTGAGGTCTGAGGGTAAGCGAAATTATGATAACTACCGTGTATAATATTTGTTATTTCAGGTTCATATAGAATTCACAAAATATGCCTGTATAATAGTCATTGATATAATGTATTGTATTTTTAATATGATCTAAACATGTGCATTGTGGATGATTGTTGCTTGTACAAAAATTAATCACAAATAGCCCCACAGCCTAATGAAGATATATTTATCATATTGCTTTATCGCTTACGAAGATAAAGGCAGTCCCATGGCAGAGATTGTCATAGGGAAATGAAGTGTTAGAAACTTCATCATGGAAGATCCCAGTTTACGAGGTTAAGGTGACTAGTCCCCTTCCTCGCTGCCTTTGCCTTTCCTAGTTCCAGCGCACAACTTTGTACCCATTTACAGCTGGTAAAATGGAGTGTTCCCCAGCCAGGTTTCAATTCCAAAACTATGTAATTGTACTACCGAAGAAAGCAACTTGATCGCGTGGTCACTCTCTTTATTTATGTATTAATTTTGTGTAGATGCTAAGAATAGCTTCAGTATTTGAATTTGTACTTGATATGATTTGGAAGGATCAAGTTATAGAATATGAAGGGATGTATAGGTGCGGAATAAACCAGATGATGTTTATTACTGATATGTTAATATTAATTCTGTATCATTGAAATGATGTTACTTGCTATGACTGTATAACTTTGACACCTGATGACTGACTAGTCTGACTTATGTGCTAGTCAGTTACACTTAATTGAAATGTTAATATTAATGCTATATCACTGAAATGATGTCCTTACTTACTATGATTGTATAACGGTGACATCTGATGACTGACTGGTCTGACATCTGTGCTAGTCAGCTACAAGTCTAGCCAGATACTAGCCAAGGCTGATATGTTGCAGGTTCCATGAAATAACTCAAACCAGACTGTCCAGTATCAGAAGCCTGTGTCGTTCATCAGAGGCAATCCCACAAAAGTGCAGGACCCCAAAGAGTGAACTTCAACTGGTCATTGGCATCCCTACTGTTGGGCCTACCAAGTCTGATATCAGCAAAGGACAGTTCAGTGTCAGCAGTATCAAGTTGAACAGATAAGTGTCACTTATGACACTGACTACCACAATATATGAAACACAGTAAATAGTCAAGTGATGACATTTATCAGAGGACTAAGAACAGTGATATATTTAAAATGAATGCAGTCTAAATAGACAATAATAGGAATTGTGTGACTTAATTTTATATATATATATATATATTTAAATGCTCTTTTCCAACTAGTAGAAATAGAATATTAGTGTAATTATTAAACTATTTTAACTGTACCTGGAAATGATAAAGTCATTCCATGACGACATGAAGGGAACAGTCCAATATGCTGGAAGCACGTCACAGCCCTTTGATATACGAAGTGGCGTTAAACAAGGCTGTGTTCTGGCTCCGACCCTCTTCGGAATCTTCTTTGCCTTACTCTTGAAACATGCATTCAGAGATGCAACTGAAGGAATATGCCTTCACACTAGGTCAGATGGCCGTCTGTTTAATCTTTCAAGGCTGAAGGCAAAAACAAAAATCAGAAGGGTCACTATAAGAGACTTGTTGTTCGCTGATGATGCTGCAGTCGTCACTCAAAGCCAACAGGAGCTTCAGAGCTTGATGAATCGCTTCACTAAAGCATGCAAGGACTTTGGCCTCACAATAAGTCTAAAGAAAACGAATGTGCTGAGTCAGGATGTGGGTGCTGCACCAGTTATCACTATCGATAACTATGAATTGGCAGTGGTGCACCACTTCACATACCTAGGGTCTACCATCAAAGACAAACTCTCACTGGATACAGAAATCGACAGCCGCATTGGCAAAGCTGCAGCTACCTTTGCCCGCCTCACATCGCGTGTTTGGGGAAACTCTAAACTCACAATGAAGACCAAAGCTGCGGTATATAATGCCTGCGTCACCAGCACACTCCTATATGGCAGCGAGACCTGGACGACCTATGCTAAGCACGAAAGAAGGCTCAATACCTTCCATTTGCGGTGTCTACGCCGCATCCTCGGCATCTCGTGGAAAGATAAAGTGACAAATGTCGAGGTGTTGTCACGTGCTGGCCTTCAAAGTATGTATACGCTGCTTAGACAGCGCAGACTTCGCTGGCTTGGCCATGTTCGCCGCATGGAAGATGGTCGCATCCCAAAAGATATCTTCTACGGACAATTAGCAGATGGCAAGAGAACAGTTGGGCGACCACAGCTGAGGTTCAAAGATGTGTGCAAGAGAGATATGAGGGCACTGGACATGGATCCAGCAACATGGGAGGATGAAGCTGCCGATCGCACAAAGTGGCGATGCTATTTACGGCACCACCTCAGATTGGGCGAAGAGAGGCTCACACAAGAAGCAGAGGTGAGGAGAAAACGTCGAAAGGAGCACCAGGAAAATAAGCAGTTGAGGGCTGTCACCTCAGGGGCGCATTCCCATAGTCAGTTATGACTGAAGGGGCTATTATTATTATTATAACTGTACCTGAGGATTTATTCACTTCTTCCATTTGTGGTTTCAGTGAATGTACATTTTACTTATCCCCTAGAATATAAGTAATCATAAGATAGTCACAGGGAGGAGACACCTTAAATCCTGGTACTACTTCTTACCAACTGGGCCAGGGTTTTCACAGTCTGACTATTTTTATGATAACAATACACCAGTGCTTATTTCTAAGACTGGGGTATTACTTGTAAGGTCAGAACTCTTTACTGGCATACTCTTACATAAATAAATAATTTTAAATAACCTCCCGCTACAATCTGATATAAGTTGCTGCACAGGGGGGAATGAAGGATAATATATGAATGAACAAATATTCAAGTCTGTCATTTGGACTGGTCATCTGGACTTTTCATCTGGACTGGTCATTTGGACTGGTCATCTGGACTGGTTGTTTGGACATTGACATTCACCAAAGTTACATAATCATTATTACATCCTCATCATTATCAACATCCTCATCATCATCATTGTCAATGAATTGCCTCATCTGCTTTGCAGTAGTAGTCCAAGAGTGGGCAAAACTCAAGAGTATCTAATATGAGTCTTCAAAGGTGTCTAGCTTCGCACAAGATTACTCTTCGCAGAGTTGTAGATAGAAGGATAATGAAGCTTCTATCGCAAGGTAGATTCATAAGATATTTCAGAAGTCAAGAACAATGCTGCATTGGGCAGGGCAATTGTTAACCGCCGTCTTTTATGAAGAATTAAGCAATTATTAATTTCAGCTCGTTCAAGGATCCCCCCCCCCCCCCCCCCTTTCTCCTGATTTACTCAGTGGAATTCTTCTTATTATGGTAAAGCTCTGTTTAGAGCCTATTTAGTAAATTGACTGAGACAAACATGCAGTACATTCAAAATGAATAAATCGACATTAAAAGTGTATATTTACAAATAACAGATTTATAATCCCTTAGGTTTTAACAAGGTTTTAAGAAAAATTAAAAACTATTTATCAGAAAGTTATCATCACTGTCGTGATGTAATGGAAGTTTGTAAAGTAGGTCACTTGGCAGCTTTTATGTGTTACTTAGCTGTCAGTGACGGTTCTGCTCCTTCTGATGGTTTGGTTCTTGGTAGACTGGGTCGTTGATCACGCACGCCACTGGTCAAGGTTGTACGCACGCCACTGGTCAAGGTTGTAGGGCACAGCACGTTCCCAGAAGTGTCAGGGAGTGTCTACGAAGTTGATCCCTCGTCTTTAAGCCCCGTCTGATGAGTTGGTTCTAGGTAGACTTAAGACCACTTGTACCATTCTTGTTCCAGAGATAGTACCCTCAACTGGTACCACCAACTAGTATGGTAAAAGAAGAAAAACGAATACCCTCTGACTATTGAGTTTCCCGACACATACTTATGTGTCCCCATCTTCCTATTCCACCATCCCATCTCCTCAGAATTTACACTCGATAAGAATTAAGCTTAATCCCTCGAGAGAAAACATTGTTCACATTTAAATGAAAAGGTTAATAGCATAGATAGAATATGTTTACATTTACATCTACACTGGTTGAAAAATGTTCACAATATTGCTTGGATAGGTTTTCAGTTACATCTACACTGGTTAAAAAATGTTCACAATATAGATGGAATATGTTTTCATTTACATCTACACTGGTTGAAAAGCTTGAACACTTTCATTATTTTTAAAGTGAATATGTTTACATAGACGTTTGCACTGGTTTATAAATGTAAATATTATAATTAGAATATGCACCATTTCTTTCATCATTTCCTTCCTGCTCTATATGGAACTTGAGACTACCTATGCTTTTAGTTCTCTAAGAAACTAGCGATAAAGCTGTCACCAGCCCTTGCAGTGGTGGTTCATGAAATCATTAATCTATATGCCGAGGTTGCCAGCCTCAAATGACTTGGACATCCACTAGCAATTCTCACATATTAATATTCACATGGTGTAAGGATATAAAAAGATGTATCCTACTTGTCAGGGACCGTAAACGATGATGCTGCTAGATGTCAGGACATTGTTTAGACGATGTCCCCAGATGTAAAGATCAATATATAAGATATATGATGATGGGGTGGGGTGTGTGTAGATGATCAACAACGCTAGGGGTATGCAGTAACACAACCGGCACTGGTTACAGTTCCTTGATATTTATTGCACATTCACATACGTGTCCTGAATATCACTTATATTGGCAAGCATACTGACATCACATCCAGGCTGACATTGCCTGTAGGAAATAGCACTCACTACAATACCCATGGACTGGCTAGACTTACGTACACAGACAGTACACTAAATATCTATATGTGCGGTTTATCCTCCTCGCACATGTAACACCATCTAGGTGTGAATCACTTATTCTAATTGGTTGGCGGCATTAATCATCGCCATATAGATTCTCTCAGAATCTCCTCCAGGCCGGAATTCAACAACGCCATTTATTCTAATTTAGCTTCCATGCGGGAAACGCGTTGCCTTTCTTCACAGTAGCTCCAGTGGCGGACACTGCAACGCCTTATACTGTTCTCCACGAACAGGAATATAAATATAGTTCCAACAGGAACACTCCTAGGCGGGAAAAGCGTCGCCTATAACATAACCCTTATGTCTACTTCATAACCGTTACAAAGTTCCTCCCGGAACACTCCTAGGCGGAAAAAGCGTCGCCTTCGTAATAATGCATAGCACCTATCACATCATTAATATAATAATCATATATATGAATTACACAGTCACTAAATACGAGCCCACAGTTCGGCTACAAATCACAGATTTGAGCTCCCAGCTCGGCTGCCAAACACCGACTAATCCAGTCACACCAGACTTGTATTCACTAAACGCTTTCTTCCAGCGCACACACGTCACCCAATGTTGACCTACAGTCAGACACACTCAATCCCTGAGTTACACTTACAAGTGTTGACAACAACAGTTTAGTGACCCTTACCCCCAATTACTATCATCATTCACACTCATGAAACTGTTCTGTGACACATGGCAATATATACATATTAGTTCACATATTTAATGAAACATATATAATGTAAAATGGACAACTTACGCCACTTGGCTCATAGACTGTTTGCTCAGAGAAATAAGGGCACTGGAATAGGTCTCTTACACTTTCTTCTAGGAGTCGTTACTTTAACAATAAATTCCCACTTTGACTCTGTGTTTTCAGTGTCCTCAGATCCCTGTTTATTATAACGATAGAGTTTTCATGGGCTGATTAATTCCTTCAAAATACTCCAACAAAGTCCGTTCGGATAAATGGAATTCTGATTCTAACTCTGGCTGTCTGGTGGTCATCTCAGCAAGCGTTTCCCACAGTGAACTAGACTTATAAAAATTGTCAGATTATATTGCAAGTTTTCGTCCCCCGCCTTGTTTGACACAATTTTAGGTGGCGCCAAATCAGGGATTTGGTTGTTCCTCTTTTCGAATACCAAATGTCTGCTTGATGCGAGCAGAAAGAAATGTGTCGACCCGGAGATTTCTCGTAATCAGTCCTTACTTCAATTGAAAATGAGTATTGCTGTAGTGGAGAAGGGATCGAATCCAAAATTCCTTGACAATCAAGATCACCAGCCACACTAAAAAAAAAACCTTTACAATTTGCACACCACACCTATGAGGTCGAAAGTCTTAATTTATTGATGAATGTATCTCGAGTAAAATTTTAGGTTGCTTTTCTTTTCAGAGAGATTATCCCCACCCTACAATTAAGTTGCTTAGCAAAACACTTCAAATATCAAGATTAAGAAAATAATTAACTGAAAATATTTACTAAAGTTCAGATAGTACTTGTTGTATGTTAACCCAGTGCAACTCGAACCTATCTAAGTGTCGCTTACCTAACAACAAAAGTATCTGTTGACTTTAAATGACTGAAATACGATGACTCGATTATCCATTTCACATAAAAATTCCGCGTTCGGTGGCTGCTTGTGAGTAGGAACGGTTAAGGGCTAGCTTATATAGGGAAACTGTCTCACTTCTCAGCCCGTCTGCTCTCTTTCTTGTTAACATGGGTTGTCACAAAGAACAGTGGGACTGGCCAGTGACAAATGCACTGGGGGAATGGGGATTTTCTCCGATGCGACAAGATAAAAGAATAATGTTTCTGTTTGACTGGAAGATTTGAGAAGCGTCCGACCTGCCATCCGAAGACAGAGCCGTCTAGGGGACACAAGAAAAAGGCCGTGGTCGTGCAGGTGGTCTCATTTTCCCGTTTGCCCGTGGAAAGATAGACCATAAATTAGAGCAAAAGCTTTCTCCTGAATCAAAAACATCTGAAAATACATCGTCACTAGCATAAAAGTATTTGGTCGGCTCTATGTAGACGAGGAAAAGATACACACGTGAAGAGAACCTCAGGACTGTCTGAATAATTGACATTGACTGGTCTGGAATCTTTACATTAGTCTCAATGAAAAAATAGAGGAGAGGGGACAAAAATAAAAAAATAAGAAAGGGCTGGCTCTAACGCTGAGAAAATGGACATAACTTCTGGGTCAACATCACACAGAGCAAAGTCAGGTACCCATTTACAGCTGGGTAGACTGGAGCGTGTAGATACCAACAATCTAACCCGGTACTTTTCGCGAGAGACCAACGCTCTAACCACTTTGTCAATAAGACGCTCTAGTGGGGCATAGACCTCCAATAATATGACGTCAAACCTTCCTCTCATGTGCCATTCTTTCAAGGTCATTCAATTTCTTCATTGCTCATATTATGTCTTTATTTCTTTTTATTACGTGTGTCATAAATTTAGATAGGTTTGAAAGTTTTTGATGGTCCCGCCTGAGTAGAGTGGATGGTGATAAGTACGTGAGGCGTGAGAATAGATTTCACGAGTGGATAGTTTAAGGGGAAGATCTGTCTCTGGAATGAGAAGTTTCTCTAGTCCAGCCTATCTGTACGACTATCTGTTAGTATAAGACAATCTTGCACCTCCCTATATATATATATATATATATATATATATATATATATATATATATATATATATATATATATATATATATATATATATATATATATATATATATATATATATATATATATATATATATCTTAGACAATTCAACCCATCTGTCAAATGTGTGGCGTATTTTTGATATGAAATCACTGAAATATTTTCCGTTGTCAGGCAACAGTGATTTAAAACGGAGACGATATCCGTCCTCATCGAGTTGAAATTTTCTAAGCAGAGCACCTCTGACAGCATTATAATTATTTTTGTCAGTTTCTTTCAACATGTTAACTGTTGTCATTGCTTCACCTGTAAGTAGTTGTAACAAATGTGCGCAATACTGAGATTTATCAATCTTATTCGCCTCGCAAATTGTCTGAAACCTGTCTAAATAAAATAGTATTTCATCGGCAGGTGGATTAAATCGCGGCAATTTGATATTGAAATACTTCGTATTGCCCTTGTTAGAGGAAGCTTGATTAACCTGAGCATTGTGAGAATTACATTGATTCATTAATTTAATTTTTTCAAGCTCTAAAGAAATCAATTATTGCTCGTGTAATCTTCTATTCTCGTTTTCGGCAGCCTGCAGTTTTCTGTCTTCCATCTCCATTTGTAATCGTTTTTCGTTTTCCGCAGCCTCCATATGAAATCTTTTTTCATTTTCGGCAGCCTGAAGTTTTCTGTCTTCCATCTCCATTTGTAATCTTTTTTTCGTTTTCAGCAGCCTCCATCTGAAATCGCTGCTTATCAGCTTCCATCTTAAGTTTATCAGCTTCTATCTTAAGTTTATCAGCTTCCATCTTCTGTTTATTGGCTTCAATTTGTAGTTTTTGTGCTTCTAGTTTTTGAGCTTTGTCACACTCGACACATGCGAATTGTTTTACTTCTTTATTAGTCATACCAAGTGCTTTAGCCTGTTTTATAAAATAATCTAAGGTTGCCATTTGACCAATGTTAATGAGCAATCCTTCTTATCTAGGAACATTATTTATCCCAAATAATTTAAAATGTATCTACCAATTTTAAAAAAATGTGGCAAGTTCCTGTCCATAGAACTTGTACAATTAATTCTCAATTATTATAGTTATTAATCAGTCATTAAAGGCATGTATCATAATATTATAAGAGCATAACAGATCAAATAAAGAAGTAGACAATGCGAACAATATAGACAAAGACAAGATACCAAGGAACAAATGAGAACATTCGCAGAATCAAATAAGTGAGAAAGCAGAAATAAAGAAAAAAAATATTTGCAAAGATTGCAATAAAACTGCGATGAAAATCACAAGACAATCAACTATACAGGTTATAAACAGAAACTTTGTATAAAAATTAACGACAGCAAGGTAAGATCAACAATTACGAACATAGCCAATTATTAAACCAAGGTACGGATAGGAAAAATATAACGATAACAATAGTGATAACGCAACGTCACGACGAAACAATTAGTTGTCACAGACAACCAAACGCAGTGGACTCAAAAATCCTTCAACAATCATATGTTGGAACTTCCACTGAGGGAGGTCTGCAAGAAATTGTCCCTAAAGAACACATTCGAAGGCCCAGTAGTGAATCTGGGATGTATCCTTCGCAAGTCGCCAACCCAACCAGCCCACGTTAAACATATAACATATAACATAAAGCATAACTCATCATCATCAGTTGCCATCTCCACAACGGAGGTTGGCTGTAATGGATCTCCAACGTCTTCTGTCTCTTGTCTTGGTGGTACACTCTGATAGACTCTTTCCCGTCCATCTCTTGATGTTATCTTCCCACTTACAGCGCTGTCTTCCCCTTGCACGTTTACCTTCAACTCTCCCTTCTGTTATGGTCTTCTGCAAGGTGTTATGCCTTTTTATGTGGCCAAAGTATTTTAGCTGCCGAACTTTGACCTCTCTCATTAGTTCTCTTTTCATACCTAGATTTTCTAGGACCTCCTTATTTGTTTTCATCTCTTTCCATGAGATACGCCCCATTCTTCTATATATCCACATTTCAAGAGCCTCAATTCTTTCTTCCAAATGCTTATTCATCGTCCATGTTTCTGCACCATACAGAAATGCAGAATATATATAACACTTTATGATTCTCAGTTTTAATTTATGAGATAACTGTTTGGATGTCAGTATATGTTTCATGTTGTTGAATGTAGCTTTGGCCATTCCTATTCTCTTCTTGATTTCTGTTTCACATCTGCCATCTTCTGTTATTATATGACCAAGATATACGTAGCTCTTGACTTGTTCCAGGATTTTCCCATTTACGCTTATCTTTAATGTGGGTTTATCGTCTGTTTTGCTAATTATCATAGTTTTAGTTTTCTCAATATTAATGTCGAGTCCATATTCATGACTTATACTGTTCACTTGCTTCACTAGTTCTTGTAACTCCTGTTCGCTTTCAGCTAACAACACGGTATCATCTGCATATCTAAGGTTGTTTATTGATCTTCCACTGATGTTCAGTCCTGGTATAACTGTGGACATATTAAAGATAGGCTCAACTATAAACATGCAACGGTGAACAGAACAACAGTTCACTTATCTTTTGAAGAAGAAAAAAATTTCCCGGCCTCTGCGACACTAGTCAACGATGGGTCTCGGGTGTTGCATGGCTTAGCTTTACAATACTTGATGAAGTTCCAAGTCGACCTTGACAACGTATGAGCGTCTTGATTACGTGAAGGTCAGGACTTGATGACCGTTACTGAGTCCTTTCGAAAAAAAAAATTGTGTACTTGATCCTGAAGAGTTGAAAAGATTTGCCATCGTAAGGAAAATCTGATATACTCAAATTGTTAAATTGGTTCTCGAAGCTGAGCTTGATCTTGAGACAACATTTTCTTCAGTTCCCTTAGACTGGGCCACCAAACTGTTAGTGTCTTATTTTGCATGAGTAGGGGTGGCACGGTTAGACAATGTTAATATGACGGCTGATTTAAATATGATCAGCTTTGGTCGGGCTTACAGGTGGCCGACAACTTGTGGGTCGTGAAAATAGACCAAATGTTAAACAACGAACATCGTGCTAATGAGGTAGTCTTAAGGTTGACCAACTGGAACATAAGGTATACAGGAATCATGGATGACATCAAGAATGGTACATTTATTTTGTTGACGAATAGAAGACGATCATCACAATCATGTTGAATAAAGTACATCATTTATAATCCTAACTGGTCAACTTGATTGACCTCCAATGACTGCCGAAGTCCGATGGACGGCGGGAGTATTATATATTTTTCTTGTACATCTCATATTTTCATTCGACACGTAATTAGTAATGACGGATATCTGCACTGGAGATTTCACAGTGTAGTGATTCAAAACTATCCACGTAGAGGATCTGTTACACACTAGCGGCAGGTCATGCAGAGACGTGCCGAAGTCCTGACAAGATCGTACGGAGGATCTATACTGGTATCATATAAAGATACAACGAAACGAGCCAGACTAGGCTAAGGCTAATCCTCCTCACTAGAAGGTAGGATCTCCAATAAAAATTATAAAGTCTTCCCACGATATTGGGCAAAGACTTTCAACGAATTCTGTTGGAAGACATCTGTCTTCTTCAACCGGCTTTTTACATATCCTTGACGTGTAAGCTCTCTTTGGCAACAATCAAATCAATCGCACCAAGTTGTGCTCTTTAGTGCAAAAATTGGCACGTAATTAATCAAACTTATCTTACTTACACAGATGTGTACAAATAGCGCATATAACCAAGTTATACTTTGGCATTTAGAACTGTTAAGTCTCGCTAACTTAAAAAGGACTTAACAGATTATATATATATATATATATATATATATATATATATATATATATATATATATATATATATATATATATATATATATATATATATATATATATATATATATATATATATATATATATATATATATATATATATATATATATATATGTCACGACATAGACTTTCGCTAAATTGTATATTTGTCACACTGGAGAGCGACAACACTCCTGTGTCAGCAGTTTTGCTAGGAAATTATATGGATGCCAGTTTTGGTCATACTTCTTGCTTTTTCATGTGATCGGGAGTGGTTGGTTTGTTACTAGATAGATATTGTGGATTCTAGTGACTTTCTCCTGGATTATACTTATGATAATATTAGCGCAGTTATGTATTGCGTCGTTTTCAGGAATGAAGGTCGCCTGTGAGCAATGATTATAGTGTAGCCACTGATTGTGTCTTGTTTATGGCATTTTGAGATTATGTTGTGCTACAGTGTTTTGGCAAGCTATTAGGCATCCTTCATTGCATTGTCATGCGTATTGTTTTGTGTGTGTACAGTTTTCATTAAAGAGGGTCAGTACCTGTTGCCGGTGTTATGGTGAGTTTGTGTCAGCTAGTGTAGTGTGGTCGTACCTCTAGCAGATGAGCCTTGCTATTGTTGTTGGTGATATATTAATATGATGATGATAAATCCACGTTACACTAGTAGTTCTTCTGACAATATATATGTAAATATAAGTTTAACTCCACACACATAATTTCCAGTGTTTTTATCTTCCGAATTGACCACCGTCCCTCCACTAATAATTAAATTTTATAAGGGGGACGCCTAATTTGGTGGTTGATTCATGGATATACAAATGTCACCTCGAATAGTTCATGTAGAAAACCCGAGATCTGGTGCAGTAATAGGGAAACATCTGGTTGCTAGAAACTGTTAATTATTGTTACTTGTTGTGATTGATAAACAACCGCGCGTACCAGCGGCCTTTTTGTACAAAATTATTATACAGTATATCATATCTCCAACAAAGATCATCAAAAATCAAATTGTATGTAACTCTAAGATGCTGTGGAAAGAAACACATTTATAATTTGTGAGGTCAGAACCCAGTAAATAAGAACGTTGTCTAGGGGAAAATTATTATTAATATTCCTTAACTCACAACACAAGACGCACAACGCACTCTATCTAGAGTTAGACTAAGATACAATATCCGACGTTAGTCATTTATCTAGACTCAGACTTAGATCAAATCCTGAATACGAGCAACCATTATGTCGTAAATTTAGATAGGTTTGAAAGTTATTTATAGTCCCGCCTGAGTAGAGTAGATGGTGATAAGTACGTGAGAAGTAAAGGTGTGAAAATAGATTTCACGAGTGGATAGTTTAAGATGAAGATCTGTCTCTGGAATGAGAAGTGTATCTAGTCCAGCCTATCTACACGACTATCTTTTAGTATAAGACAATCTTGCTCCTCCCTACACACATATATATATATATATATATATATATATATATATATATATATATATATATATATATATATATATATATATATATATATATATATATATATATATATATATATATATATATATATATATAAGTTTAACTCCAGACACACACGCACAGCTATGTGACAACAAGACACACAAACGTGAAAAAAACTAAAGTAAATTGGGTATTTGTCTGACCAACACACAAAGGTAAGTTCTTTTGTTGTTTATTATCATTAAACTTTACAACATCGAATATCTAAAGAAAGATCAAATAAAGTCAGAATTCATACATAGAAAAATAACAGAATACATGTTCCCTCCCCTCATTGAGAAAAAGAACGCAACAAGTTAATAACCCCAAAGGTTAAAGGTTAGCACTATGTTACAGCATAGACAGTAAAGAAAAGAACAAAGTTCCTACTTAATGCTATCCAGTAAAGTAAACAATATTTAAACAGTATCCAGATAATACAATTTTCCTGTAACAAAGAAAATATTCTCTCTCTATGACATACGTGGCCACTCACTCGCTTCTTACCTACTCTTGGTGAAAAAATCTTTTGGACATATAATCCCTGAATTTATATATATAATTTCCAGTGTTTTTATCTTCTGAATTGGCCCCCGTCACTCCACTAATAATTACATTTTATACAGGGGACGCCTAATTAGTTGGATGATTCCTGGATATACAAATGTCACCTCGAATAGTTCATGTAGAAAACTCGAGATCTGGTGTTCACAGTAATAGGGAAACATCTGGTTGCTAAAAACTCTTAATTATTGTTACTTGATGATGATGGTAAATCCTATCTGCTGGCTCCCTGGTGAGTGCCGAGTTTGAAACAGCGTAACTTGCTGAATAAATCCGCGGATACACTGTCAAAAGTCAGATAGTAATGTTATTTTTGTTCCGCCACAGCGGGCTATTAAAATTAAACATATATCTGGGTATTGATAAGTCAACTTTACTATTTAAGAATGTTAATTTGTCTCTTTGGCCAATCCTGTTCACAACTGAACTTGGGGTCGCGTAAGCCAAGAAGAAGACAACATTAATCAATCAGTAGATAAAGAAATAAGACCGCTGGTGGCCGTTTGATTAGGTCTGCTTAAGAATAGAGTAACATTATGAAAAAAATGCTACTATATATATATATATATATATATATATATATATATATATATATATATATATATATATATATATATATATATATATATATATATATATGTATATATATATATGATAGGGTGGGCGAGATGATGATGATGATGTTGTGATATGTGATCACTCTTTTTTCACACTCGCAACCGACCCGATTCAACAATAAAACTCTGATTCTTGAGGCAGGGGCTGTATTTATTTCTACAACCCTATCAGTGACATTTAAATACACGAAGCAACCATTAAACAAATAAACAAACAAACCAAACACCAAACAAACACCCAGCCTGTGCTCGACTGCTAATCTAAAGAAGCAAACAAAGCAACGACTATTTAAAATCATAGTTGAATAACGATACTCTCACCTGCCAAACAGTCCTTCCATGCCACCTGACACCCTCAACTATCACACACGCACACACTCATGCGTGTCGTCCAATGTGACTTGTAAGGTGTTGTGCATGAAATTGGCAATCTCACCGTGTAACATCGGTGTTACGCACATAATTTTTCTAAGACTGTGTGTAATTAATCTGTATGAATTGTACACTTTAAATTTTTTGATCAAAGGTAGATAATCCTTGTTTAACTGTGGTTACATTTTACTATGGGGGTTACCTTCTCTTGTGTCTTGACTCGTCAATCCATTTTTTCGAACGATGTCTCCTTATACGGTAGTATCGGTCAACTGTTTCTTGGAATGATTGAAACCAGGGTTGAGGTTTATTCCCTGTCCATATAACGCGTGATTTCTGAACATCGCATTGTTGGAATGTTTCCTTCATCGTCTCGTTTTGAGTGTTACTCAGGCGTATGCGTTCTGCGCATGTCTGAACTTTAAGAGAGTTAGAATAGTCTTCCGCCCAGGGAGTCGAGGAGAGGTACTGAGCAGAGAGGACGCCATGCTGCGTCTGTGATTTTTGATAGGGAATTCTGTAGTCCTCCTGTGAGTTAGTTAACTAACGAAGCTTTCCCTATATGATTCGAAAACGCCTGGAGGCTTATGTTTTGTGGTGTTGATTCTGAAGCAAGGTAATACCCTCCTTTATTGAACTCTGTGATCTACCTAGATGTTTGACATTTTGTCGTTCTCTGCTCGCTTGTGTGTTACAGAAAGGAGAGGTTCTTCTACTAGGAATTACACCCCAGGTATCTTCATACCTGATATCTATATATATATATACGGGTCGCTCTAGGCCCAGAGAACAATTTCTATGTTCTAGGATCTTCGCTATGACAGCGATTGCACCTATGTCGAGGGTTAGACTTAGGGATGCTATAAAGGTCAGCTTGACCTGTACTCCTGAAATGCCATTCTCGTGCGGACAGTAATAGACTTATTTTTGTACATCTGATCTGCCAGCATCAGAGAGGAGTACTGATATTTATGAATATTTATGATATGAAGCTGAGGCTATCGTCAGCTAGGATTACCTATATCAACTTAGAGAATGTATGCAGATCCATGAAGAAACTTTATAAATGCTGAATACTATGAACTGTCATGTCCATGACTTTTTGTGAAATGGATGTATCATTATCTGTCATTGTGGCGTCCGAAATAAATGATGGAAACGTCACCAGCAGTTATAACATTTCTATGACTTATACATGTCATAACTCCTGTATTGTGGAACTGTGAATCTACGTCACACCTACACACACGGCAACCTACTTCAAACCAGACAAGACACCATCACCACAGCCTATATATATATTCCTGGTGTCTATAGGGGTGGTACTTACTTGGCTACAAATTAACAACGACTTGGACTTATACCTGTAAATGTTCATAGTGGCCAGATTGTGGCTTATCATCTTTAGTGGTCAGTAGTCAGCCTAAAACCACCCTTATCATTTTATGGTGGCCAATAGCTGGTTTCAACTGGTACCAGCACTCAAGGGGGTCAACAAACCCATACAACATTCAAGTTCGTCATTTCGTGAACTCACTTCCTTCAAGAAATCTACATCTTCAATGAAATATTTTGAAACTACCCGGCGTTGCTGCATTTAGATGGATTTTGAAACTACCCGGCGTTGCCGCATTTAGATGGTCAAGTGCCGATTGAATCAAGTTTGCTGTAGTTCGAAGTTCGAGTACCGATCATTGTAAGAAGGACAAGTTCCGAAACTCCACATCCTGTATCAGAAGCTCATTTCCTGCGTCATTGCTGTTTATGGGAGCAGATGTCGGTCAACGTTGGATCATTGATCCTTAGAATGCTGATCACAACCTGTTCTGCACCGTGCTGACGTTTGGACATATATGTTAAGTGGCCTGTTTGTTTGTGAACTGTGACCTTATATCCTAACTGAGCCTTCTATATTTTCACATACTTTTTGTTACATGTTATATGTTTACATGTTATATGCTATTTGTATATTTATATGTTTATATTTCAGCTTGAGGTTGGGTGTGAGACTAATATAAGATATACCACGTAATAGAGGTCATATGTTAGTGTTCTATAGGAGCAATTTTCTTGATTGAAAATCTGCTAGCGACAACTGTTGCTATATTTGTTTAGTTGTGACGAGTTGTGCTTTATTTTCGTCGTTTTTTGTAATATTTTTTTTCTTTCTGTTCTTTAGTTCTGATTTCATTTGTTTGTATTTGTAGGTCTCCTCTTTTCTATTATTCAGTTCTTTACACTATTTTTGTTATACACTGTGACGTCATTTGTTTGTTTACATTTTTCGCATTTGTCATCACATTCTTTGTGATATTTTCTTTTAGTTTTTGCTGTTTATTTAGTTGACTTTTGCGAATGTTTTCGTATTGTCTTTAATCTTTGTCATTGTTTACATTTTCTTGGATCTTTGTTATTGTTTACATAGTTCTTAGTTAGCATTCACTATTGTTTAATATTTGCTTATGCACTATTAGCTGTGTAGTGCACTTATCATAACTAACTGGTGGATTTGCTTATGCACTATTAACTGTGTAGTGCAGTTATGATAAATAACTGATGGATATGTGGTTATGCACTATTAGATGTGTAGTGCCCTTATGATTAAGAAGTGACTGGTGGTATTATTATACATTTGATAATACAAGTTCTTTATCAAAGACTTGTTTCCCACAGAGATTGGGGTAAACATTGTGATTATACAAGTACTTTATTTAAGTCTTATTACTATTAAGGTTGAAATAAGATAATTAATTATTTCAGGTTTTGGACTCATAATAATAGACATCATGTCTACACTTGAGTACTTTATTGAGCAAGGGAAAACCCTTGGTAAGACTGGTGATATATTAGAAGAGTATGCAAATACTCAATGGACTAAAGCACTGAAGTCTGAGGAGAAAAGACAAAAAGAGGAAAATAAAAGATTAGGCAGAGAAGCTGAGCAAAAGAAGATAGATGCTGAGAATCTGAGACTGCAGATGCAAGCAGATGAAAGAAAATTCCAGATGGAAATGGAAAAACAGAAAAGAGAAGCTGAAACTCAGGATAAAAGATTACAAGCCGAGGCTGAAGAGAGAAAGTTACAAAGAGAGGCTGAAGAAAGAAAGTTACAAAGAGAGGCTGAAGAAAGAAAGTTACAAGCGGAGGCTGAGGAGAGAAAAGCAAAAATGGAGCATGAAGAAAAACTCTTAGCTTTGGAATTAGAGAAGTTAAAGTTGATGAACATGGGTAATGCTAATGATCCAAATAAGGGGTCATCTTCTGATAAAGCTAGTACTTTTAAGATTAAACTACCAGCATTCAATGCTTCCAGTGACGATATAACGTTTTATCTGGATAGATTTGAACGTTCAATTAAAACCACCCTTATCATTTTATGTAAAACACATAACATAGATAAATCACTGTATATTTATCAGTTGTCCAATATACTTAGAGGTGATGCTTTGAGTATGTTAAGCATGGTAGATGAGCCTGACAAGAACAATTATGAGGTTGTCAGGGCGGTCTTGTTAAAGAAATACCAACTTAACGAAGACGGCAATCGTCTTCAGTTTAAAAATATGTCGCCAGAAACTGGAGTGGAATTCTCTGAATTCATTTCAAAGATACGTCTTACTTTTACACGTTGAGTTGAGCTGTCTAAGACAGAACATACATATGAAGCACTTATGGACTTACTACTTAGAGACAAGGTTATGTCTTCTGTCAATGAATCTTTTCTTGCTTTTCTTCATGAGCGTAAGCCTAAAAACATAAAAGAAATGGAAGAATACTGTTGCCAGTATGTCACTGCGCATCCTCACGTAACCATTATCAACTCTAAAGTAAAAGAAGGTCTGCCAGTTGCTTCGGCAGCACCTTATGGCCCAAATTTCATGCGTAAATTTCAGGGTAGCCAACAAAATTTTAATAAGAAGAGTAACCGTAATTATGCTCAGAATCATAGCAATCAATTTCAGGGTGATTCTTCTTCGCAGAACTGGAGACAAGCTGATACTCCACGGTATACTACTCCCAATAATTTTAGACATTTTCGCAAAGGTAGTCAGTATAGAGGAAACTATTTTTCGCGGAGACCTCAAAACCAATATAATAGAGGTTCTCAACAGTATAGAAATGGTAATGACAGTTATGGAAACTGGAATTCAAACTAGGATAACAATTACAGTAGAGAATTTAATGATAATTGCAGAGGCAATAATGGTCGCGGTAGATCGCAACATAAAAGAAAGAGATATCAGCAGGCAAACTCTGTACAGCAAGAGTCTCAGGGAGCATGTAAACAAGGTGATGATGATAAAAACTCTAGTGCTATCACATGTTCTGCCTTTGACTTTAGTAGGGCAACTAAATGTCCCCAATGCAGTACTTTGTTCAAACCGACTACCGTAACTACTTTAAGCTGTGGTCATCCTCCTCCCGCTCTTCCTGCTGCAGTTGCGCATGACGGGAGAGGTTCTCTTATCCTACATAAGGGTCTTGTAAATAGTAATCCAGTCTCAGTCCTTTTTTATTCTGGATGTACTACTATTGGTGTTAGGCAATCTCTTGTAGATCCATCCTGTGCTACAGGAAAGGTGATCAAATGTGTCACATTTGGTGGCACTTTGGAAAAATATCCTACTGCCATAATACATATTTCTACTCCCTTCTTTACGGGAGATGTCCACGCGTGTCTTCTTCCAAACCCTATTGCGGACCTTATTATCGGTCGTATTCACGGAGTTAGGGAATGTACCCCACAGCAGATTGCTGTTTGGGAGGAACAAAATATACAAGCTACCAATGCAGTGCTAACAAGAGCACAAGCTCTGGAAACACCTCAAACTTCATTAACTGATAATAATGAAGTGAATTGCCAAAATAGTCACTTGATTATTTCACGTGACTCTTTTATAAAATTGCAAGAAGAAGATCCTTCTTTACAAAAATTCTTCATTCTAGCAAAAAAAAAAAAGTGATCCGAATCAAAATACAAATAGAAAGTCTTGGATTTCTATGAAGAACGGCGTACTTGTGCGTATGGTACAAGACTTGACTACGTCTACACATTCTTAAATTCTTGTGCCTAAGAGTATGAGATTGCAAATATTGCAACATGCTCATGACTCACAATGTGCTGGACATATGGGTTTTTCCCGTACAAAGTCGAGGGTTCTTGCTGCTTTCTTTTGGCCATTTGTGAGCAAGGACATACGTATTTACTGTCAATCTTGCAAAGTATGTCAGGAGGTCAAATCTAAAGGACCACGACATGCTGCGCCTATCCAGGCTGCTGACATTCCTATTCGGCCGTTTCAGAAAATGGCAATAGATATTATCGGTCCTTTTAGGATCAAGTCGGCCAGAGGACATCAATTTATCCTTACATGTGTCGATATGTGCACACGTTGGCCAGAGGCTATACCTCTTAAGAGCATCTCCACTGCCGATATCGCAGACGCTCTTTGGCTGATATTTTCTCTCTTTGGATTCCCTAGAGAAATATTGTCAGACCATGGCACTCAACTTTTATCGGACACTATGTCACAGGTAATGTCTATCTTACATATTAAAAGGTCTCTCAGCAGTATCTATCACCCAATGTCTAATGGGTTAGTTGAGCGTTTGAATAGAACACTCAAGACTTTACTTGGGAAGATAACTGAGGATCATCCTCAGGATTGGGACAGGGTTTTATCCGCGGCTCTCTTTGCTTATAGAGAGGTCCCCAATGAACACACAGGGTTTTCTCCTTTTGAACTTGTCTTTGGCGCGCGACCGCGCGGCCCTATGTCTTTACTTCACGATCTTATCACTGCCGATAATATTAGCGATGACACTCAATCGTCTTATGAGTATGTCATTGCTCTTAGGCAAAAGATCATCGAGGCATGCAAATTAGCAACTTCTTCATCCGAATTTGCTAAAGAAAAGGCAAGGCTATTTGCCAATAAGAACAGATGTCTACGACAACTTTGTCCAGGTGACAAAGCATTCGTCCTACTTCCTTCAAAGGAGAACAGACTTCTTACTGCATGGAAAGGTCCGTATGCAATAGTCTCTAAAATTTCCGACGTCGACTATGTTGTCGATATTGATGGAAAGCATAAAACTTTCCACATAAATATGCTCTCGGAATTTCATGAACGACCTGACTATTTGCAGCCTATTTTCCAGGCGACGGACGATTCTCCAGTACCTCATGGTCATTACTCATCCCTGTCAGTTATACAGGATGAGGAAACTACTTTTTCTGATGTCAATCTCCCTCTTCCTGTGATCCCACTTCATTCTACGGAATCTTGGAAAAACGTTACCGTTTCTCCTAATCTTTCCGCTGATGAACATCGACAAGTCTCTTCGATGTTACAAACATTTCAGGATGTCCTTACCGACATTCCGGGACACACACATGTCATTGAACATGACATAGTACTTACTGACCATAATCCTATCAGAGTCAGACCCTATCCTATACCTATCCATTTTCAGTCACGAGTCGAGAAAGAATTGGATGAGATGATACGATTGGAGATAATCGAACCATCCACTTCAGCATACTCTTCGTCCATGGTTATTGTGCGAAAGAAAGACAATAACATTCGCCTTTGCGTTGATTATCGCAAATTGAACCAAGTTACGAAGTTTGATGCTGAACCTATGCCTTCGCTAGAAGAGCTACTAAACAAACTTTCTAATTCTAGATTCTTTACCAAACTTGACTTGTCAAAAGGTTATTGGCAAGTTCTTTTAACTGAACGAGCCAAACCTCTTACTGTTTTTTCTACACCTAGGGGTTTATTTCAATGGAATTTCATGCCTTTCGGCCTTATGAACGCCCCTGCTACATTCGTACGCATGATGCGTCGAATTCTCTCATATCGTACAGATGTCATAGCATACTTAGACGATATCTGTCTGTTCAGTGATTCCTGGGAAGATCACTTTCTGGGTTTATACGAATTGCTGTCTACTCTTCGCGAGTATAATTTAACTGCAAAACCCTCTAAAGCCTTTATAGGATTTAGCGAGATTTCTTTCCTGGGTCATCGTGTTGGTCATGGTCTTTTAAAGACAGTGGACCACAATGTTTCAAAAATATTAAACATTTCTGTCCCTAAGACGAAAAAACAAGTGCGTAGTCTCTTAGGTTTGATACAATTTTACGGACGATTCATTCCGAATCTGTCCTCCATTATGGCACCTCTTTCTACTTTATTGAAGAAAGGATCGCCTAATCTGATCCGCTGGTCTCAAGAATGCCAATCCTCATTGGACCAGATTAAAACTCTATTTTCATCTCCACCTATCCTTAGGTTACCTACTATTGAGAATACTTTTGTTCTTCGAAGTGACGCCTCGTCCACTGGGATTGGAGTAGCACTAATGCAGGAGTATTCGGATACTCTGCATCCGGTGATGTATATTTCTAGGAAATTAAATGCTGCAGAAAGGAATTATTCGGTTTTAGACCGTGAATTATTGGCTATGGTTTGGTCAATTCTCAAGTTACAAAGATTCCTTCTAGGCGCGCATTTCATTGTGGAAACCGACCAGAAAGCTCTTACTGCTATTCAGAGCAAAAACCTGAAGAGCTCGAGGTCCACTCGATATGCCATAGCTCTTCAACCCTTTCATTACACGGTGCGAGCTATCCGTGGTTCGGATAATGTGATGGCAGACATTCTGTCTAGATGCCCACATGATTCCACTTAATTCTTCTGTCATATATATTTCCTGTTAAACGTCGAGATCTATAACAGTTCTCTACTATAAGGATATATTAGCACATATGTGCTCATTTTGGGAATTTATAGCATTGTACTGTATAATTGCCTTGTTCTGTTACTGATTTTGGTATAACGGAAGAAGGCTTAGTTAGCAATATACGGGCCAAAAGTTCACATGGCCACAATTTATATATTGTATTTTGATTAATGTATTAAGAAATTTAGCATATACCATAAAGATTTGTGTTATTGATATTTTCGCAGCACATCATTGACGTCTGCGAGAGTATGGACATTATGTCAACCATGAAGTATGTCAAGTTCTTACCTACTTTGGAACGATTATATCCATGTCTACGAGGAACAGATGATTTATTAGTATTGATTAGTAATGCATTGTATCATGATATTATTACATGCTTGTATAATGTATTTTTGGTTTAAAATGTGTAGTTCATTACACTTCATACTATGATAACATATTTGTATTTATGTGAGTATAATTTTGCTTACATTATGATGTTGCCATCACTGTAGCGTATGTTGGTGGCACCTCCCTGGAATATACGTGTACACTTAGGGAAATATTTTCTCTAAGAATCTGAGATATAATCTCAGCTATCGCTCCATGCGTCGAGCTAGCCTCATATTAGGCATTATTTCCGCGCATCATACGTGCGTTACGAGCCTGGTGTTTCTGGCTCTTGGATTAAAAAAAAAAAGTGTTTCATTTTTTTTCCCGGAGGGTGCGTTAATCTGTTACACACAGAATTTTTCTAAGACTGTGTGTAATTAATCTGTATGAATTGTACACTTTAAATTTTTTTCAAAGGTAGATAATCCTTGTTTAACTGTGGTTACATTTTACTATGGGGGTTACTTTCTCTTGTGTCTTGACTCGTCAATCCATTTTTTCGAACGATGTCTCCTTATACGGTAGTATCGGTCAACTGTTTCTTGGAATGATTGAAACCAGGGTTGAGGTTTATTCCCTGTCCATATAACGCGTGATTTCTGAACATAGCTTTGTTGGAATGTTTTCTTCATCGTCTCGTTTTGAGTGTTACTCAGGCGTATGCGTTCTGCGCATGTCTGAACTTTAAGAGAGTTAGAATAGTCTTCCGCCCAGGGAGTCGAGGAGAGGTACTGAGCAGAGAGGACGCCATGCTGCGTCTGTGATTTTTGATAGGGAATTCTGTAGTCCTCCTGTGAGTTAGTTAACTAACGAGGCTTTCCCTATATGATTCGAAAACGCCTGGAGGCGTATGTTTTGTGGTGTTGATTCTGAAGCAAGGTAATACCCTCCTTTATTGAACTCTGTGATCTACCTAGATGTTTGACATTTTGTCGTTCTCTGCTCGCTTGTGTGTTACAGAAAGGAGAGGTTCTTCTACTAGGAATTACACCCCAGGTATCTTCATACCTGATATCTATATATATATACGGGTCGCTCTAGGCCCAGAGAACAATTTCTATGTTCTAGGATCTTCGCTATGCCAGCGATTGCACCTATGTCGAGGGTTAGACTTAGAGATGCTATAAAGGTCAGCTTGACCTGTACTCCTGAAATGCCATTCTCGTGCGGACAATAATAGACTTATTTTTGTACATCTGATCTGCCAGCATCAGAGAGGAGTACTGATATTTATGAATATTTATGATATGAAGCTGAGGCTATCGTCAGCTAGGATTACCTATATCAACTTAGAGAATGTATGCAGATCCATGAAGAAACTTTATCAATGCTGAATACTATGAACTGTCATGTCCATGACTTTTTGTGAAATGGATGTATCATTATCTGTCATTGTGGCGTCCGAAATAAATGATGGAAACGTCACCAGCAGTTATAACATTTCTATGACTTATACATGTCATAACTCCTGTATTGTGGAACTGTGAATCTACGTCACACCTACACACACGGCAACCTACTTCAAACCAGACAAGACACCATCACCACAGCCTATCTATATATTCCTGGTGTCTATAGGGGTGGTACTTACTTGGCTACAAATTAACAACGACTTGGACTTATACCTGTAAATGTTCATAGTGGCCAGATTGTGGCTTATCATCTTTAGTGGTCAGTAGTCAGCCTAAAACCATCCTTATCAATCGGTTGCAACCGAAACCACTACTGCAAGAGCACACACTCAGCTATCACACACACACACTCACTCTTGCATGTCGTCCAATGAGACTAGTATGGTGTTGTGCATGAGGCTGGCAATCTCACCATGTAACACAGATTGCTACCGAAACTACTACAGCCCGAGCATCTGAATGCTTCATACGGAGGCAAACCACACTGGTGGCCCCATGCTCCATCAGGAGCGGAGAAGAGAAATATATATCTCCAAGTGAGCCCACGTGCTCTCACAAACCATTCTACACATAACCATAATTAAATAATAATCAACTGGACATAAAATAATATTCTTCAACTAGATGTACAACAGATACTCTCAATAATAAGAATAAGCTACTACCTCTCAACCGATCCACATAAATATTCGTTCCTGCACTCTGAACATGTCGTAAGTGACGACTGGTACGCCTGGCAACCAGCGTATCGTATATGACCCCTGATGAGATTGGGAACTCATCACATGAAACACATCGTTACTGAAACAAACTACTGCCATAGCATATAAATCCTTCATGCAGGCTTCTGTTGGATTCAGCCGCACTGGTGTCGCCCTGCTCCGCAAGGAGCAAACAGCAACATTTATGTCTCAAATTGCCTTACGCCCCAAGGAGTGGCCTCGCGCTCTCCAGAAATCTAAATACATATTCTCACCTCACTCAAAGTAACCCACTAAAGATATACAGTAGAATAATCAATAATCGTGAAATACACTTAATTACTCTTACATTAAAGAATAAAATAACATTACTCTTGACTTTAACAAAACCTGAAACTAAATACATCACATAAAGGCGATTTAACACGACAACTATTTCTTCCATTACTGGGGGAAATTACATTTAACCTACTTTCACCCACGTGTCAATTCACACGATATAAAACTGCGTAACATAGCGTGTTACATTCAGACTCCTTGGCGCCTTCTTTATTCACAGCATGATGACGCGCCGCCTTTCATGAACACGTGGCTGCCATCTTGATAACAGTTAATATTATTTAAATTCAAGTAATAAATCGCTTCTCTACCTGGTCTCATGTATGAAATACTTTCATACTATATTTGCCTTTCTTGCCCGGTCTGATGACTGAAATAATTGCTACTAAACTCTCACATATGTGATTTGGGCTTAGCGTGCCTAATAAAACCTACCCAGACATTATTTTCACTCATCTATCATTTCAAGACTAAATCATAATGTCCTGGAAGAAATCTCCTTTAGAATTACATCTATCTATTTATTTCACTAAACATTAAAACAGCCACGCTCAATATAATTTCAGAATTATAGAAAACTAACGCTAATTTCTACAAAATACGCTAACAATTATAGCTCACGTGCTCTGGTTTCTTTGTCCGTCTGCTACCCACACAGGGTGCCTCGTTTCGTTTTCTCTTGTCTGGACTGAATCTTCAAATAGGCCTGTTTGCCGCTCGCTATCTCTTTATATAGGCTCTAGGCTAATCACTCAACTTTAGTGCGCTGCGCGGATTAATTGCGCCACGCAAATAATACTCGCCTTTATTGCTCTATTAGGCATGAAAACACAAATATGGCCCACAACTATCAAATATAACACACGACTATCAAATATAACACAATTATAGTTTAGGCTTTATTGTGGCCTAAACTAACATATCTTCTATCACTTTTCACATCCCAGCGTGCTGCGCGCACATCGAAAATATATGGGCGATAAATATGCCTTGAACATGAAGGGGGCGTCTTTACGGCCCCATCACACACACACGACACACACACACACACACACACACATATATATATATATATACACGGAAGGGGACAAGAAGATCTCTTATCCTCTACGTCAGTCCTGATTAAAGTTAAAACACACACGGTGTCTCTAGCCTATCCTATCGCGCGTCGCTTAGCGAGTGCAGGTTAGTTTGAGGCATGCAGCCTTTTCCCTCCTGCTCCGGTCAACGATCGGCGTACAATGTCAATTATTATTTAATTATCCCTGCGCGCACTTAACAAATATCGCCTGTCATTAATAGCTATTAGATTGTCGGTGTCTGTTTGCTTAGACGAATGATATTAAACACTAGTCACATATAATTATACAAAATGAAATGTAACGTGAATTCTATGGTCCACTATCAGTCGCGCCTAGCATATTAATTCAGTCAGCTAAACCGTATCTTATTGTGTGAGAAAGCGGGTGATAGAAATTACATTAAACTGAAAAACTGGCAAGAAATATCTACGCGTTATTTTATTTCATTAGTTTTAACGCTAGTAAATCACAGTGAATTATGATGGTAAAACTTAACACATTTTAACACTTAAGCACAAATTACTATTACCAGAAAATCCGATGAAATCCTTACGAAGGCTATTAACACACCTTCTAAAAAATGGTTCTAGATTACGTGTTGAGACTTTCCGAAAAATTCTGAGCGACAACTGATAACTGGTTTGAGAAGGCACAGTTTATATACATTATTGTTATCTGCTCTCTAGAGGATGCTAATTTTCACACCACCGTGCACAGTAGAGAAATCAGAAACTACGTTCCCCAGATAAAAGGCTATACGTTCGCTCTGTCTCAGCGATGCTAATCGACAACAGAGACTTAAACCGTGTAACGGGTTTTCTGTCGAGATTTTTCTCGTTCTGGAGATCAAAGATTTGTCTATCCCTGTATGTACGAACATCAAAGGGTCCCTCGAAAAATATTTCTGCCCGAGCGTCTACTTCAAAAGGGTCCGGTGTTTCGACGTACATCTGTCTGATATCTGATGATTGACCGATCAGTTCGCGTGAGAAACTCAGGTAACAAACCAGGTTCGCTTCCTGTTATGCTGGCAGGTCGCGGAAGTTGGTAAACAGCTTAGTTTGTTTACGTCTCAGGGAAAAGAGGCGTGGATTAAAAATGAGTAAACACAGGCTGTCAATGCATGGCTTTGCTAGCGAATCATAGAACCCTCCTAGGTCACGAAAGGCTGTCAGATACTGTAGGCTATATTTCCATTATACGTCACAACGTGATAAAAAACCGTCATCTATATATCTTTCCATGAGGGTTTCAAAATAAGGACTGTCTTGTATTGTTATCAACTGTCTGTAACACATCTTTCTCCCACGGCAGTGGCTAATATGTGACTGCAATTGACATTTAAGGTGCTCTAGTAGTATCCTGTATGTTTAATCTGACATATTTTATTTAAAGTTGACAGATTCATTTTTGATGGTGTCTTAATTAAAACAATTTATCCAACTTGTTTTCAGTGATTCTTGAGCTGTTTCTTGTGACAGACATACAAGACTGACATTGACATCTGTAATGCTCGTCACTATTTTCAGTTTCCAGCGCGCTTAAGAAAATTAAAAAAAACACATGTATTATTTACTACTACGTGTATGTCCCGAGTGTCTCTGATGAGACAAAATCAGAGTAACGCCGCTGCTCTATCAAGCATGTCGTACAGGACGACTAATATGAAGTAGTGCATGAGACTTTCAACCTCATTATGTAAAACAAATTGCTACAAATTGGTGGTTTCCACCACAGAAAGAACATGTGAATGACTGGCGGAAGCTTCCTGCACTGGGATCAGCTTTAGTGGTAGCTCCATGCTCCACAAAGGTTCATGTGACCACATTTGGTCGTGTTATTTTACGTGTCTTTCTCTCCTACATTATTCATTTAAGTCTTCAATTTTTTTCGCACATAAAATCGGTGCCCCCGCCACTCTTTCGATTTGTTTACCTTTTCCCATACTGCGATCGTGTCATTTCACGAAACGTAAAAGTAATTGTTGACTTTCTACTTAACGCATTTCCGCCAGAGAAGAGCTGGGTGATTTGTTCATCGCAAACGCGTTCAGACACTTTGGCGGATAATACAAAGAAAGCCAGGTTGGGTGTGTCTGCATCAGCGACAAGTTTAAGATTGTCGCACCTGTGAACGGGGGAAAGGAGATGAATAATAACTCTAGTCCAGAGATTGTCTGTGATAATAATTACAGATTAACCCGTCTGGGGAGACACATTAGCGAGGGCCCTTTCTTGCAGGGGTCAGGTTACAAATCTGATTTAAAAGGTTACCTAAGAGTAAACAGAAGGATCCCGGCTATATATGGAGGAGTCATGTGTTAAAATTTTAAAATGATATTTTGAATGGTATCAAAGCAAGAAATACACATTCTTTCTGATGAGAAGTCGGCCAAAAACCAGGTGGACGCGTGGACAAGAAAACTGCGATATAATATAGCAAGTTCGAGATATACGACACTGCATTCCAAAATCGTCAGAGAAGACAGCCTAGACAAAGCCAGGAAAGAATAGAGTTAGGATTCTGAACTCATAGGACCGGACAAAACGTATTGGAGCATCTTCTGAAACATCAGTAGAATAACATTATTAATACGAAAATCGGAATCCTACAGGTCCGCTCAGAAGTCGCCGAGGGATTCTAAATAGAAATAATACACAAGACGCGTGTTCGAGTCATCTTTATCAAGTTGCTGAGACTTTTCTACTGAGCAAGAAGTCTAGATTTCCCAATCTTTTGGGGTGTGTTGTACCATATATTTTATACTTTGAATTTATTGACATGCTTGAACTGCTTGTGGTTATACTGGTCCATACGAGGCTTGCAACCTCAGCATATGCAAATGATATATTTATCAACCACTTCAGCAAAGTGCCAGTGACTGCTTTATTCGGCTTCTCACAGAGAACCATAAGAGAACCAAAAGCAGAGGTAGTCACAAATTCCAAGTGGAGCAAGAAGTAGATGATGATGACATTATATGTATTTATGTTTATCATTTGTAATAACTTATATGTATACTTAGACATCTTCACCCAGGAACAAGCCATTGCAATCTCCGCTGTCCAGGCATACTTTTTACTCAGACTAACTGAAAGTAATGGCGAATTTTTATTTTATCCACTGAGCTATAATGTATACTCAGAGGAGATACAATTGCTGAGAAGCAGAGTCTTTGGAAGAGATAGCAGGAAAGTGCCTGTTTAGCATCAGAAAACATAAACTTAGCAGAGGCCTTTGTTTTCCTCTTAATTTTGTGGTCCAAATCTACGATACCTATTTGGAAGACAAATCTGTGGTTCAGAGCTTGTGGTCGACATGAGACGCCTACCTTTAACGGCCTGTGAAGATACTCACAATTCATCCCAGAAGCGGTTACCCCAGCATTCACGTTTTGGGACGTGTCCTAGCCACAGAAAACGTAAATTAACGGAGCAGTCAGCAGCGACAACAGTGCATCATCAGTCTGACAGCTAAGTCAAATCTTATCAGGCTAGAACCAAAAGAACACTTTTAGTTGTTTCAAACTTAGTCCACTTCCATCGAAGAAAGAAGTATTAATTCTTTTCCTGCATTTATTTACAATTGTTAAAGAATAACTGATAGTTAAATTTGCTATATCTTGAACAAATTCATAGCTGATTTAATTATTACAGAGAGAAGTGCACACTTATGATTCAGTATATTTTTCCATTTATACAAAGAGCTACTAAAGTAACGTTTTACTGTTAAATCAGTTGAGGGCTTTAACAAGCTAAATAATACAATATATCTCTTCACAAAAGCCGGCAGGCAGATACTAAGTTTACTTTGGTATGACACATTCAGCATTGTTTTTTACTTCTGAATATATCTTGTGAACACTCCCTCAAGGTAGAATCATCATTATCCTTCTATTTGCATCCCTGCCAAGGGTAATCTTGTGCGAAGGTAGATACTTTTGAAGACCCACGTTAGATACTGTTGGACCATCACTGCAGTGCAAGGGGAGGTAACCCGTCACAGTTTGGAAAATAATGATATTACACACGACAAATAGACCAGTGATCTGTGTCTACTCTAGAAGGTATTGCGTCTCTTTATTGCTGGGTCTTCATGTGTAATCTAGAAGTTATTCCGTCTCTGTATGGCTGGGCCTTCATGTCTAATCTAGAAGTTATTCCGTCTCTGTGTGGCTGGGCCTTCATGTCTAATCTAGAAGTTATTCCGTTTCTGTATGGCTGGGCCTTCATGTCTAATCTAGAAGTTATTCCGGTTCTGTATGGCTGGGCTTGCATGTCTAATCTAGACGTTGTTACGTCTCTATAAGGCCGGGCCTTCATGTCTAATCTAGAAGTTATTCCATCTCTATTTGGCTGGGCTTTGATGTCTAATCTAGAAGTTATTCCGGTTCTGTATGGCTGGGCCTGCATATATAATCTAGAAGTTACTACGTCTCTATATTGCTGAGCCTGCGTGTATAATCTAGACGTTATTACGTCTGTATGGCTGGGCTTTCATGTCTAATCTAAAAGTTATTCCGGCTGTGTTCGGCTGGGCTGTCATGCCTAATCTAAAAGTTATTCTGGCTGTGTATGGCTGGGCTCTCATGTCTAACCTAAAAGTTATTCCGGCTGTGTACGGCTGGGCTTTCATATCTAATCTAAAAGTTATTCCGGCTGTGTATGGCTGGGCTCTCATGTCTAATCTAAACGTTATTCCGGCTGTGTATGGCTGGGCTCTCATGTCTAATCTAAACGTTATTCCGGCTGTGTATGGCTGGGCTCTCATGTCTAATCTAAAAGTTATTCCGGCTGTGTATGGCTGGGCTCTCATGTCTAATCTATAAGTTATTCTGGCTGTGTATGGCTGGGCTCTCATGTCTAACCTAAAAGTTATTCCGGCTGTGTACGGCTTGGCTTTCATGTCTAATCTAAAAGTTATTCCGGCTGTGTATGGCTGGGCTCTCATGTCTAATCTAAACGTTATTCCGGCTGTGTATGGCTGGGCTTTCATGTCTAATCTAAAAGTTATTCCGGCTGTGTATGGCTGGGCTCTCATGTCTAATCTAAAAGTTATTCCAGCTGTGTACGGCTGGGCTTTCGTGTCTAATCTAAAAGTTATTCCGGCTGTGTTCGGCTGGGCTTTCATGTCTAATCTAGAAGTTGTTACGTCTCTTTGTGGCTGGACCTTCATGTCTAAACTTTATTTGTTGTCTCATCTTTTTTCTATTTGCCAGGACCTACCTACCAAATTTAACAAAGGGCTGCTGTTCAACGTTGGATTCCTGGAAGCTTTGAAAATAGGAAATTATACTTGTTTCATTCTACACGATGTGGATATGCTCCCTGCTGACGATCGGAACATATATAGGTGTAATCAGAAGAGTCCAGTACATCTGGTCGCATCATTAGACAAATTTGACTACAAGTAAGTTTGTTGTAATAGCTATTTTATTGCTTTTTTTACAATATTAAAAAAAACTGATTGATGCTTTTCTTAAATCATTTCTATATCTTCTTTTAAAGCTTCTTCTTCAAGTACCATGCCTAGTGGCGTAGGAGATCATGTCTCTCCACAACCTCCTGTCTCCAGTACAAATTGCCAATTCTGCTGTTGACTTCTTTCCATGTCACGATGTCAAACTGTCCAGTATGTGCTCTCTTTGTCTTCCCCTATCTCTTTTTCCTTCAACCTTACCTGTTGTTACGATATATTCCAGCTTTTCTCTTCTCATAACATGCAGCACACCTCCCCCCCCCCCCCCCCCCCCCAAAAAAAAAAAAAAAAGTGGATCGCGTCTTTCTAAGATGTAGAGAAGTTTCCTTTGCCCATTGGCTTCTTTCAGGACATGCTCATTACCCATTTTAACTGTCCATGGGATTTTTAACATTCTTGTGTAAAACCACATCTCTGTGACCTCTAAGTGCCCTTCCTACTTTTGTTTAAAGCTAGCAATTTATTTTTATCCTTACGTCTCTTCTGGTTCAACTGACCCAGGCCACATGGAAAATGGCGAAGTCGGTCAAAGTTCAATTCCAAAAAAGAATCCGGACTTGTGGTTTTCGAGTCTGGCTATGCTCATACTCGACTCATAAGTTCCCAGACACGGTCCAAACTCTTACCACTTCCTGATTTGAGTAGCTGGCGTCTTTATTGAAACAACTCACTCCTCTAAAATGTTTGGAGATAAACTTTGAGATGCTGAATGGAGTCTTTTGAAACTGCCTGTGATATCCGTTGTGAATTTAGTTTCACTGAGATCTTTCTTCACAAAAGGTGAAATTAATGGCTGGTGTAACTTTTGACAAAACATAGAGTTACCAGTTGGCACTTGCTTAGAGGCGTAATTTGTTCTGAAACTTTAAAAAGAACACAAACGATAACCAGTTGACATACATTTAGAAATGATAAGGCAAATAACAAAGGAACAGGAGATCATTAAAAATTGTTGGCTTGTATAGAAAAACAAAACATTGAGGAAACCAGGTGATAGTGTTACCAGGCAGTCTTATTGGGGAACCCTCCAGGTATGAGATTTAAAGCAAAACATAAAAACCATGGAGATAGGAGTAGAAGATAGACTTATCAGAGAAAAAGACATGAGCAAAACATTGAACTAATGCCCCAGGACATGAAAGTGTGGCGTGCACTTGTTGAAGCCCTCTGCTCGGTGGGCAGCTCAACGGCAGTGATAAAGATTAAGATAGTATCAGCTTTTATGTACAAATTTGTCATCACCATTTCTCAACTCCATCATTCTGACGAGAATTAAAATATCACTAAAAACTGGATTAAAAATATATACTAAGATCAGAACATTCACATTTTGATACTATCACAAAGAAGAAAGAACAATAATAATAGTTTATCATGTTATTATCCAGGCTTCTCTACGGTGGACTATTTGGAGGGGTGGTCGCCTTCACAAGAGATCAGTATCAGAGAATCAACGGCGCATCCAACATGTATTTTGGCTGGGGGGCTGAGGATGATGATATGAGAGACAGGTAAGCCAACTATGTTCTTTTGTATTGTGTGTATGCCTGTGGCACGGGCACATGTGTACATCTTCGTATGTGTCTATGCCACGGCTAATGTGTACATCTTCATATGTGTCTGTGCCACCGGCTAATGTTACATCTTCGTATATGTCTGTGCCACCGGCTAATGTGTACATCTTCGAATATGTCTGTGCCACCAGCTAATGTGTACATCTTCGTATGTGTTTATGCCACCGGTTAATGTGTACATCTTCGTATGTGTCTATGACACGGCAAATGTGTACATCTTCGTATGCGTGTCTATGACACGGGCAAATGTGTACATCATCGTATGTGTCTATGACACGGGCAAATGTGTACATCATCATATGTGTCTATGACATGGGCAAATGTGTACATCATCGTATGTGTCTATGACATGGGCAAATGTGTACATCATCGTATGTGTCTATGACACGGGCAAATGTGTACATCATCGTATGTGTCTATGAAACGGGCAAATGTGTACATCATCGTATGTGTTTATGACACGGGCAAATGTGTACATCATCGTATGTGTCTGTGACACGGGCAAATGTGTACATCATCGTATGTGTCTATGACACGGACAAATGTGTACATCATCGTATGTGTCTATGACACGAACAAATGTGTACATCATCGTATGTGTCTATGACACGGGCAAATGTGTACATCATCGTATGTGTCTATGACACGGGCAAATGTGTACATCATCGTATGTGTCTATGACACGCGCAAATGTGTACATCATCGTATGTGATTATGACACGGGCAAATGTGTACATCATCGTATGTGTCTATGACACGGGCAAATGTGTACATCATCGTATGTGTCTATGACACGGGCAAATGTGTACATCATCGTATGTGTCTATGACACGGACAAATGTGTACATCATCGTATGTGTCTATGACACGGACAAATGTGTACATCATCGTATGTGTCTATGACACGGACAAATGTGTACATCATCGTATGTGTCTATGACAGGGGCTAATGGTGTACTTGCAACAATCAGGGCTATCACCGTTTTTATTTTTTAATAAAGTTTTGCCTCGTTTCTGCGAGGCGCGTCCCGTTCAACCTAGTCGGTTATATTAGGGCGCATGTCCAAATATAAAAAACCCTTAGGTCTGATTTGTTAAGACTATCACCTAATACAGGTGAACCGAGTCAGCATTTCTCAACCGTGGTTTTTTTTAATCTCTCATTTACCTGTATATCTAAATAAGTCACCAATGAATTGTTTCAAAATTATATCTATACATTTCGAATACATTTAACTCCTACATAACGTAACATAGAATTTTGCAAGTTTGTAAGAATAGAAGTGAATAACGACACAGAAGATTGACTGAGAGTGTGACGGACATCCCGGATAAATAGCAAATGATGACAGCACACACAAAGTCACCAGTCATCCCTCCGTGATGTTTTTATTTGTAAAATAAACCACAAAATGGTTCCACCGTATTTTGCTGGGGTAGGCCACCCACGAGCTGTGAGGAACTACTTAATAATCACTGGCCTTCCTAATTATGTGCATTGACAAAATTATGTATGTTGTCAGGTTTGAGAGAATTAGACCCTGTAATAAGGATAGTAGTCGCCTCCGTCAGCCATAATTGACTACTGATATGCGCCTTAGTGTTACGTCTGGTGTTACTTCCGGCGTGGTCTGTTCTCTCTGCTTGTTGTGAGAACTTCTGTTCGTCCAATCCATAGGGGGGCCGCCACTCGTTATGATGAAGAGCTTCATCCCTCCCCCCAGGATTATGGATTTATATTCAGTGCCTTCATGTCTCTCTTACAAACATTTTTGAACCTCAGCTGCGGACGCTCAACTGTTCTTTTATCGTCTGCCAGTTATCCGTAGACAATTCCTTTGAAGATGCGACCATCTTTCTTGCGCATGGTTCTCAGATGAAAATTTTGAGAAAATGCTGAACATCGACAAACAAAAAAACCCAGAAGAGTTAAAGTAGATGTTTCCTGGTCATTTCACAGAATAATAATAATAAAAATCCACATCCAGGTCTACACTGTCATCTCCACTGGAACCTGTGTCATAAACGTTATCAGATGTTAAGTCCTTTACAATTGTGACGATGCAATGAAGTACTTTCAATATTGATTAGAAAGCAACATCTGCTTTAATTCTCATAACAACATCAAGATGGCGCTTCTTAATTCTGTTATTTGCTTTTATTTTAAATGATAATATAATAGAGAATATCCTCTCAACTACAACATTAGTCAATAGAATTATTAAACAATAAAGGGCAAAAGTAGCCAGTTCTTTAAATCCTCAGGTTGAAGCACACTAATCCACAATAGTTCTGTGATGGGCCAGAATAGCGCCGAAGTCCCAGAAATGTAGATGTGTGTGTTTACTGCCTTGTGCTTTCCCTTAACACAAGCGCTTGTAAAGGTCATGTTGGATTTTACACCGGCTTCACGTAGTCCTAAGCAAGTTCACGCCAACCAGGAAGGAAATGTAATACGCCAGTCCACACCAACCAGACAGGAACTGTCTTACGCGAGTCCACGCCAAAAAGGCAGGAATAGTCCTACGCGAGATCACGCCAACCAGGCAAGAATAGTCCTACATGAGTCCACGCCAACCAGGCAGGAATTGTCCTACGCGAGTCCACACTAACCAGAGAGGAATAGTCTTACGCGAGTCCACGCCAGCTAGACATGAATAGTCCTACATGAGTCCACGCCAACCAGGCAGGAATGGTCCTACGCGAATGCATGCCAACTTGGCAGGAATAGTCCTACATTATCATAAACCCTCGATGGATGGAAGGAGCGAAGCTCCTGACCGGGTTGGAAGGAAAGTCCACAGGTTCCCCAGCCTCGCAATGACATGTCATTGGACCGAAGGGCTGAAAGCCCAAGTGCCGCTGGTTTAAAATAAAACACACATTTTCATGCTAAAATACGTAACAATTCTTTATTAAAGAGCGGCGGGCAGATACAAAGTTAGCAATTGCTCTGTCCTATTCAGCGTTGTTCTTGATTTCTGAATTATCTTATGAAAACTACCTCGAGATAGAAGCATCATCATCCTTCTATCTGTATCTCTACCAAGACTAATCTTGTGCGAAGGTAGATACCTTTGAAGACCCACATTAGATACTCTAGGTTTTGGCTATTGTTGGACCATCACTGTAGAGCAAGGGGAGTAAATCACGTGACAAGTTTATAAATAAATATAACCCCTGTCTTCTAATTAAGAATCTTATTAGTGTCCGTATGTGGAGCGAATGTGAATTGGCCGGAAGTCAATAACGCTGATCATTTATCTCAGCATACATCTTCGCCCACACTATCACAATTTGTCTGAACTTCTGGATGTCGAGTGTTGTTCTGGCCCATAACTATTCTATTTCTGAGGGGCGTCCATCTTGATTAAATAGGGCTTCTCTCAAGTCAACAAAGGGTATTTTTCGATATTACTATTCTGCCGTGTTGATATTGCTTCCCGCAATATGTATTAAGTGTAGTTCTGGAATGGGGGACTTTGAAATCTGGTTCAAAATTATCAGATGCCTCAATTTTGACAAGTCTTGAAAAGATTCTCTTGATAAGGGACGTCCACCTGTTTCCTAAAGTGTTTCTTATCCAACTAAATTCTCTCTTCTCCCCCTCCCCCCCCCCCCCGGCCACAACACAACTCTTGCTTTAACTGGCAATTAACTGGCAATTAACTGGCAGTTAACTGACAATTAAATGACAATTAACTGGCAATTAACTGACAATTAACTGACAATTAACTGGCAATTAACTGACAATTAACTAACAATTAACTGGCAATTAACAGGCAATTAACTGGCAATTATCTGGCAATTATCTGGCAATTAACTGACAATTAACTGGCAATTAACTGGCAATTAACTGGCAATTAACTGGCAATTAACTGGCAATTAACTGACAATTAACAGGCAATTAACTGGCAATTATCTGGCAATTATCTAGCAATTAACTGACAATTAACTGGCAATTAACTGGCATTTAACTGGCAATTAACTCGCAATCAACTGGCAATCAACCAACAATCAACTGACAATCAACTGGCAATTAACTGAACTGGCAATTAACTGACAATTAACTGACGATGTCACCAAAAATGTCTAATAATCCCCTTTATTTATGTTAATGACCTGTGTTTGATACAGGAGCATCTGTTGATTAAGTTGTTAGATCTCGTGGCAAGGTTACTGGGTTCCCGGATCGGAAAATGGAAAGGTCACGTGCCAGTCTACCCAGTGTAAATGGGTACTTGACTCTGCCCGTGACTTTGAGAATGCAAATGCAGCTATTGAGGGGACTGGTTGTCCCACGTCATGACCCCTGACCTATTATTGTGAGGTCTCTAACACTTCAATCCCCTTCGCCAGTATCTGCTTTGGGACTGCCAATACTTAAAAAAAAAATAATGTATAAAGTCTGTCTATTTTATTAACAACCTGTATTTAATACAGAGTGTGTATACTCTATTGTTAACCTGTATTTAATACAGAGTGTGTATACTCTATTGTTAACCTGTATTTAATACAGAGTGTGTATACTCTATTGTTAACCTGTATTTAATTCAAAATATACCTACTTAACTAATTATAACCTGTATTTAATACAGAGTCTGCCTATAACTATTGGAGCTGTAATTTCACACAATCGACATACCATTAGAAAGCCCCGAAAGTGTTTGTTGTGTCTGTTTAGTCCAGATATTCAACGATGCAGGTTCATTGTCTTCTCGCTTTTGTAACATAGGACTCAAATAAATAAAGTCAAATAAAATTGCCGTACAGAGGTCACACACACAAAAAAAAAAAAAAAAAAAAAAACTTGTCAATTGTCGTAGATTTTTTGATAGGTATTTACGATCGATTTTGGTCCCGTCTGAATAGAACTGAACAGAGGTGATAACTCAGTGAGAGATAAGGTAAAGAAATAGATTTCACGAGTGAAATGGTGAAAGGTAGAGTCTGTCCCTGGATTGAGAGGACACTCTAGTCCAGCCTATCTCTACAACATAAATTTGTTGATCAGACAGTAAACCTATATATATTTTAATATATATTATCAACCACTCACATACACACACACAGATAAGTGACGACACTTAGACGCACAAACGTGAAACTATATTAATGGAGTATGGGTATTGGGACGAGCTGACCGACACAGGTAATAAGTTTTATGTTAATGTTTATTTATCATAAAGAAACATCACAACAGCTATTATCAAAACATCATATATATATATATATATATATATATATATATATATATATATATATATATATATATATATATATATATATATATATATATATATATATATATATATATATATATAATAGGTTAAGAATTAATAAAGAAGTGGGCACATAAGTGCGATCCCTTCTGTTGAGACAAGTTCCCACAAGAAGAAGTTAATTAACCCCAAAAGGTCAAAAGATTAGCACTAAGGTATAAAATTTGACTATACTGTAAAGAACAGAGTTTCTAGTTTATCTATTCTGAAAAAATAAAATAACAGTACTAGCAAACTAAAAGAAAAGCAAAACAAAGTGAGTACAAAGCTTATACGATAAAAGAGTTACTCATTCCTGCCTTCTCTCTTTCCATACAACCGTGGCCACGTTCATTCGTTCTTACCTAATTGTTGATTAGCAACGTCTGGAACAATCTTTAGGACACACACAGCAAATCCAGTGTTGTTTTGGCAAAATAAACCACAGCTCCTCAAAGACGGTCTTCTTTGGGGAACGTTTACTTCGTTACTGTTATTAGGATTTCTGTTTATGTCACATTAATTAGTCCAGGTAAGAAAATTAACAGTGCTCACAGTGTCAGTAGCTTGAGATTCCAATACATAAAGGAATGTCAGGAATGTAACTTCTCTCAGTATAAAAATTCCTTGTCACACCACAAATGGTCGAAAGTCGGGAAATGTTAATGTTTGATTATGTCGCCACAACGGGCTGAATGTATATGAAATTGGGAAAAAGAAATCTGGATAGCTATAGGTCCAGTTACAATTTACTCTTAATATTCTTTGGGTTGGTACTTTGTCTCTTTCTGGGTGTAAACAATAGGTCAGACAGGTCCTCCTTGAAGACCCGATATTTATATAAGAATGTTCTTTTTGTACTGTTGGACTTAGATCCGTTATTCTCAGATTCAGGTTTAGGCGTAGGCTTAGGTTTAGGCCGCTGGTAGTTTTGGGTTTGTGACCCGTACTAGATTTAAGGAACAAAATGCAAACATTTTAATCACAATATCCGTATCTATCCTAACCCGCGCAACGTTATAATTTATTATCCATTCGGTTATAAGATTTGATTAGAAACACACATGAGAAGCATATCGTGAAATAAATTCTAGTCATTTACAAAACTGACACATGATGGATAGAAGATAAATATATATCGTCGGTATACATTTCCTAGTGCATTTTTTCGTCAATTAAAATATCTCTTACTGGTTACTAGCAATTAATTAAATCAACGCTACAGCCGGAACAATTTAGCTATAAATTATTTTAATTCTGCTAGCCAATTAACACAGTAAATCCTAGTGAAATATAAAAATGACGAATTTAACAATTAAATCACTCAAAAATACTAGTATAATATTTACCGCAAGCAGAAATAAAACGATCTCCAATCGAAAAACTAAGTAATTCCACTGGTATAAGGGATCTAGAATTTCGAAGCTAGATGTCTGAAAATTCTGTGGGTACTGGATAAACTGAGTTTGAAAGCTGGAATATATATATATACGAAATAGACAAAAAGTCGCTGACCAGTGTGAGACATAACACCTTTGAGAAAAACTGCGGTCAGATTTTGAATCAAAGTCTATTTTGCCACTTTAGCCGACCGTAGACTTAGTCCCACGGGCAAATCGTCTCTTTGATCTCGTCGATCCGTCGGTAGCTAATTATATTTACTAACGGATATGGGGGGGGGGGGGAGGTAACTGATTATCTCTCCCTGCCCAATGTAACTAACAAAGTACAACTTTAGAATAATCACCCTTGATTTTCTTTATTAGCTTATCTCCCCCTTTTCTCTTTCTACGTGCATCTATCAAAAGGGTACAACTTTTGAATTATCGCTCTTGATTCTACAAATATACGACCCGTCCCCTCTCTCTACACGTGAAACGGTCTGATATTAAACATTCCTAGGGCATGTAAGACAATGGAGAAAAAGAAAAAAATAGGCGTGGCTACCATTATGAGTTTGACAGATATAAGTACGAAGGTTCTGCATTAACAAAACGTGCATAACTAATAAGGAAGAAAAGGTGGAAAACAGGTGAAAGCAAAAAACGTGTAGATATCATGTAATATGCAAGTACATACTTCTGTCACATCAATGTTTACACTCATCAACAGAGCTCTCAACAGAAATTTTACCTTGGTGAGAAAACCAGACGAGACAGCCGTGTACGACATGATTGATCACGGGGTTGAAGGAGCAGGATGGACAGAAAACAAAGACAGGTTCGGTTTCCGATTGAGTCGCCACAACCATCATCATCATGACCCTCATCATCATCATCATCATAATCAACATCACCATCACTATTAACATCATCATCATCACAATCACCACCATAATCATCATCATCACCACCATCGCCATCACTATAATAACCACTATCATTATCACAATCATTACCACCACCATTATTATCACAACCATCACCATCATCACCACCACCACCATCATCCCAACCATCACCATAATCAGCACCATAACCATCATTATCACAAGAATCACCACCACCATCATCTCCACCACCATCGTCATCACCATCACCACTACTACCATCATAATCATCATAGCCATCACCACCATCACCACCATCAATGTCACCATCACAATCATCAACGCAACCATAATAACCACCATCATCACCAACAACATCATCATCATCACCATCATTATCACCACCATCATCGTCAGCACCACCACCACCACCACCATCATTACCATAAACATCACAATCACCACAATCACCACCAACATCACCATCACCACAATAATAATCATCATCATCACCATCATCATCATCACCCCAACCATCATCATGCTCATCACCACCATCACCAACATCACCATCACACTACCACCACCATCATCACTATTACCATCACCAACACCATCATCATCATCATAACCCTCCACTCCCAAAGGAGCATAGGCCTTCAACAAACACATGCCAAGTCCTCCTGTCACGTGCCATCATCTCAGGTCCTTTCCACGCTCTCCTCATCATTTTCACCTCTGTTTCCAGCTCTCTTCTCCATGTGCTTCTTGGTCTACCTCTGCTTCTCTTGCCCTGGGGGTTCCAGAAGAAGGACTGCCTTGTAATGCTATCAACAGGTTTCCTCAGTGTATGTACTATCCATCGCCATCGTCTTCTTCTCATCTCTTGTTCCACTGGCACTTGTCTAGTTCTTGTCATCAGTTCCACGTTGGTAACCTTGTCATACCATGATGATGATGATGATGGTGGTGATGATGGTGGTTATGATTATGATGATGGTGGTGATGATGATGATGATGATGATGGTGATGATGATGATGATGATGGTTATGATTATGATGATGGTGATGATGATGATGGTGATGATGATGGTGGTGGTGATGATGATGATGGCGATGAAGATGGTGATGATGATGATGGTGATGATGATGAGGATGGTGATGATGATGGTGGTGGTGATGATGATGATGGTGATGAAGATGGTGATGGGGATGATGATGATAATGATGGTGCTGATGATGATGATGGGGGTATAATGATGATGATGGTGGTGATGGTGATGATGATGATGGTGGTGGTAGTGGTGGTGTTGATGGTGGTAGTGGTTGTGGTGGTGGTGGTGGTGGTGGTGATAATGAGGGTGATGATGATGATAATCACAATGGTGAGGATGATGATGATGGTGATGATTATAATGATGGTGATGATGATGATGATGATGATGATGATAAAGATGATAATGATGATGATGATGATATTGATGATGATGATGGTGATGATGATGATGATGATGATGATGATGATGATGATGATGATGATGATGATGATGATGATGATGATGATGGCGGTGATAATGATGTTGATGATGATGATAATGATAATGGTTAGGATGATGTTTGTGATGATGATAATGATGGTGATGATGGTAATAATGATGATGATGGTGATGATGATGATGATTACAATGATGATGATAATGATGGTGATACTGATGATGATGAAGACGATGATGATAATTATGATGCTGGAGTGTGACACTACAAAGTATCGAACCCAGTATCCTGTAACTATGCCACGAGAGAAAAGAACGTGTTAGAACAATCAAAAGCTGTCTCTTGCAAATAAATAGATGAAACAACCAATCAGTCGCCTTGTTATATAAACTGTCTCCAGGTTTCGGGTGTACGGCCCCAGACTCAAACGTCAAAACATTGACGGCTTGAATTCCGTGTTGTACAAGAGGACTAAGCTTCAATCTCTGGCTCTATATACTTGGATCAGTGTTGCTGTCAACGAAAAGCTTGTATTGGCGGTGAGTGTGCTACAGGTTGAAGAATCTATCTATCTATCTATCTATCTATCTATCTATCTATCTATCTATCTATCTATCTATCTGTCTGTCTGTCTGTCTGTCTGTCTGTCTGTCTGTCTGTCTGTCTGTCTGTCTGTCTGTCTGTCTATCTATCTATCTATCTATCTATCTATCTATCTATCTATCTATCTATCTATCTATCTATCTATCTATCTATCTGGTCTGGTCTGGTCTGGTCTGGTCTGGGCTGACTGGCTGCCTGCCTGTCTGCCTGCCTGTCTGTCTACACGGCACACAGTTAAGAATGGAATGCAGTAACTTGCTAACCAATTAAGAAAGACAACATGACAATATAATAATAATAATAATAATAGCCCCTTCAGTCATAACTGACTATGGGAACGCGCCCCTGAGGTGACAGCCCTCAGCTGCTTATTTTCCTGGTGCTCCTTTCGACGTTTTCTCCTCACCTCTGCTTCTTGTGTGAGCCTCTCTTCGCCCAATCTGAGGTGGCGCCGTAAATAGCATCGCCACTTAGTGCGATCGGCAGCTTTATCCTCCCATGTTGCTGGATCCATGTCCAGTGCCCTCATATCTCTCTTGCACACATCTTTGAACCTCAGCTGTGGTCGCCCAACTGTTCTCTTGCCCTCTGCTAATTGTCCGTAGAAGATATCTTTTGGGATGCGACCATCATCCATGCGGCGAACATGGCCAAGCCAGCGAAGTCTGCGCTGTCTAAGAAGCGTATACATACTTTGAAGGCCAGCACGTGACAACACCTCGACATTTGTCACTTTATCTTTCCACGAGATGCCGAGGATGCGGCGTAGACACCGCAAATGGAAGGTATTGAGCCTTCTTTCTTGCTTAGCATAGGTCGTCCAGGTCTCGCTGCCATATAGGAGTGTGCTGGTGACGCAGGCATTATATACCGCATCTTTGGTCTTCATTGTGAGTTTAGAGTTTTTCCCCAAACACGCGATGTGAGGCGGGCAAAGGTAGCTGCAGCTTTGCCAATGCGGCTGTCGATTTCTGTATCCAGTGAGAGTTTGTCATTGATGGTAGACCCTAGGTATGTGAAGTGGTGCACCACTGCCAATTCATAGTTATCGATAGTGATAACTGGTGCAGCACCCACATCCTGACTCAGCACATTCGTTTTCTTTAGACTTATTGTGAGGCCAAAGTCCTTGCATGCTTTAGTGAAGCGATTCATCAAGCTCTGAAGCTCCTGTTGGCTTTGAGTGACGACTGCAGCATCATCAGCGAACAACAAGTCTCTTATAGTGACCCTTCTGATTTTTGTTTTTGCCTTCAGCCTTGAAAGATTAAACAGACGGCCATCTGACCTAGTGTGAAGGCATATTCCTTCAGTTGCATCTCTGAATGCATGTTTCAAGAGTAAGGCAAAGAAGATTCCGAAGAGGGTCGGAGCCAGAACACAGCCTTGTTTAACGCCACTTCGTATATCAAAGGGCTGTGACGTGCTTCCAGCATATTGGACTGTTCCCTTCATGCCGTCATGGAATGACTTTATCATTTCCAGCATTTTAGAAGGGCAACCTATTTTCAGGAGGATTTTAAAGAGTCCATCACTACTAACCAGGTCGAATGCTTTTGTGAGGTCTATAAAGGCGATATATAATGGTCTTTTCTGCTCTCTTGATTTTGCCTGAAGCTGGCGGAGAGAGAAGATCATGTCTGTTGTTGATCTGCCAGCTCGGAATCCACACTGTGACTCTGGATATATGCGCTCAGCTAACTTGTGTAGTCGCATTAAGATGACTTTGGCAAAAACCTTACCAACAATACTAAGAAGAGAGATGCCTCTGTAGTTATTGCAATCACTTCTGTCTCCTTTATTTTTATACAGTGTTACAATCTTGGCATCTCGCATGTCTTGAGGAATAGTTGTCTCTTCCCAGCACTGGCACAGCATCCTATGCAGCGGATGTAATAGCGTGCTCTTACAGCATTTGATTAAATCAGGAGGAATACCATCACTGCCTGGTGCTTTGCCAGAGGCCAAGCTATCAATGGCCTTGCTGAGTTCCTCTAGTGTTGGTTCGGCATCCAGCTCCTCCATAGTTGGCAGACTGTTGACACCATCAAGGGCTGCAGGCGTAACGGTATTGTCTCTAGCGTAAAGCTCAGAGTAGTGCTCGACCCACCTCTCCATCTGCTTACCCTTATCGGTTAGCTTCTCTCCGCTGATGTTTTTTAGCGGTGCCGTCTTACTTTTATGGGGGCCAAGTGCTTTCTTTATACCGTCATACATTTGTCTAATGTTGCCTGTTTGCGCTGCGATCTGGATGCTCTCACTGAGCTGGAGCCAGTAGTCATTTGCACAGCGTCGAGCAGTTTGTTGAACTTTGCTTCTCGTAGCCCTCAGGATCTGTAGGGTTCTGGCACTCGGTGAACGTTTGTATTCATTCATAGCACTGCGCTTAGCTTCAATGACAGGTGCCATCACATCTGATGAAGCATCAAACCAGTCATTTGACTTTGCTGTTTTCTTACCAAAGGTGGCAAGTGCAGTACTTTGAATGGTGTTCCGTAGATGCTCCCAGTTCTCTGTAATAGTATCACCATGCTGAGGGCTACTGAGCACTTTCTCGAAGGTCGCAGTGAATTGAGCGATCATGAAAGGGTCTGACATCTTGCTGGTATCAATGCGTGGTTTTCCTTCATGTCTGACACGATAGAGTTTTCTTGGTTGTGCTCTAACTTTGCAGCAAACCAAGGAGTGATCTGTATCACAGTCTGCACTATGGTACGAGCGCGTGGAGAGCACAGACCTGAGGAGTGGCCTTCTGACGAGAATCAGGTCAAGTTGGTGCCAGTGCTTGGATCGTGGGTGTCTCCATGACACCTTATGCTGGGGTTTTGTCTGAAAGTAGGTGTTGGTCACGCAGAGGTCATGGTGGACGCACAACTCTAAGAGCCGTTGTCCATTTTCATTCATCTTGCCAATACCAAACCTGCCCAGACATGAAGGCCATGAAACATTATCGGCACCCACTCTAGCGTTAAAGTCACCAAGGAGAACAAGCTGTTCTTGCCTAGGTATGCTTTTGATAATTGCTGTTAGATTCTCGTAGAACTCATCTTTAGCTTCTGAGGCAGAGTACAGAGTAGGAGCATACACACTGACAAGGGTGATGGGACCTGTGCTAGTTTGCAGGCGGAGCGTTAACAGGCGTTCTGATCCATTCTCGCCTGGTTCAACCATTTTAGTTAGCGATTTTTTGACCGCAAAACCTACTCCGTGTTCTCTAGCTTTATTAAGATCTTTCCCTTGCCAATAAAATGTGTAGTCCTTCTCGCTCACCGTTCCAGAGCCCGCCAGGCGCGTTTCCTGAAGTGCAGCTATATCCACATGAAGTCGTTTAAGCTCATCATTAATTATGGCTGTCTTCCTTACATCGTTTACATCCTGTAGGTTTTCGGATAGTCCAGTCAACATAGTCCGGACGTTCCAGCATCCCAATCTGAGAGTTTGCTTATTTCTATTTTTTCGATAATTGCTTGGTGCAAAATTTTCTGTCCACAGTTCGGGTTTGACCCTAATCCCCATGCACCCAATGGGGAAAGCAGACAGTGGCGGGACAACACCTTATTGACTGGGGGCTGCCCAGCTTGAAGCGGGCGGTAGCTGTCCAGTGAGATCCTGGAACCTCTCCCACTGTCGGAAGTAGCCCCTGGCGCCATGCCCTACGCCAATTGGGCAAAATGCTTATAACCGGTAACTGCTACTTCCCGTGTTTTGCCGACACCTATAGGGTGAAGCTGGAGTGTCCTCTCTAGGGCGCGAGCTTGGGCACAGTTATATGGAGATCAAGCTGTTGCCCATGCAGCATGTTCCCCCTCTCCACACAGCCGGTAGATCCAAAGGAACGGCAGTAGCCGATACAGTTTGGTACCAGCCATGTCGCAGGAGTTGCCAGAATAATGTCGAATCGACATTAGACTGCCTTAGGGACTCCGACTCCGGATTTATCCTCAGGGTTTACTCCCGAAGCCAATTCAATAAATGGATATTCCCGCAAGGCAGCGGTGGTTTGAATTCAGAGTTCCTTCTCTTAGATAAGCTACCAACCAAGGATAACGAGCCCTATCTGCCCGAAATGACAATATTACTTCACGAAAACAGACATATTACTTATTGTTATGTTATGGTCGAGTGGCAGAGTCGATAGAGCACCTACGTCTGGATGCAATGTCATTGGGTTCGATACCTGGTAGATTGACGCTTCCAGCTGTACATGGGTACTTGAGTTAGAGAAGTCAAAGGTAGCGATGATGGACACCGGTCACCGCACATTAGAAAACCTGAGACCTAGTGAAGTCTGTAACATTTGACTCCTCTACAACGGTATGGGCTATGGTAATACGTTTACCTGTAATATTTTGTTCACATTGTTGACAACGTTACTGTAGATTCAAGTGACATATTCTTGTTTGAATTCATCAACAGACTGTACCTTTTAAGTTGCGGAAATCAAAGAAAGAAGACCTAAACTATGTTGGACAACCAATCCAGTTCGCCATTACCTGAGAACTTAAACGAGACCTACAGAATCTTTATACAGCAAATACAGGACTGCCATGTTGTATCAAAGTTTCACTATTTACAATCGTATAACTATGTTCTTGACTGTTTGTTTACTGCGGTGGTATGTTTATTGATGTAACTGTGTTATAAGTAGGACATAAGCAACCTTTGCTACAGTACATAAGCAACCCTTGCATCAGTACATAAGCAACCCTTGCATCAGTACATAAGCAACCCTTGCACCAGTACATAAGCAACCTTTGCATCAGTATATAATCAACTCTTGTATTGTTTCAAGTATGTCACTGCCTTCTTGTCTATCCAGGTTCATTACTATTAACGGTGAACAACGAAACGTATAAACAGATAGAGGTTCACACAACACATGTATCCACAAAACTCTGCATGAAGATGGCTCAGTCCTACACAGTTTATTTACAAAATGTACATTTAGTTGTCATATAGCATATCGACCATCACACTTGGCCTTGCAGAACAATTTCATTGAATACAAAGTTTACTTGATTATGACTGCGGAGCTTTCTTTCTTATTCTCTTGTTGATAATTCTGTCTTATTCAGATTTTAAAGTTGCTACCAAAGTGAAATAGGTTCATTTTCGATACAAGACAACAGAAGGCTGAGATACTTGGGAGTCATGACCCAAGTGGGCCCGCCACTTAGAGTGTAAAGGAGTATACTGGGCCGAAACACTTGTTGGACGGGGGGGGGGGGGACCCCTTTTGATGATCAGATTGCCTCCTGTTGTATCGCTCTGTCAAGAGTTTCCTATCATCTTTCAGTATTTATAACTGCCTTGGCTAATATCGTCTATTCATATATTCTTATAACGTTCAGGTTATTTATTGTTAATACCGGGCATCTCCGGGGATGAATACTTTTCCTGATATTCTAACTATCACTAGCCTCACAAGGCTGACGCACTAAACTTCTTAGCTATCGAACCTCTACATACTTCGTCAAGATGATCAATTCTCTTGGTAACGAACTTCCTTCATAAATTCGTTCTTTACTTGTCTGCTTATTGCAGTTATTATCTTCTACTGCATGATGCTGCTGAGTCTGTCCACCACAGATCATCGAGTTAACAAACTTCGATGAGCAAGCATATGTCTGTCAAGATGGCTGGTTCACCTTGCACAACCGTTACCTAGGTTCGTGCGACCTGCCTGTCTAATTGGCGCTTCTCGAATGTCTCTTTTCTCAACTGCCCCTAAGAGCGTGCTCCGTGAACTCTATTCACTAATCTAGCCTTCTTCCGGGAGGTTTTATGCTCACCTTCCTCGGACAACCTTCTTGCCCTTTATCTTACTGCTTATACCTAACTGCCCAAGTTTAAATCATCAGTTGCTTACCCTGCCACATAGCCATTGTAGGCGTGTGTTTAAAATATGTCAGATTTTTCTGTCTCACCCAAAACCAGAAGGAGTTAAAAGTAGCCAGGGGCAATCTATGCAGGCCAACTCAATGTTACCAGCTGTACATTGATTTGGAATCTACAAATTATTGTCATTTACCCTGCAAAAAAAATAAAAATGACGAAGTGGGGTTCAAACGTAAGCAGGTGCAGAAAATTGATTATAAAGATAGAACTGTAGACACGTTGTAACCTGTTCACAGCTCATTAGCACATGACTACGACACCTAGAGCCATCACACGTGTTCTTAAATGCACTAAACATAATTTAATAAGTTTAAACACCTAATGAAAGCTGTCATGAAAGTTTGTCAGTGCTAAAGTTATATTTCATACAATAATTCACTGAATTAGGTGTTTAAAATAAAACATTTATTTGAAAACACATTACCAGTTATCGCCCCAAGCTCGCCCTTTAAAACTTATAACACAACCTGGTTTTGCAAAATATTATTTCCCTTACTGTAAAACTTTTACGCTAATAGAATTAATTCCACTTTATTTGATGTTGTTTTCATTGAATTAAAATGTACCAAGAAAGGGACCTGCATGCAATGTTTTAGCCGTGTTGATGACTCAACTGATTTTGAGCGCGAACGATTTGAGACATCCAAATAAGGGGCATGTCAAGTTAATAAAAAATGTTTAAATAAAAATTAAAATAAGACAATAAACTCTAGACACATTCGTCATTCAGGATAAATGATATTGGGTTGAGCAGGTAAACAACTATCTCCAAGTGTAATATGGCGGACATCTGTTCCTCCACGGAAGTAAGTGCTATTCTACTAAGTATTGATCCTATTATAAGTGTAACATGGCGGACATCTGTTCCTCCACGGAAGTAAGTGCTATTCTACTAAGTATTGATCTTATTGTTATCAAAAAAGTCATTTGCACCTTCTGTTCTTGAGTACAAAAGTTCGCCAAACATGGACCTCAACCAGTGACTTGAGTTGGTGTTACATTGGGGTTTGAGAGAGTTGGTTGAGAATCGTGCTGATTATATATATGATACGTGTGACGGACAATTTAGCGTCCCTGAAAGAATTGGATGACATTGTATTTTTTCTCGCATAACATTAGAACCCCTGAACAGTGGCTGAAACCGTCATCAGCCTGAAACGTTTCCACGTTGGCTAATTAGATATGTAGACTGTTATCGTACGTCCTGTTCAGAGAATCGCATTGACTTAAGGAGCAGTTTAAACCACCCCCACTGTTATCCCGGGAACAATTATTAGAAGTTATTTACTCACTTCGCCCGTCCCCCATAGCTAGCGGGGCGTCGCCAGAGAATCACTCCTGTCTCTAGAGCGATTCTAGGCAGTTTTTTCATTACCTGGGACAGTAACCTGCCCAAATAGGGGGCGTTGCCTAAATCAAACGAGTTTAGCGGCTAACCTCAAAGACACTGAGGATGTCTGGAAGTCTCCTGCTGCAAAGATGACACGGCAATGTGAACCAGAGTAGACGAGGCAAGCCTTCTCGCAGACTTCGCACCTCTGTGTCAATCGGCAAACTTGCCCGAAAGATTGAGGAACGGGAGAACCTCGAGCGATCAGGAAATGGAGTAACAGGCCATGTCGAACGGTGTAGAAATCTCATTTTCTTCTCGAGATGAAGAGAGGTGCGAAAATTTCTCATGTCCCACTCATCTTCATTTCATTTTCATATATATAGAACCCTGTAGAAGGCCATGTTATCACTCGTTGCCAGACATTTTAAAACTCACTAGCTTATAGTTTAAATCCTGCTAAAATTCCCTCTGGATTTCTTGGCTATACTGGAGTGTAGTATTCTGTGCTAAACGAGTGATCCCTTTTGCATCCCAGCAAATCAGTCTAAGCACAGCAAATCAGTCTAAGCACAGCAAATCAGTCTAAGCACTGCAAATCAATCTAATCTAAGCAAAGCAAAGCATAAACAGTGTGTAGAGTCTCCCTGACTCAAAACTTGTTGAGACTGTGTAAATTTTTAATCTTTGAGGCGATTCTATGTTTGGAATTCCGCTATCTAACTTATAGCAAAGAAAGCACACCCAAAGACAAATTTAACACACCATCAAGCAAATTAAGTTGTAATGGGAAGAAGAACACTGGCCCGAGCTTTTGTTAGTTTACTGATACAGAGAGAGAATACATATTTACCTGAACAGTGATGTGACTAGTTTTCTCCCTGGACTTAAAACATACCTCACGGATAAAGTGTATCAGCACGCGTAAGAATTTTTATTATCAGCGGCAAAGTCAAATAGACCACATCATCCTCACCCCGGTATCAGAAACCGTGCCCTCCCATAGAAACTGTTATTAAGAAAAGAGACACAAATACAGATTCATTTTCCAGCGATTACGGGATCTTTTTTATGTGCTGACTGCCTACCCGCTAATCTGGGGCTGGAACTTGAACTAACACTCATACATTTAGTTTGAGGTGTAATTGCTGTTGTGTTATTCTATGGAGTGCCAGATTTTTTCACAATCGGTAAGTGTGAGCAAGATGAGTGAAGGCCTTTACTAGCGCGCATGAATGAAAGAGATATATAGTTGCTAAATTTATCAATTGCCTTACTTGATAATTAGCATATATGTCTATATTCCTTGTATCGTTTCCTTTAAGGGGGATTTCCTTTTGTGAACTCTGTTTATACACCCCCCCCTTTTTTTTACTTGCTTAGTAAAGGGAAAAACATTTGGAGAACAATAGGACTTATTCCACCACCTACCCCTATTATTGTTAACCTCTTGTATCAGAGTACATTAATTTACCGTTGGGATAAAATTAACTATCTATCTGATAAATTACCTATCTTTGGACTGGATTTATCTCTGTCTATTTTCAGGAGGAAAGGGCGTAGTGGCTACCAATCTTCATAAACCCCTCCCCACCTTGTCATTTGTATTTTCTGTACCTATGATATATTTTTGTTTGTAAACATATGATATATGTTGTAACTGATTCTTTACTGTTAAAATAAACACGTAAAACTTATCTAGTACTGTATCGGAAGACCAAGGCCCAAATTCCCTTATCTGTTTAATATAGTTTGTATTCACGTGCGTCTGTGTGTTTGAAGCACCAAATTGGTGTGAGCGCAGGTGTGTGTCTGGAAACTGACAAATAATTGTTTGACCAGGAGAGTCTGAAGAGAAGATTGAGAGGAACGATTTGTCGTAAATAAGTCTGTCTTTTCTCTCCCCCAGCACTCTGTGAAGCAACTATTTACTCTATAACCATTTCTATCACTAAGCTTTTCACCACCAGTCTACACTCTAAATAGGACCACTATTTCCAAGACTCTTTTCTCTCAAAATAAATTTACGACAATACGCTGTGAGTGTCCAACAACATGGACCTAAAACAGTGACTTGAGTTGTTGTTACATTGGGGTTTTAGAGAGTTGGTTGAGAATCGTGCTGATTATATATGATACGCTGTGAGTGTCCAACAACATGGACCTCAAACAGTGACTTGAGTTGTGTCAGGACAATTGGTCATTGGGGCACAACCGACAATAAACTCTTAACTCGTAGTGGCCATGTACGTCTGGTGACAGGTAGATTGTTATTCCTCTAAGATCCATGGCCCCTGATTGACAAAACAGTCAGTGGCCATCACGCCTAGTGGCATCTTGTAGGGCAGCAACAAAATGTTCCCATTTTGCTCGGTCCATCGTGCGGTGCCCCAACTCTGGTATTTGCTTGGTATTTCAGTCTCCATAGTTGTCTGCAAGGTTGTCTTTCGTCTGTCTCTCTGTCGACGTCATTCTGGGTTCCAGAGCAAAACACTTCTTGTGATAGTGTCAGGGTCTTTATTGAGGACATGGTCAACCCAGTTCCAGCGACTATCCGCAATGGTGATGAGCATATTTTTTTGGCTGCAACGTGTAAGCACTTCCTGGTTGGAGATTCAACTCGGCCACAAAATTAGAAGAATTTTTCTTAGGCAGTTTGTGCGGAAAGAGGAAATTTGGACATTTCCTTTTCTTGTTAAAATCCAGCACTTCGCACCAAACAAAAGTACGGAAAGTACGCAACTCTCGTATAATCTTAATTTGGTGTTTATGCTGCGCTGAAAAGATTTCCAAATGTTGTTTAGATTGACGAAGGCTGTTCTGGCTTTATTCATTCTGTTACTGATGTCTTTGGTTGTTCCTCCATCTGGTGTCACAATGCTTCCTAGATATGTAAATGTATTTGTATGTTCCAGCTTTTGATTCGTTATTTTAAATGGGCTCATGATTTATTACATTGAGTGTCATGACCTCTGTCTTCTTTTGTGTGAACACGGGAAAACTGCACAGGTAGCAGCAGAAATGACGAATTACAGGATTGATATTCTGGGTCTCTGCGAGACACCGTTGAAAGACAAAAAGAAGAGGAGATTGATCACAGGAGAAATGGTGTTGTCCTCAGAACATGAGGAGGAAAGAGCCCACCACAGTGAAGGGGTGGCTCTAATGCTGTCTAAGGAAGAAAAGAAGGCACTTATCGAATGGGAAGCAATGGGACCCCGAATTATAACAGCAAGGTTTAAATCAGCGAAAAACAAAGTAAATATAAACATCATTCAGTGTTATGCACCAACAAACGATACAGAAGAATCTGTGAAAGAAGACTTTTACACCAGACTACAAAGTGTCTTGGCCAATAAGAAAAGAAAGGACATCATTGTTAAGTCCTTTTTAAGCGTGGGATTTAAATGTGTGAGTCTCTCACATGCCCGTCTAGTGTTAATGGAAGTCCATGCTTCCCTTTTTGGAATAGCTATTGATTGGGTTATGAGAAACTATACCCACAATGAACAATTAGGTATAAAATGGACAATTGGAAAATTCCTGGGGGACCTGGATTTTGCAGATGATTTAGCATTCTTAAGTTCAACACCCAGACAATCCCAAGAAGCCGTAAATAATCTGTGCCATCTCTCGGTTAAAATAGGTCTCCAAATAAATGCCTCTAAAACTAAAGTTATGAACTTTTCCAACGAGACCTTTGATATCATCCTGAACGGGGAAAAACTACAGAAAGTTGAAAGCTTCAATTATTTAGGCAGTAAAATGACTCAGGATGGTGACACAACAAGAGAAATTCATACTAGAATTGCTTTGGCAGCCAGCGCCTTCATTAGATTATCTAACATTTGGAAATTACGATCACTGAATATACATACCAAGCTTCGTCTGTTTAATTCAAATGCTATCACAGTTTTAACATACGGGTGTGAGAGTTGGAAAATAACAAAATCATTGGAGAACAAGCTGAATACATTCGAGAACAAATGTCTTAGAAAACTCATGAACATCAGTTGGAAAGAATTCAAGACTAATCGACAAATAAGAGAAGACTCTAGGGAGAAATATGTCTCCGACTATATAAGGAAAAGACGATGGTCATATATCGGTCATGTCCTACGAATGCAAAACAACAGAATACCACTGCAGCGCGTTCCACACACACACTACACACACACACACAAAAACACACAAATGTTGGGGCGAGGTCCATTCAGATCGTAGAGAGTCTAGACTCTTTTGAGGGGCTGCATAATTTGCTGATGATCTTGATGTGGGTCACAATTATTCTAGCGATCGCGATTGCGTGCAAATGATTGGATGCGACACTGTGGGGGGGAGTTTATGGGTGTTACATAGAGATTGTTAATCAAGGAGAGGAGCAAACTTGTGTAGAGCGAGCGGCTACATGAAGCATCTACTTAACAGGTGTGCTCTGATTATATTATACAGTGGGGGTCGGTCTCACGGGGGAGTGTGGTGAGTGAGAGATATACTCTAGTGAAGTGTTTAGAGTTATAAAAAGTTTTTAGTAAATGTGGTGTGGGAGAGTGTGAGTACACTCAGAGTTACTGGATGTGGGATAGACATTACTATGTATAACTAAAACTGTATGGGTTTGTGAGAGGAGAGTACTATTGCGAGGCGGTCGTGGATAGTGCATTCGGATTTAATGGTGAGAGAACCGCCCGAGACGATGGTGTTTCAATAAGTGAGAGTTAAATTGAGATTAGTGGAGTTATTTGGGGGATGAGGATTTTAAGAAGGGGTATGAGTTAAATGTAGATGTTAGTAAGTTAGTGGTTATTAGTTTTTTCGTGTGGATTATTGTTATATTTTTTGCAGGAATTGAGGAGATTTATAGTTAAGATTGGTGAAGATGGGGCGGCTTTTGTTTAGATATTACGAAATTGTATATAAGGAAGATGGTTGAGTTTGGGAATTTTTATTGGGAGGTGTTTATAAAGGTTGGCTATTATAGGGGAGGGAATGAGGATTTGAATAAATTAGTGTGATGTGTTAATGGTATGTGATTTTTTTATAAAGGAGGATGACACTCTTATGTAGGCTTACTTTGTAGGGGGGTGACACCAGTGACCAAGGATTTTGGGGGGAGTAGTGGGTTGGGATTTTAGAGGAATATTGATTAGTGGGGAATTTTAATGTTGGAGGGTGAATGATAGGAATTATATGTGGTAATAGTGATAGAGAAGGGTTGTGGGTAAGATTGAATGGTGAATGAATTGAAATGTTATAGGTACATATAAGGGATTTAATAAAATGGTGATACCAGGGGGCATTGTGGGACAGAGATATGGAGGTTGTGGAAAACGATTTGTAATTAGATGATTAGAGTTGAATGTATGGGGAGTAAATGATAAGGAGAATAAATAATGTGCGTGGACTAAGGTAATAATAATTAAATTAAAATGAAAAGGTTTGTTGAGTTGTTGTGGGTTGGTGAAGTTTTGTGAAGATGGTTTGGTAGAGTGGTTGAATATTATTATATGAGGGGATGATTAATATGTGGGTTGTGAGGAATTAAAGGGGAGGAGAAGAAGAGAGTTTAGGTATTAATAGGAATAATGTAATAGAGTGGATGATTGGAATTGATAGTATAAGTTAAATTAGGGTTGGGTGAGGGTTAGGTAGAATATTAGTGTTAGAGGGTTTGTTTAAATTTTGGGTTAAATTGGTATGGTATTATTATGTAGTATATATCATTGGTGTATAGTAATGAGGATATAGTAGGGTGTGTAAGTAATGATAGTGGGAGGTATATATTTTGGATTGGGAATTTTAGTTGATGGAATTTATATGGGTTGAATAGTTTAGGTTTAATAATGTGGTCATGAATATGTGAGAGGGTGGGAGTGGGAATGGATTGAAAAGGAATGAGGTTAAGGGGAGTATTGATGGGTGTTTATGGAGGGTTTTGGAGTATGTTGTGATGAGTGTTTATTGTGGGGGATATGAAGGGTTATTTAAGATAGGTGTTGTATGGGGGTGTTGATTGTATGTGTTATTGCGATGGGAGGAAAGGGATTATTGTGTGAGATGATAGGAGTTTTGTTGAGATGGTTATTGGTGGGGATTGGTTGATGGGATGAATTTAGGGATATGAAGGGGGAGGTTTTGGTTGTGGTGTGGTGAAGGTAGGGTAGTGTATGATGTTGTGGATGAATGATGGTATGGGGGGTAGGATTTGGAGTTTTATGAAGGAATATAGTGGTAAGTTAATTAGGTAGGATGAAGATTTTGTATGGTGATTTATTAAAAATGAATTATTATATGGTGGGAAGTTTTATGTTGTTATTTGTTGTTAAGATTTGTTGTGGAAAAGATGAAGGTTTAATTATAGAGGTGTGTATATGGGGTAGATTTGAGGTTCTATTAAAGATGTTGTAGTAGGATGATGGAGGATTGTAGATGGTTTATGTGTATGTGGTGATTAAGAATATTATGAGAGGGGTTAGTGAATGATTATTTATATTTGTGATATAATGTTGGGGTTGAGTGTGGGTGTAAGGGAATTTTTTTTGAAGGGGGTGGAATTTTTTATGTTATGGGGGGATGAGAGATTTTTAGTAGTGAGGGAGTGTTGATGAATAAGTAAGGTAGGGATGTGAGGTGTTGGTAGTTATGAATGTTGGATGGTTGTGGATGGAGAAAGTATAGGGGTTGTAGTAATGTGTGAAAATGGGGTGATGAGATTGGGTGAATGTGAGTAGTATTTAGGTTAAAAAAGGGGTATTTTATGGATAAGTAGTGGTGTTGGAAGGTGAGAGGGGGTTAGAGAGTGTTGATTTGGTAGGATGTATAGAGATGGAAAGATGGATAGGATTGATTATTGTGAGGATTATATGTTGGGTAATAAGTGTATGGAGGGTGGGAAGTGGATGTATTGTGATTAAGGAAGGTATGGGTGTGTTTGTAGTGTTAAGTTTGGGGTTGGATAGATAAGGGGTAAAATATGTTAGTGGAAGATGGTTGAAGTGGTCAAGATGTGTGGAGTAAATTAGAAGTTATGAATATTATTTAATTTTAGTTAGATGTGATATGGGGATGTGAAGGGGTTGGTTTGTTAATAGTGAGTATATGTAAATTTTGTGAAGTTGTGTAGATTTGTTGGTTGAAGTTAGTAGTTGAGGTTTAATTGTTTTTGTAATGGGAGTTTAAATGTGTGTGAGGTGAGTTTTATATGGATTGTTAAGAGGTTGAAATAAGTAATGAGGAAGGTGGTTTGGGGAGATGGTTAAGGGTAAAGATGGGTATAATGAAAATTTTTTAGAGAGATTTGGTTTATGAGGTGAGTTTTTGGGATGTGGAAGTTGTGAGTTATGAGATGGGATTTAAGATGTATATGATGATTGTTGGGGATTTTTGTTAAGTGGTGGTGATGGGAGGATTAGGTTGTTATGAGATTTAGGTTGGGGTTATGATGGTTAGTTTTATTAGGGATGTGATAGGAAAGTTGATATGATGTGGGAATGTTATTTTGGAGGGTATAATGTGAAAGAGTGGATGGGTTTTTTTGGAGGGAGATGTGTGATTTGGCTGATAAGTAAGTATTAGAATGGTTAGTGAGGGGGGTTTAGGGGTGGGGGGGGATAGTAATAGATGGGGGGAAAGGGGTATAGGGGGTTATTGTGAAATATATTGAGGGAGAGTGGGATTGTTTTGGATTTTAAGTGGTATTGCAATTAAGATTGTTGATGTGGTGTAGATGAGGTGGTGGAATGTTTTTGTTGAGTTATGAAAAAAGAAGGTTTTTGGGTGTGATTGAGATGTGTATTTTGGTACGATTGGTAGTAATTTTGGGGTGGGATATGGGGAGGAGGAAGAGGTGGAAAATTTGGTATATTGAGTTGGTGGGATTTTAGGAAGTTGTTGGGGGGTTGAATAATGTTGATTAAGAATTTGTATGAGGAGGATGGTTGATAGTTTGAGTGATTGGTTTGAAGATATGAATATTAATAGGTATTTTAGGTTGAATTTAATGGGGTTGGGTATGAGATTATGGGTATGGGAGTGAAGGAGATTTGATGGTGGATATAATGTATGGTGTATGTTATTGTATAGTAATTGTAGTGTATGAGAAGTGGTTTATTGGATAGGTTGATGTTGTTATGGGATTTAGGATGTGTTTGAGGTGGGTGTAGTGATATAGATGGTGATTATGGTTTAGGGTTGGGTGATTGGATGGGGAGTTGGTATTATTTGAAGGATTGTATTGGTGTTGGTTTTGAATGGAGTGGAAGGGTGTTTAACATTTGGGTGAATTTATTTATAGATTGTTTGGATTATTGGAGTTTAATATGTTATTTGATGTAGAATTTGGAGATTTTTGGTAGATTAACTGGAGTGGTATTGTAATTTGGGTGGAGGTTGTATATTTATTAGATGACATTGTTTTGGGTTGAGTGGTAGATTGGTATGGTGGGAAGTGTGAATTGAGGGGTTAAAGTTATTGGGATGTTGTTTGATGTTTGTGGTAATAGGATTTGGTAGGAGGGTAGGGGATTTTGGGAGGTTAGTATGGTGAAGGGCCATATATTATGTGTTTTGAAATTTGGGGTTATTGAGGGGTGGGTATTAGATGTTTATGGGATTGTTTGGGGGTTGATTGGGTAGTTAGGTTTTATGGAGATGTTGTTGAAGGTTAAGATGATGATAGATGGGTTATTAGATGTTAGGTGTATGGATAGTGGGGGTTTTTGATTGGGGATGAGTAGAAGTGGGGGATTATGGGTATTTTAGTTTATTTGTAGAGGGTTGGATGTGGGGTTGTGATTTGTATGTTAATGTTGGTTTGAGTGGTTAGTTATGTGGGATAGTGTGTGGAATTGGTATGTTTTAAAGATTGAGAAGATGGTGATTGTTGGGGTTTGGGGGGGATAAAGGGTGATAGTTGGATGTGAAGATATTGGATTAGTTGATTTTTTGGGGTTTTTGAGTATAGGTTATGAGTGAATTTGAGGGTAATGGGTAATGTGGTGATGTGTTAAATGGGAGTGGGGGGTTGAGATGGTAGTTGGTGAATGGGGAATGGTGGTAAGAGGTAGGGGTGGGAGTTAGAGGTATTGTGGGATGTTAGGCAGGGTATAAAAAGTTGTAGAATGGGAGGATAGTGAGAAATGTATAGGTGAATAGATAATAATGAGTTGAGTTGAAAATAGTGATAGTTGGGAAAGTTAGGGGGAAGATGTATAGTGAGTTGAGGAAGATATAGGAGTTTAGGGGAATGAGGAATGGGGTGAAGGGGAGTATGGGGTTTGTTGATAGGGATTGATATAGGTTTGTGATGGGGGATATAATTGGTTGGGTAAGGTAAGGAGATATTATGGGGGGGGGGGGGATATAGTTGGGTATTGTGAGGATGATAAGAGATATTGGTTGGAAAATGATAGGAGGATAGGGGAATAGGAGTAGTATATATAATGGTTTGAAAAATTAGATGGGAGTGATTATATGGAGGAAAGGGATGCGTGGTAGAGGATGGGGAAAAGGGTAAGAAAAGGAATGTTTGATTTTGAGTATTTTTATGTTGAATAATTATGGGGAATGAGGGAGGAATATTTAGGTGATAATATGGATGGGTTGTAGTGAAAATTTATGATGATTTTGGGTTTGATGTTAAGAAAGGTTGGTTTGGACAGGTTGAGTAGGTGATTATGGGGAGGATTGATTTTTTTGAGGATTGGGTTGATAGATGGTGATTTTGTAAGAGGGTAATATTAATATTTGTTATGTAGGTGTTGGGGGGATAGGTTTTATTATTGATTGTTTTAATAGATGATATAGTGGAAAGGTGAATGTAGGATTAGGATAGTATTATTGGGTAGGTAATTGGTATTGTATTTATTTTATAGATTGTTATTAAAATGTATTAAATGGAAGGAGTGTTGAATAAGATAGATATTATTATAGATTGTAATTTGTTTTTATGTACATATGGGAGAATAAAATTATGCATTTATGTATTTTTTGTGAATTATTTTTTGTTATAAGCATTAATTGAATTGAATTTAAATTGATTACTATTGTATAATTGATTTAGAGGTACATTTGATCTTTATGTGCAGTATCGTTACGCGGATTGCCATGTATGGTATTTTTTTATTCTTAGAGGTGAATTGTTATAATTTCATGTAGAATGAATGTGAGTTTGCGATAAGAGATTTTGAGAAAGTGGGTTATGGTGTGGGATATTGTGTTATAATTAAAACTTGTTGTTAAGAAGTAATTGTGAAGATTGAATTTCCTATAATCATTACATTTTACTATTTGTTTACCCCCCAATATCTGGTAGGGAACCCTTATGGAGATTAAGTAGTTTTTATTTGTACGTAGTATTCTATCTTATAGGGGTACACATTTTTTCCCCATGATGAGGGTGAGGTAAAAATGTGTAGGGTGGTGAGGTGTTAAGTTGTGGTTGTAAAGGATAAAAAAAATTTTAGTGAGGGTGTAGGTTTTTTGTGATTTAAAGGGCCAACTCCTATCATTCATATTTGATTATAAAGAAAATGGGGATTTGTAACAATCTGCCAATTATATGTTTTTTAGTTTTTGCTAATTTAAGGGAGGGTTTGAATTGGTTAAAAATTAAAAGGTAGTGAGGATTTGAAAAGAGGAATTTATATGAATGAGTAAGAACATAAATGGAGATATTTAGGCGTAAATTAGGGGGGGGGATGGTTTAGAGGTGAATTATTGGGTATTGATGGGAGTGGAATAGTATTACCAGTTATTTAGGTTAGGAATATTTGTAATTAAGTTTCGTCAAAAGGGAGGGTGGGTGGAGCAGGTTTGGTTGTGTGGTTAATGGGGGAATTGGGTTGGGTGGTGGTGTTGTGGTTGTAAGGGGTGTTTTTGTTTGGTTGATTTGTGGGTTGAGGATTATATGTTAATATTGGTAGGTAGGGAATTTGGAGAAGATTGTGGGGTTGGTAGGTTGGGGTAGTTGTTAAGGTATTTTAGTTTGAATAGGGAGGGGGTGGGGTGGGGTGGGGTGTTGGTGTGGGAGTGGTTATACGAAGGTTTGTGAACGTTATGGTGTATGGGGGTTTGTGAGTGGGTGGGGTTGGGGGGGTTATGGGTGTAAGGGTTGAGGTTGGTGGTTTTGGAAATTGGGATGGGAAGTTGTTACTGGTTAGGAATGTGGTAGTGGGTGGATGAGATTGGTTGGGGTGGGAGGTGTGGAAGTATAGGGTTTAAATTGGGATGTGGGGAGTTTTTGGGAAGGGGGTTGGGTAATTAATGTTGTGTTGTTGAAGGTGTTGTGTTGTTGTGGGAGTTGTTTTGTTGGAATTTGTTTTGGTTGTAATATTTAGGGGTGGGTGTGATCAAGGGAGTGAATTGGTGGGTTATTAATTTGTGTGTGGGGAGAGGGGTGGTTGGGGTAGGGGTTTGGTGATGGGTTAGTTTATGGGGTTGAGAGGGGGGGGTGTTTGGGGGAGAATGTTTTAAGTTTGTTTTGGTTGAGGTGATAGGGATATGTGATTGGTTATTTTTTGTTTTATGGGAATGGTAGGGTGGGGGAAGTTAGGGTTGTTTGTAGTGGAAGTGGGGTATGGGGTTTCAAGGGTATATTTGGGTGGGAAGTAAGTCTGGTTTAATTGTTTTGTGGAGTTGTTGTTGTGCTTGATCAAGGGGGGATGTAAATTGTTTAGGATTTAGGTTGGGGTAGAAGGGGTGGGTTGTAGGGGTATTGGTTGGCAATAGGCCTGTAAGTGGGAACATGGTTGTGGATTGTTTGATATTGGGGGATTGAATGGTATGGTGTGTGTTTTGATTTCGTTTTAATAAGGGTCATGGGTATGTGTTTATTAAATATGAAGAGGAGTGAAATTTTTTGGAATTAAGAAAGTATGGTTAAATTAGTATGATGTAGACAATTGTTGGTATTGGTGGTTGGAGTGAGGTGTTGATGGGAGATGTGGTTATATTTGGTATTGTGTGGTGGGGAATTGGGGAGATTGGGAAATTTTGTATTGTTACAGGAGGTTTGTTGTTATGTGTTTTAGGTGTTGTGCATTTTCATTGGTGTGTGTGTATTATTTGTAATGTTTGTGTGATGGTTTGGGTGTTATGGGGGGGGTGTTGGGGGGGTGTGTGGGGGTGGGGGTACACATTTTTGTTGAGCGTGGGGGGGTGTATTGTTATGTAGTTTTGTAAGGTTATTGGGGGGGTGATGGGGTTGGGTGTTGTTGGGACATTATTTTTTTGAGGGGGTTGGGATATTGGGCTTTTGTGGGGGGGAAAAGGATTTTGGGGGTATAGTTGGTATGCTTTGGTGAGGGGTTTGGTGTGTTTGATTGGTGGGGTTTTTGAATTTTTGTGTTTGTTTGGTTTTGTTGGGTTTGGTTAGGTATTAATTTTGGGAATGGGTATTATGGTTTTTTGAGGGATTGGGTATTGTGTTAAGGATGGAATGGGTTTTGTGTGGTTGTGGTTGAGTTGCATGGTGGGTGTGGTGTTAGGGATGGATAAATTGTGGTGAGAATTTGTGGGTGTATGTTTAGTGGGGGTAGTATGGTGGGGTTTTGGTTAATGGGGGAACAATGGGGGGTTTTTGGAAAAGTTTGTGGTGGTTGTTAGGGTTGGTGGTTATGTTGGGTTTGGTTTGAGTGGAGGTTTGGGTTTTGATGTGTGGGTTTTGGAGAGTGTTTTTTTGGTGGTTGGGTAAATGTAGGGGGTTTTAGTTTTGTTGAAGAATTACTACTTTGGTTTAGGGGTTGTATTTGGTTGGTTTTGGGTTTTTGGTTGGTGAATGGTGTTGTGGGAGGTTTTGGTTGGGGGGTTATTTATAAAGTTTAAGATTTTTTAAGTTTGTATTGGTGTAGGATTTTTTTTGATTGGAAGTTGAAAATTGTGTGTTTTTAGTTTTTGTGGGTAATGATTTGGGGTAAATGGTTTTAGTTTGAGGAATTTTTATGGTGTATGTGAGGGTTTTGGTAAGTATTTTTTGGGTGGTTTGGGTTATTAGGTTTATAAGTTGGGAGAAGGGGTAGGTAGTTTATTTGGGGTTTTATTATTAAGGTATTAGTAAGTATGGTTTTGGGATAGTGTTGTTATAGTTGTAAAAATTGATTATAAGGGGTTTTATAGGGTATTGGTGATGATTTGTAAGGAAATGTAGTTTAAGGTATTAGATTTAGGAAATGTGTTATTTATGGGAGGATTTTGGAAGGGTATTTTGATAAGGGAAAAATTGTTTTATATGTTATAAGGTGGGATAAATGGGGGATGGTACATTTTATGGTATTGTTTTGTTGATGGTATGTATTTTTATTGGATAATATTGTTTTGTTGTTACAAGGATTTATTTATTGGTATGGGAATTTGAGTAGGGTATGGGTAGTGAGGGTTTAAAGAAAGGGGAGTGAATTTTTTTATTTGTGTGGATTGGGGTTTAGGGTATACGAGGGGAGTCCTAGTATGTGTTTTTGATGTTTAGGGTCCATGATTTAGTTAGATTTATTTGGAATTTATTGAATTTTTGTAAATTTATGGTATTTTATTTATGGATGTATTTGATTATATATATTTAATATGGAGATGATGAGTAGTTGGATGGTTGTGTAATAATGATCTATAAAAAGGGGTTTATATAATAAATTGTATTTTATAAATCACTAGGACAGGTAGTTAATTATATGAAGTAACCCATAAAGTGGTGATGGGATTCGTATGGTTGTTTTGTGTTTTGGAGGGGTGGGAGGGTTGACATTTAAATGGGGGTTGTGGGAATTTTAGTTTTGGTGTCGGAATAGTGGGATTTTATGAAGTTGTTGTTTGTGGGGGTATGGTGTTGGGTTGATTTAGATTTAGAGGTGGTTTGGGTTTTTTTGGAGTGGGTAATATTTGGGTAGTTGTTAAGTTTTTATTAAAAATTGTTAATGAAGGTATTTTTATATGGTTATTTTTTTAAAAATATTAACAATTTAATTTTATTTGTATTATAGTAAGATTTTTATTTATTTGTGTGGTAGGGAGGGGGGGGTAGGTAATGAAGGATTAACTCATGTGATAGATGTGTGATTTTTTGTAGTGGGGATAATTTTTATAAATAATTATGATATGAGAAGGAAAGAATTGAGTTGTGAGGTTTGGTTATGTTATTTGGTTTTAATTTTGTGTTTAAGATATATTTTCTTAAACTTTAGGTGTATTTGGGGGGTGTGTTGGGTTTAATAGGTAGGGGTAGGTGTTTTTGGGGGGGGATTGGGGAGATGTGTTAGGAGTAGAGGATAAACTAGGATTATTTTAGGGGAGTCAATTTATTGTATTTATGTTTATGTGTTTATATTATAGATATTCTTGTTCATTTATTTGATTGTAGCAATTTGTGATTATGATAGGTAATTTGATGATTTGGGTTTTTTTTTATTTTTATTTTTGTTTGGATGATATTTAGGTTTTTTAATTATGTTTATAAGTGTGTATTTGATAGTGGTAGGGGATGGACAAAGGGCGGCTGTAAAAGGGGTTTAGGTGGTTTGTGGGTGGTATTCTGTGTTGGTGCGCTTTGTTCACTGGGGGTTATTAATTTGAAGTTATGTATATAAGTATGGTTTTTATTTTAGCGTTTTACTATGATGACTGGTTGTATGGTGGGGGGTTGATTTTCTGGGTAGTTGATTGGTGTTGAGTATTGATGAATTTGGTGATTTGAGGATATTTAATTAACTTATTGGTTTAATGGTAGGATTTATATTGGATTATTTATTGTTAATTATTTATTATAGGTCAGCAGTTTAAGCCCTTCTCATCTCTTCTGGATGAGTATTGATGATAAGGTCCTCCTCTTTCTTAGAGCTTTCCCTGGTCTGGACTGTTGCCATCACTATCGGTCTTATAGGTTCTCCTAGAAAGACATATCTACATCCCAGTATTAATGGGTAGATAGGGTTATCCATCACTGCTGCTTTGATCTCTCCTTCCACATAGCGAGATCTTATGTTGATTCGGGCTATGGACAGTGTCATGGTTCCTGCTCCCTTGACTGGTCCTCTGATTTCCACTGTTTCTGTGGTTATCTGTTCAGGACTCACCAGAGAAGAGCACACTACTGAGTCAAAGTCCAAGCCTGTATCATATAAGCACAGTACTTGGGTGCCATTCAAGGTCACTTCCTCACAGACAGGGGGATGATGGAGGTCCTTCTGACTATCTGCCAGGTCCTTCCTTCCCTTGTTCCCTGTTGTAAGGCAGGCAGCGTGATGAGGAGGGTTTTTCCGTCTGCATTCCGCAGTATTGTGGTTAGTCATTTGGCAAGATTTACACCATTTTCCTTCCTTTCTTGAAGGTTTCTTATCTGATCCTAGTAGGTTTTGTCTTTATAATCAGTTCTGTGTTTGTTCTTCTTGGAATTGTCCCTATGTTCATAGTTGGTAAAGTTTTGTGAAGATTTGAAGTTCTAACCCTGCTTCTTCTTATTTCCTGATACTTCTGACTGAGCTGCTTGATATCTCTCAGCCATGGTTAAAATATCTTCTAATCTCTCTGCTCCTTGCTCCATAAGTGCTTGCAATTTCCTATCCTCTGCTTCCATTATTAGTCTTCTTTCTGCTTCCAGTCTTTTGACTTCTCTTTCAGCTTCCAATCTTTTGTCCTCTCTATCCAAATATTTGTCCACTTCAGTTGTGACATACTGGATAAGAGCATCACCTGTCAATCCTACGTCCTTTCCCTCCTGCATGATTGCAGATCGAAACTTCACCAAATCAGCCATGATGCTTACTTACCAGAGGGTATATAATTTTATCTTCACTAACCAACTAACTTAATTAAAATCAATTAATTACATTGAACAAGAGAAATCCTTAAAACCTTGTGAGCGTCTCCTATTTACTTGGTACTCAATGGTACTATTATTACGAAAAAATTTATAAGTTTTAGAGTTTTTTTCAAAAAAAAATTTATTTTTACAAACTATTTGTGGCTCAAGATAGAAGAATACATAAATAGTGGCTCAGGATAAAAAATAATATCCCGCGAAAGAGCCCCCAATGTAGCGAAAGGTTTTCCTAGTATGATAATAGTGGTAGAGCAGAAGTAGAATCTCTCTCCAGAAAGTATGAAGTTCCAGTGCCCGAGAAGTACACTGGTATCACAAGTGAGTTACAGCTGTGAATACTCTGAGCTGGACAATAGATTTAGGCTTCAGAAGTATAAGTTGCTACTTTCGCTATAGTAACCCTATGTGATAATATATTTAAATTTGAAAAAGTAACTCAAAATTTAACAGTTAAAAATTTAACAAGTCAAATGAGTACAATTTCCCAATTTATTATGTACATATATATATATATATATATATATATATATATATATATATATATATATATATATATATATATATATATATATATATATATATATATATATATTCTTGTAATGAGAAATGGGTGTTGGAAGATGGTAAAATGTATGATTATTTACAGTTACAAATCAAAATAAACAAGCGAAAAAGTCTTGGATTTATCTTCCACTGAAATTACAACAAAAGGATTGTCACATTATCTCTTGCCATCTAGTTGTCATCATTAGACAGTCGTTTTTAGAAACTGCCCACAGGATTTGGTGGATTGTATACACATAACTCATCTGAAATTAGTTCGAGGTTCCTGAGACACACTTGAATCCGGAAGACTTTCCTTCAGCCCGTCCTATAACTACGGGGGACTAAGGTGTTGAAGATTGGTTGATCTCTAGGCTTCAGTTAGCAGGATCAACGGTCTTCAAGTCGTTTGGGTAAATTCAGTCAGGAATGATCATAATCTTGATCAGCAATGATCATAAAAACTGATCATAAAACCTGGAACAAAAGGTAATAGGTGGCCATGGTGTTCCAACAATCTCACCACCAACTGCTGTTCATGATGCGACCATGTCTTCAGTGTTTGTATATAAATGAATGAATCATGGTAGTATGTTACAGAGATAGCATGATAAGATAATGTCTACTGTGCAGAAAATAACAAAATACATGAATAAATCACATGTTATGATACATGGGTACGACATAACCTTTGCCTTCCACTTATGGATGTCAAGTCACTTATGTGCTTGCTAGTATGTCGTAAGCTTCCAGGCAAGAACTAGCCATGATATATTTGGCTAACCAATTAATGGTTATGCTTCCTGACAATGCCGGTGGAGGTTATCTCTGGTTAGCGTCATTCCCTTTTTATCATGTCTGATACAATCAAATCGTAAATAACCTCTAAAATAAAATGATATTAGTCATTCATATATCTTTAATAAACTTACATACCCTCTTAGGATTTATAAGCTCACGGTGAGACTGTATTGGCTTAATTTAATCTGCCCTGCATGCAGCGTGAAAAAAGAACTTTTCTTGCAGATGCTGTCTTCCAGTTTCTCACTCTGGCTTCTGGATTTGGTGTGTGTGATTTTCAACGCGCCGCTCTGTCCTTATATTTCAGTCTCTCGCCCGTACGAGAAAGCACCTCCTAAGGTCCAAAAAGATTTTCGTTTAATCTCTCGGTTTGAGGCGATTTGAGGCAATCTGTGCTTTTCCTGTACTTGTTTTCTCTTCTGTTCACTTACACACTTATATCCTTCCTTCCTTCCTAGGTATCCTTTCATTTTCCCCATATGAGGCTTTCATTCTATACAAGTTTTATCCAAATCCGTTGAGACATATACGTACAATAAATTTTTAAAGATTATTAGCTAACTTTTAGCAGATGTGATGAAGGTGAAAAATATTAATTATCTTTAAAACTATTTATATTTGAATAATATCCTTTTGGATATAATTCCTAATCTATCTCCTTTGTTGAATTATTTTTATTTAATTGTATTCCAACCAGGCGTTTTCTTGTAGTTCTAAATTTAATTTCCTGTAAATGCAAACTTTGAAAGTCCGCCATACATTCCTATATTAGCTATTTCCTCATTCTTCAGTACCGTCTGGCTTAAACATATTTCACATTTTTCCGCCGTCTTCAAACTTCAAAGAAAGACCGCAGCGTTGTCCTTGCGCTGTGTGTGTGTGTGTGTGCGCGCTGTGGGCGTGCGTGTTGCGCTACAACCTAGCAAGTGGTACCAAATTTCGCTACATCGCCCTTGCCAGTAGTGACAGTCTATCATATCAACATATAGCACTCCGTAACGGGAGGTTGCTACAATCACAATTTTGATGGGGTGACCTAAATGCGAAAATAGGAAGAAATCATGGGAAAGCATGGATTAGGTATGATGAACGAGAATGGGGAACTATTAGCAAACTTCCGTGCTTCAAATCAACTAGCTATTGGAGGAAGCATATTTCTACATAAAAGAATACATAAAGCAACATGGATATCACCAGACCACAGAACTGAGAATCAGATGGATCACATATGCATAAGGAAGAAGTTTAGGTCATCATTGCTTGATGTGAAAGTATGTAGAGGAGCAGATGTTGTATCAGACCACCATCTTCTGTTGGCTAAAACAAAATTAAAACTCAAGAAATTTACAACAGCATATAGCTATAGACAACAGTACAATGTGGGATATCTAAGAAATCAGGAAATAAGGGACAAATTTTCAATCACAGTATCCAACAAATACCAAGTACTCCAACAGCTGGAAGATGAAACGGATACGGAAGACCATTGGCAACAAGTAAAAAATATATGGAACGAGACATGTGAAGAAGTACTGAGAAGAAGAGAACATCAGCACAAAGCATGGATTACAACAGAAACCATTAGTAAGATAGAAGACAGGAAAAACAAGAAAGCAGATTTAAACAGAAGCAAAACCAGAAGCTCCAAAGCCAAGGCTCATGAAGTGTACATAGAAGCAAACACAGAAGTAAGAAGAAACATCAAAAGAGACAAGAGGAAATATATTGATGATTTGGCAAGGGAAACAGAGGAAGCTGCAGCCAAAGGAAATATGAGGGACCCGTACAACAACACAAAAAAGCTAACAGGGAAATATAAGCAAGCAAATGGCCTCCTAAAAGATAAGAATGGAAAATTGCTTAGTAATATACAAGAACAAATAAAGAGATGGACAGAACATTTTGAGGAACTTCTCAATAGACCATCTCCAACTAATCCCCCAGACATCCAGCCAGCAGAAGAGGAGCTACAAATCAGCTGTGAACGACCAAGTAGAGAAGAAATAAAGAAAGCCATAAAGCTTCTTAAAGATGGAAAAGCAGCTGGTCCAAATTGCATTCCAGCAGAGGCCATCAAAACAGATATTTATACCTCTACAGAGATATTATACAAACTACTTGGCAAAGTCTGGGAGAGAGAGGAAGTACCAGCAGAAGGGAAGGAAGGTTATCTGGTCAAGTTGCCTAAGAAGGGAAATTTACAAGAGTGCACAAATTATAGAGGAATAATGTTTCTATCAGTGCCAGAAAAAGTATTCAACAGAATCATCCTGGAGAGATTAAAAGAGTCCATAGACAAGCAACTGAGAGATGAACAAGCAGGTTTTCGACAAAATATATCCTTTACAGACCAAATAGACACATTGAGAATAATAGTTGAACAAAGTCTGGAATGGAATTCACCGCTATACGTCGGATTCGTGGACTATGAAAAGGCATTTGAAAGTGTAGACAGAGAATCGCTTTGGAAATTGATGAGGCATTATGGAGTTCCCATGAAGATCATTAACTTAATAAAGAAGACCTATTAAGAGATGACATGCAGAGTTCTTCATGCAGGACAACTTACAGAACCGTTTAGGATTAGAACGGGAGTGAGACAGGGATGCCTCTTGTCTCCATTTCTGTTCTTACTAGCAATAGATTGAGTTATGAAAACATCGACATCATACAACAGAAATGGATTCCAGTGGAATCTGACTAAACGATGATCTGGATTTTGCAGATGACTTGGCTCTTCTGTCCCATAACCATAATCAGATGCAAAAGAAAATGAAAATTCTCGATTAGAGGTCACAACAAGTGGGCCTGAAAATACACAGGGAGAAGACAAAGATTATGAGAATAAATACAAGAAATGATAACAAGGTTGAACTTGAAGAAACACCACTAAAAGATTTAGAATCGTACACATATCTTGGAAGTAATATAGACAAAATTGGAGGGACAGACAGTGATATCAAAATAAGAATACAAAAAGCAAGAGGAGCTTTCTTTGCAATGGGAAACACGGAGAACGAGAGAAATCAAGTCCAACACGAAAATAAGAATCTTCAACTCAAATGTGAAGTCAGTCCTATTGTATGGCTCTGAGACATGGAGAACAACAAAAACAACAACTAAAAAGCTACAGCCTTTTATAAACGGGTGCTTGCGTAGAAAAAAAGAACTGAAATGGTATGACAAAGTCACAAATGTGGAATTGATGACAAGAACCAGACAAGTGCCAGTGGAACAAGAGTTGAGAAGAAGACGCTGGCCATGGATAGGACACACATTGAGGAAACCTGTTGATAGCATTACAAGGCAGTCCTTGTTCTGAAATCCACAGGAAAAGACAGGCAGAGGTATACCAAAAAACACATGGAGAAGAGAACTGGAAACAGAGGTGAAAATGTTGAGGAAAACATGGAAAGAACTTGAGCGGATGGCACAGGACAGGAAGACTTGGCATGTGTTTGTTGAAGGCCTATGCTCCTCGGGGAGCTAAAGGTTATTGATGATATATATATATATATATGTGTGTGTGTGTGTGTGTAATTTTAAGTGGGAGGGGGGTGGTGACGATGAACCTTACAAAGAAAAGATGGCGTGCCTATCTCATGTGGTTCACGAAGTTAGATTAGGACGCGTGTCTAATTATAACAGATCATGTTTAAAAAATATTGCAAAAAATGCAAGACGCACAGGATAATGCAGTTGATTAAAATCAAAATGCACGACAGTGGTGATCAGAGGAGTGCGTGGAATGTATGCATCTTTTCCTCTGGCACAGTGTGTTAATATCGTTCCTTCTGTCACGTTTGGTATGAGGTTCTTAACACATAACCTAATTTCATTATACAATTTAGGCGGATAAAGATTTCGCTGTAATATTATCTGTGCACCAATAGTAAAATATATAAGTTGTGCGGAGGTATTCTAGTTGGTTTCAATGAGATTAGAACCTCAGTCACATAACAAACAGCCTGTTGGTCATCACAGACAGCGTCAATGGATTTGTACGTTGTGGCAATGCATGGTAGCTTATTCAATATTCGGAGATTAATATTTCTAACGCTGTCATTTTTAGGCGCCAGAATCGTTCTCTCGCAAAGTCATTCATGGTTTCTAAAGTTGTTGTGAGTGTTCGAAAAAACGCTGTTTTGTTATCCTCAAACTGGTGAGGATACAACCGCATTTAAAAATAATATAGACACGAAATCAGATTAGTTGTTGGATTCGCAGGAAAGTTGCCATCACCAAGGCACAACAGTTGGTGAGCAATGTTGCATGCAGTTGTATCTCCAAGTTGTAAATGAACTCGCATAATGGTAGTCAGTCCCATCTTATGACTTCAAAGGTATACTTATTCGTTCCTCTTCTACCGTGAGGTGTAGAGGTTTGTAAGAGAGAGCCCCATACTGTTCTATCGACTGTCTTCCTCCTGGCTTGGTTCACTCTAGTCCTCGGTCCTTCAAAGACTGTCTAATGTTGTCCTCCCAGCGGACTTTCGGTTGTTCTGGAGGTCGGGATCCTGGCTCTTAGTTTCCCATGCTTGCCGTGGTAGCTGATCTTGCCCATTCTGCAGACATGGCTAAACCATTTGGAACTGTTCTGCTTGGTTCTGCAGAGGTTGGGTTTTTAGGCCTTGACTTATCGTCTGGTTGCGGACCATGTCTCTTCTTGTTACTTCAACCACCTTCCTCAGATACCTCATTTCTGAGGTTTGGATTTGGCTTTTGTTGGTTGTAGTCATTGCCCATGACTCGTATCCATAAGTATGGATGCGAGAAAAAAAAAAGAAAAGTCTTCAAAGGTATGATGCTTGGAAATAAAGTTTTGCCTCGTTTTATCGAGGCGCTCCCCATTCAACCGAGACACATGATCCGCTGATTATATTAATGCACCTATCCAACTTTAATAGACCGGAAGTTATGATTCCCTACTAAGTATATGTTATTCAGTTTCGTTTAAGTTGCTAAAGGTGGACAAATTACATAGTAATAATAACTTCAATGCTACAAAAAATGTTATTTATACTTCAATACAACTTAAAATGCATAGTTAACAATTTTTAATTCTTTGTAAAAATAACAAAAATCGTGGTTGTTAATTGCAAACATTTTGAATGTTTTTTTATCATTTGGATTATTTTACTTTTTTTTTGCGGGAAGTTATTTCCCTTGATTTTGGCCCCTATTGTGTATGACATTAAACTGAAAAATAATTAAAAACTTTCTGTCTAAAAAAAAATATGATCTGTTAAGAAATAATCTCATGTCGTTACCCCCAAGAACCTATAGAGTAACTCTGACAAATTTCAAGACAAAATTGTAAGGCTTGCAGATATGTATACCGTACAGCATAAACAATTAGATTTGCCTTATATAACGACAAAAGAAGCATGGCTAAACCACAAGTACCGGTACATAGACTGAAAATATAGCACAGACAAGACACAACAACAATTAGTGATGAACAATGCGATTTTGTAGAAGGTAAAGGTACAAACAACGGTAAATTTATTATAAGAAAATTTATAGAGTGGACCACAGAAGTAAAATCAGATACATATTTTGAAGACTGCACTAAGTCATTTGACAAAGATAATCACGAGTAAATTATCAAAATATTATAAAGTATAAACATCTATGGTAAGGGCTTGAGAATAAAAAAAAACTTGTGCTTGCAACAAACAGCTGTTGTAAGAATTAGTAGCCAAATATGAACGTGTCAGCAGGTTTAAAAAAACTGTTACACATGGATGTGTGCTGTCATCAGATGTGCTCAATGTGCACAGCAAAAAAAAAAAAAAAAAAAAAATTGAAATCCATACAGGACATGCCAGAAATATCAGTGGGTGGATATAATATAATTAACTTGAGGTACGGCGATGAGACAGTCTTAATGGCACATAGTGAAAATGAATTGTAGGAAATGATTGATACAAAAGCGACATAAAGTTAAAATAAAGGCCTTAGCTTTAATACCAATAAAAGACAAGCTATTGTCATCTCGAAGAAAACGACTTTTCTTGAATGCTTTTCACGGTAAATGGAACAATTTTAAAAACAGGTCAATAAATTGACATACCTGGGCACATTAGTAAAATCGGATGAATGTTATATCTCAGAAGTGATGAGTAGAATACACCAAGTGAAAGCAGTATTCTATTAAAAATGACAAGCATTTTATACAACAACTCTTTGTTCGGTGGAAGAAAGAAAGAAAGCTCTTCAGAGTTATATATGACCAGTCATGACATATGGAAGTGACTTATGGACAATTAGTAAACAAATAGTAAATGCACCATATGTCACAGAGATGTGGTTTTACAGAAGAATGGAAAAAATAACACAAGCAGCTAAAATGGGGATGTCTTGAAAGATGTCAGGTGTGTAAAGGAAATTTATTCCTCAGGTTAGAAACACGAAATACACTTTCTTTTGGGGCATGGTATGAGAAGGAAGCTGAAGTGTATCGTGACAAAAGAAAAGATAGAAGGAAGAATACAAAGGGGACGACAAAGAGAGAAGATTCTGGACATTTTGAAATCATGGCATGGAAAGAAGTCAACAACAGATTTAATCAATAGTACTGTAGATAGGACGTTCTGTTACATAAAGGTATGTCACACAGTTTATATAAAGATATGTCACACAGTTTATATAAAGGTATGTCACACAGTTTATATATAGGTATGTCACACAGTTTATATAAAGGTATGTCACACAGTTTATATAATGGTATGTCACACAGTTTATATAAAGGTATGTCACACAGTTTATATAAAGGTATGTCACACAGTTTATATAAAGGTATGTCACACAGTTTATATAAAGGTATGTCACACAGTTTATATAAAGGTATGTCACACAGTTTATATAAAGGTATGTCACACAGTTTATATAAATACTGGATTAATATTTAAACAAGAATTTCTGCTTTGTTACTTTTTCTTTATTTAATTTTATCTTTGAAAAAAAAGAAGTTCTTTACAGATTACACGTGCAAAGAACGAGCAGACCCTCTCGTACATACATACAAACACACACACACACATATATATATATATATATATATATATAGAGAGAGAGAGAGAGAGAGAGAGAGAGACAGAGAGAGACAGAGAGAGACAGAGAGAGAGAGAGATTAAAAAGAAAAGTATGTACATGTGCTTCATTGACTAGAAGAAGGTTTTTGACAGAGCCCATCACGAGAAAATAATTGAACGCCTCGATAAAATAGGTATTGATGGGAAAAACATAAGAATACTCAGTAACCAGAGACAACAGCTACAATAAGATCAGGGAGAAATTACTAATCATACAAAGACATAAAAAGGGGTGTCAGACAAGGTTGTGTGCTGTCCCCTTACCTATTTAATCTATACACGGAAAAAATTTTCAAACAGATACAGGAAATACCAGGACTGAACATCAATAGAAGGTCAATAAATAACCTTAGATATGCAGATGATACCGTGTTGTTAGCTGAAAGTGAGCAGGAGTTACAGGAACTAGTGAAGCAAATAAACAACGTCATTTAACATTACTGGACATTAACATCGAGAAAACAAAAACTATGATAATTAGCAAAACAGACGATAAGCCAGCAGTAAAGATAAGCATAAATCCTGGAACAAGTCAAGAGCTTCTCATATCTTGGTCACATAATAACAGAAGATGGCAGACATGAAACAGAAATGAACGAAGACAATAGTGATGTCAAAAGCTACATTTAACAACACGAAACAAATACTGACATCTAATCAGTTAACTGACAAATTAAAGCTGAAAATCATTCTTCTTCATCTTTGATCCTTAGCCGCCGACCGTCAAAGCAGTCAGTGGCCATCACGCCTAGTGTCGTCTTGTAGGGCAACAACAAATTGATTCCACTTTGCTCGGTCGGCGGCCATCCTTCGTACAGTGCCCCAACTCTGGTTCATTCTTTGAATCTCAGCCTCCACAGTCCTCCGCCAGGTTGTTTTTGGTCGGCCTCTCTTTCGTTTTCCTTCACGGGTCCAAAGCATAGCTGTTCTTGTGATGGCATCAGGGTCTTTTCTGAGGACATGGCCAACCCAGCTCCAGCGTCTGCTAGCTATGATGGTGTGCATGTCCTCTTGCTTGCTCCGAGTAAGCAGATCTTGGTTGGTGATGGTATTCGGCCAAAAGATTCGGTGAATTTTTCTTAGGCATATTGTGTGAAAAGAGGACAATTTCGACATTTCCTTCTCTGTAACTCTCCAGCATTTCGCACCATAGAGAAGCACAGAAAGCACACAGCTCTGATATAATCTTAATTTTGTGCTTGTGCTGTATTGAGAGGACTTCCAGAAGTTGTTTAGGCTAAAAAAGGCTGTTCTTGCCTTATTCATTCTGATGTTGATGTCTTTGCCTGCCCCGCCGTCTGGTGTTACTATGCATCCTAGGTATGTGAAGGTGCCTGTCTGTACCAGTTGCTGATTCCTTTATGATATGGGCTCAGGGTTGCTCACATTGAGCGTCATGATCTCTGACTTCTTTAAATTGATGTTCAAGCCCAGAAAATCCTTCAGTGTAAATATATTCTTTATTACTGTATGGCGTAGAAACATCTTTCTGTTTTTTAGCATCCTTAGCCCCTGACTGACACAGCAGTTAGTGGCCATTACGCCTAGTGGCGTCTTGTAGATCAGCAACAAACTGTCCTCATTGTGCTCGGTCGGTGACCATCCTTCGTGCCGTGCCCCAACTCTGGTTTATGCTTTGCATCTCAGCATTCACTGTTCTCCGCCAGGTTGTCTTTGGTCTGCCTCTCTTTCGCCGTCCTTTTGGGTTCCGTGGCATAGCAGTTCGGGTGATGATTGTTAAGTCATATTTTTTATTAATGGGAGTTAGGTGTTAAAGACTTGTATGTACGGGTCGGATTTTTGTATACACGCTAGTAGGCACGCTTTTAGTGATGAGATGAGTTGTTTAGTTGGGGGCTTTTGCTCAGTAATTTTTGAACATAGCTCAACTGTGTGGTTGCTAGTTTGTTTTTAAAAAAATAGGATAAAGAAAGTTGTCGAATATTCTTAGTGTTAGTCTGGGGAGAGACGGGTTGAGCTGAGCGATAGTCTCTCTGTCTTTTTTTTTTTTTAATATTCCTCGCATGAGGTTGCATATTTTTTCCTCGCATGAGGTTGCATTTGCCCCACCCATACCCGGCCCTGGTCAAGACCACATGTCCCAACACAAGAAGATCCAATGACAACATGTGTCATTGTAGTGATCCTCTGTGTTCTCACACTAGGTACCTCATGACATGAATGTCACTACTGTTTCCCGTGTGTAGACACATGATCCTTTTTTTTTTTATTTTTTCCTCGCATGAGGTCGCATTATCCCCACCCTAACCCGGCCCTGGTCAAGACCACATGTCCCAACACAAGAAGACCCAATGACAACATGTGTCACCGTAGTGATCCTCTGTGTTCTCACTCCTAATGACACATGTCCTCCGCCACTGTCTTGTACCGGTCCCTGTGTCTAGACACATGATCCCAGCCAAATTTTTTTTTTTTTTTTTTTTTTCCTCGCTTGAGGTCGCATATTTTTTTCCTCGCATGAGGTCGCATTGTCCCCGCCCAAACCCGGCTCTGGTCAAGACCACATGTCCCAACACACGAAGACCCAATGACACCATGTGTCATTGTAGTGGTCTTCTATGTTCTTACACAAAGGACCTCATGACATAAATGTCACTACTGGTCCCTGCGTCTAGACACATGATCCCAGCCAAAATTTTTTTTTTTTTTTTTTTTCTCCTCGCTTGAGGTCGCATATTTTTTTCCTCGCATGAGGTCGCATTGTCCCCGCCCAAACCCGGCTCTGGTCAAGACCACATGTCCCAACACAAGAAGACCCAATGACATAATGTGTCACCGTAGTGGTCCTCTGTGTTCTCACACAAGGGACCTAATGACACATGAATGTCACTGTACCGGTCCCCGTGTCTAGACACATGATCCCAGCCTTTTTTTTTTTTTTTTTTTCCTCGCATGAGGTCGCATATTTTTTCCTCGCATGAGGTCGCATTGTCCCGCCCAAACCCGGCCCCGGTCAAGACCACATGTCCCAACACAAGAAGACCCAGTGACAAAATGTGTCACCTAGTGATCCTCTGTGTTCTCACACAAGGGACCTAATGACACATGAATGTCACTGTACCGGTCCCCGTGTCTAGACACATGATCCCAGCCTTTTTTTTTTTTTTTTTTTTTTCCTCGCATGAGGTCGCATATTTTTTCCTCGCATGAGGTCGCATTGTCCCGCCCAAACCCGGCCCCGGTCAAGACCACATGTCCCAACACAAGAAGACCCAGTGACAAAATGAGTCACCTAGTGATCCTCTGTGTTCTCACACAAGAGACCTAATGACACATGAATGTCACTGTACCGGTCCCTGTGTCTAGACACATGATCCCAGCCAAAAGCCGGATTCTAGGCATTGGGTTGTTCAGTGTAAAATACACTGCAGTTAAAGTCAGTCGAACAGTTATTTGGGGTTAACAAGATGAAAGAGTATATAAAAATGGGTTAGAAAATCAGAATAATTTAAGTGATAGGCTATATTGTTCTTAACATGGGAGATAAAAGAATGAAAATGTAGTGTTTTTTGTAAGGGAGGGAACCTTTTTAGACCTTAAAGTAATCTAAGTATATATCATTAGAGTTTACCAAATTTGCATATCAGACCAGTTTTAATAGAGATATAGAAGGATTAATGAAACTAAGGTAAAAAGTGCTAAGGGGAATAACTATGAATATTAACGCCCTTTACAAGTTTAGTGAGTTAGGATAGGGAAACGCACGTGAAAAAAAGTGGGCGAAATATAAACAGTTATGTAGCACAGTTCACGGAGCTGACAGCTTAGAATTAAGCGTGCCGATAGGTGAGTGAACTGAACAACGGACCAATCGTATTAACTAAAACAACTTTGGACCATCAGATAGGAAATTGAAGGACGATTGGAGATCAGTCCTACCAGAGAAATTGACAGAGCAAGTCAAGTTTTGCTGAGCTCTCAAGAAATGTGAAACCTGCGGTATGCAGAAGGGCTACAGAAATAGCTAGATTTAGAATTGCTTAGAAATAGGAATTCAGGAGAACATTTAGAATTGATTAATAATTTGTGTGATCAACCGTAGGATTAGCTTATAGGTGGTGTTAGTAGGACAGTGATAGGTGCTGGACTTCGTTTAAAATGGTAAGAGCAAATTTTGAACTATTTTCTTGACTTTCAGCAAATTTGTCGCAAGCTAACGACGCTCGCATTTAAGGGAGCGAGCTAAAGAAGATAATATTGAGGCAAGGACAATATTAAAGCTTAAAGAGTAAATAACTTTTATTATCAGATAGCCAGGATGGGCTGTCATACCAAGAAGATGAGGCATTGCCATTAAACGAGATTGTATCGAACTAAGGGTTCACAACACTGACATTTATGAAATCTATTAAGCGCTCTCTCATATAAGAGTAAGTATGGAGACGCCACCACAAATGAGTCTGACATTCACGAAACATCTCATGCGCTCTCTCATACAAGAGTAAGTATGGTGGAAGCCATTTTGGTATTGGACATTGTTTATTTCAGGTGTAGCTATTGAATTTTATATGCTGCATTTAGAGGAGTTAAACCTATCTAGAGTGAGATTGGGAGAGAACATGACTCCAAGGATTTAGAAGAACTGTTGTAGAAAAAATGAGCAAAATAGAAAAAAAATGAGAAGGAACTTTATTAAGCTAGGTATACCACGAAATGCAAGAGGCTACAGGAGAAACAATATATTACTATGCTTTGAGATATGTGTTTGAATCAAGCGGAAGACTTGAGGACATTGAAATTGTGAACTGTAGCTGATGTATTATGTTGGATGATCATGCATTATCTTATGTAAATAAAAGTTGCTTTTTGAAGTTGAATCACATCACTCCAGTTGCTTTGATGTGAGAAGAGATTAAGGAATGGAGAGATATTAGAATTGAGTATTAGGAAAGATAGAAATAATAGAACACCCTATACGCATCAGTCGTTAGACAACACCAAGGAGGGAAGAACGTGGTCTGGGTTGAGCAAAAGACGAACCTATTCTCATCCAAGAACTACTATCTCTGGCGGAACAAGGGGGCCAGTAAGAGAAACAATCTCACTTGGAGGAAAGAAACAAAGTAAATAATAGATAACTAGGCCTGCCTCAGTCACCTAGTTATAGCTATCAACTAGTAGGGACACCTGCACGGTCACATCTCGCGGTTAGCCCGCGTAGGTGTTATTTTTTACTGAGTTGTACTGAGATGGAAATCTCGGAATAGTATGTTTCTGGCAGAGCTTCGGATTGGACGTTATCCATTTCGCTAGTGTGTACTAGAGATTTTTGTGAAAGGGAATATTTGATAATTGCAGAATTTACTGTTTATTAAAGTGAAGATTGAGAGAGATATTCAAAGCCTTGGATATAATGGCTTGCTAATGTACTGTTTAGTGAAGTGAAGATTGAGAGATATTGTATCTGCTATTCAAAGCCTTGGATACAACGGCTCGCTATGTACTGTTTATTCAAGTGAAGATTGAGAGATATTGTATCTGCTATTCAAAGCCTTGGATATAACGGCTTGCTATGTACTGTTTATTGCAGTGAATGTTCTATGGATATCTTGTACCTGATGCTGTATGAGTATATTGTGAACTGTTGATACTCCATGACTTGTTATGAAATGTCATCCCATGATGTTCACGTGAGTTTGTCGTATTAAACTGTATAACGTTACCAGGAGTTCCAACATTCCCTGACTCCTACGTTTTGCTGTGGTGTGTGATTTCAGTCTGTCTAGATGAAAGAAACCTTAACATTCGCGTATGCAGAGATACAGATCTACACACTTGTCGGCCATCTGTAACCCCGACCTAAGCTGATCGTTATTATCAGCATATATAGTAACTTTGTCTTCCTGTGCCACAAGACAAATGTTAAAGAAAATAAACTGGTTAACATAGAGTGGTGAGCCAGCATTTTGGGGTGTTACCAAGTACAGAAGTTTGTTGTGATGTCAAGTTCAACAGGATTTACAGTGTTGACAGTGTTAGTTTTTGAGTGCAAGCTGTTCAAGTAAACGTCATCCTATGTCAAGGACCTGGGAAGATAGGAGATCATGTAGCCATCAACGTTGGATTGTATTGTGATATCCGATGCCCATCATTGTCGTTGTCGCAGAGGCCGAGAGTTCCTTATTTTGAAGATAAGTGGTCGTTTTGTTTGTAAACTGTACCACTGTTCTGTGTTATCGAGCCTTCCTCAGAGCTTTGACTATTGATTATATTCCTTCTTCTATGTTATATGTTCTATGTTTAGGCGGGTTTGGTTGGGTTTGTGACTTACGAAGGTGACATCCCAGTTCACACAGGGCCTTCGAAAGCGTTCTTTGCGATTTAGTTTGTGAGTCTCAATTAAGCGGTAATTCCGGTTCAAGGCTAAAAACCTTGCCGAAGTTCAGATCGCTACTTGTCCCTCACGGCAGTAATTGTTTAGGTGTGAGGAAACTGATAATAATCATTTAATAGTTTAATGGCTGATAATAAAGTTATTTTGCCACCACTGATAATACTTCCTTTTTACTAATATTCTCACTGTTATTTTCTACCGTGTTGGACACAGTTAACAAACTAGGTCGAGGACGATGAAGCAATGCTAGGATACATAAACCACCAAACTGTAAGACTAACATACCACTGCTACACACGAGATACTGTTAGTGAATTCAATCTGTTTATTGACATAGATTTTGCCACCCAGGCTATTTATGGTCATGCGTTACTACTGTCACGACTACTGTTTTCCTACCGTGTTAAATGTTGCAGTGGGTGTGCGTGGGTACATTCACACGCCACAGATATGCACGTACGAGTCGTGGAACTACAGGTGACATTTAACATAATTTATTGTCACAATACGTTCATATGAAATACACAGTCAAACATAACTCACAACAAGAAAGTACTATAGTCACATCTCCACTTCTCATAATCATTAGCGCTCTACAACATCAACACTAGATCCTCTCAGCAACGGTCGGCATCACCGTGCTTATATAATAAACCTGCCTCATCAAAGACGCTCTCAACATTGGCGCTCTAATATAATTATGGATCCTCTCAGCAAACGGTCATCCTCGCCGTGCTGACAACATGAATAATAATGGCCTTCTTAAATCTGCTCAATAAAGACGCTCTCAACATTGGCGCTTTAATGTAGATATGGATCCTCTCAATAATAACAAATGGCCTCCTTAAATATGCTTCATCAAAGACGCTCTCAACCTTGGCGCTTTAATGTAGATATGGATCCTCTCAGCAAACGGTCATCCTCGCCGTGCTGACAATAATAAATGGCCTCAAACGATGCTTCTAACATCAGCATTATAATAAATAGACAATGGATCCTTTTCCCAGCAAACGGTCATCCTCGCCGTGCTGACAATAATAAATGGCCTCAAACGATGCTTCTAACATCAATAGTGAATACTCGCGGCAATTTCTCGCAAGACTGCACTCCCTGGCAGTCTGCAGTAATCTCGCCTTCACTCATCTTGACATTTACATAGTCAAACATAAGTCCTGGATCCTTACCTCTTCAAAAATACTCACAAACACAATTCTCCAATAAACTCAGGAATTATAGTCCTACACAAATAATGGCCTCTATAACTTTTGCACTGCGCAGGCATACTCAAAACACACACTGTAGGACCGACCTCTCCCGTCGGTACCCAAAAACAGACTGCCCTTAGTTCACACACTAGATCCGCCAAAAAAGACACGAGACTCGGTTGTTTAAAAAACACAACTCAGTCTCGATAATTGCATGGGCTAATCACACGAGCTTACTCACAGCTCAAGACAGTTCAGAGAAAAAAACATCTCCGCGATTTGAACTGACCAGTGTTCGCCCCGCTTACCGACTTGGAAACTTCTCGATCATACGAGGGAATTCCCCTAATACATTTTTAACTTAACATCAGCTTAACCAAGCAACGTAACCCGTAATCGAATCTATTCGCTTGACATTTTCAAGATCACCTCCCCTTGCTAATATTTACTCTGTATCAGAAACGTCTCAGTGTTGTTGTCGTTATATTTTTCTCTGTACCTTAGTTTTTTGATTAATTTGTTTGTGAGTGTCTTCCTCTCTTTTTATTTTTTATTTCTATACAAATTTTTCGTTTATACACTGTGCTGTTGCTTGTCTTGTCACGCTTTTCGCAGTGTCATTGCATTCTTTGCAATATTTTTTCTTTAGTTTGCTGTATTGATTAAAAAAACAATAGACAATGACATACGTACTATGTGTAGAGAAGCAAAAGAACGGTGGATAGAAACAAAATGTAAGGAAATAGAAGACTTGGAAGCGAAGCACATGACAAGAGATATGCATGAAGAAATAAAGAAATTATCAAATCGGTCGCGGTTTGCACAAGGAGGAAGCTGTATCAAGAACAAAAATGGTGTAATATTACTTGATGAGAAAGACATATCAAACAGATGGGCAGAATACGTAAAAGAACTATTCGAGGACAACAGAGGTAAAAAACCATCACCAGATTCTAATGAAGGCCCAAACATTCTCAGATCAGAAGTAGAGAATGCCATTCATATGATACAAAAAGGAAGATCAGCAGGCATGGATAACATAAACATTGAAATGATAGAAGCTCTGGAGAGCTTTGGTATAGATACAATCACAGAAATATGCAATGATATATACAATACAGGATATTTACCACACGACATGAAGACATCAGTTTTTATAACATTGCCCAAAAAAACCAAATGCAACAGAATGTTCAGACTTCAGAACAATCAGCCTGATGAGTCATGCAATTAAGATACTGCTCAAAATCATACAGGAAAGAATAAAAAGTAAAGTAGATAACGAAATCCAAGAAGAACAGTTTGGTTTTAGACGGAACAGGGGAACAAGAGAGGCAATATTTTGCCTAAGAAGATTAGCAGAAAAATATACAGAGGTCCAAAAAGTATGTATATGTGCTTCATTGACTATAAGAAGGCTTTTGACAGAATCCATCATGAGAAAATAATTGAATGCCTCAAAGACATAGGTATTGATGGAAAAGATATAAGAATACTCAGTAACCTTTATTGGGAGCAAACTGCCACAGTAAGATCGGGAAGGAATTATTCACCATACATAGACATAAAAAGAGGTGTCAGACAAGGTTGTGTGCTGTCCCCCCCTGCCTATTTAATTTATACACCGAAAAAAATTTTCAAACAGATACAGGAAATACCAGGACTGAACATCAGTGGAAGATCAATAAACAACCTTAGATATGCAGATGATACCGTGTTGTTAGCTGAAAGCGAACAGGAGTTACAAGAACTAGTGAAGCAAGTGAACAGTATAAGTCATGAATATGGACTCGACATTAATATTGAGAAAACTAAAACTATGATAATTAGCAAAACAGACGATAAACCCACATTAAAGATAAGCGTAAATGGGAAAATCCTGGAACAAGTCAAGAGCTACGTATATCTTGGTCATATAATAACAGAAGATGGCAGATGTGAAACAGAAATCAAGAAGAGAATAGGAATGGCCAAAGCTACATTCAACAACATGAAACATATACTGACATCCAAACAGTTATCTCATAAATTAAAACTGAGAATCATAAAGTGTTATATATATATTCTGCATTTCTGTATGGTGCAGAAACATGGACGATGAATAAGCATTTGGAAGAAAGAATTGAGGCTCTTGAAATGTGGATATATAGAAGAATGGGGCGTATCTCATGGAAAGAGATGAAAACAAATAAGGAGGTCCTAGAAAATCTAGGTATGAAAAGAGAACTAATGAGAGAGGTCAAAGTTCGGCAGCTAAAATACTTTGGCCACATAAAAAGGCATAACACCTTGCAGAAGACCATAACAGAAGGGAGAGTTGAAGGCAAACGTGCAAGGGGAAGACAACGATATAAGTGGGAAGATAACATCAAGAGATGGACGGGAAAGAGTCTATCAGAGTGTACCACCAAGACAAGAGACAGAAGACGTTGGAGATCCATTACAGCCAACCTTCGTTGTGGAGATGGCAACTGATGATGATGATGATTGATTAGTTAATTCTGCGAACGTGGTCATTTGTTCTCTATATCTTGTCTTCGTCACTCTTGTTTACGTTGTCTATTTCTCTCATGGTCAGATAATATTATGATGCATATTTTGTAAGTAATTAATGACATTGTTAACAGGTTTAAAAGTAATTATACAAGTTCTTAAGCAAGGACTTCCCACCCACTGAGTTGGGATAAAGTGAGCTTCTCCAGGTATATTTACATAAGTTACCTATCTCATAAAATTAGACAAAATGTCTACTTTAGACTACTTTATTAAACAAGGGAAATCCCTTGGTATGACTACTGAGGAAGTAAAAGAATTCGCACGTGTCTAATATGACAAAGCTCAGAAGTTCGAAGAGAGAAAACTTCAACTGGAAATTGAAAAACAGAAAATGGAAGCTGAAGATAGAAAATTGCAGATGCAGGCAGAAGAGAGAAAATTTCAGATGGAAACTGAAAAACAGAAAATGGAGGCTGAAAAACAGAAATTAGAGGCTGAAGAAAGAAAAATTCAAATGGAAATGGAAGAGAAAAAATTCAACAGCAAATGCAAATGCAAATGGAAGAGAGGAAACTTCAGATGCAGGCTGAACAAGATACGAGGCTGCACGAGGAAAAGGTGTTGTCTACAGAGCTGGAGAGATTAAAGATGATGAATAATGTTAATACACAAAATCCTACAGACAATTAAACTACTTCTCATAAGACGAATACTTATTCTTATAAGCTCAGTTTGCCTGCTTTTAAACCTACCTCTGACGATGTCGTATTTTACCTAAATAGATTTGAACTTACATGTGAATCTCAGAAGATAGACAAGTCGGAATATTGTGCTCGACTTATGCAACTACTTTCTGGTGAAGCTATGAATGTTGTAAGTAGGTTGGAGGGGCCCGACAAAAATAACTATGATACTGTCAGTGCTGCCTTGATAAAGAAATACCAACTTAATGAAGACGGTTATCGTCTGCGCTTTAAGATTCTGTTACCGGAGACTGGGGAAGATTTTTCAGAGTTTATAGCAAATATACGTCTTACGTTTTCACGTTGGATTGAACTTTCAAAAACTGAACACGCATATGAAGCCCTTATGGACTTATTGCTCCGTGACAAAGTCATGTCATCAGTTAACACTTCTTTTCTTTGCTTTCTACATGAGCGAAAGCCTTCGAACTTGAAAGATATTTAACAATACTGTTGCCAATATGTCACGGCACACCCAAATGTGACTGTTAGCCACTCTCAAGTCAGAGAGGGTTTACCCGTGGCTTCGGCAATACCATATGATCCTAATTTGCGCCATAGATCTCAAAGTGCTGATCGCAATTTTGTTAGGAGAGATAATCGTGATTTTGGACAGTACCAAGGGGGTCCACCACGTAGTAATTCTAGTTCTCCAAGAAACTGGAGACAATTTAACGGACCTCAGCATTTTGGTTCCAACAATTATGGAAATTTTGGAAGGGGTAACTACACTAGAGATTATCAACCTGATAATAATTTTTCTCGCAGACAACAAAATCCATCTAATAGATATTTTGATCAAAGGGGAAATAGTAATCGCGACTATGCTAACTGGGGTTCAAATCAGAACAATGGTCCTAATAGAGGAAATAGCAATGGTCCCAATAGAGATAATAGTCGCGATAGATCGCGATATGACGGTAGACCTCCAAATGATAGATCGCATCGCCATGCTAACTCTGCTCAACAGGAGCCCAAGGTTATCAATAATCAAGGTAACAATAATGATAGTGTCTCAAATGCTACTGCTTGCTCTGCTTTCGATTTCGAGAGAGCATCTCAGTGCCCTGAGTGCAGAACTTTGTTCCAACCTACAGCTATAACTACCTTGAGTTGCGGTCATCCTCTACCCTTTCTTCCTGCCTTAGCTGCGCATGACGGAAGAGGGTCTCTTACTCTACATAAGGGATTTATAAAGAATAATCCAGTCTCAGTTGTCTTTGATTCTGGATGCTCAACTGTTGGGATTTTAAGCAGTCTCTGATACATCCTTCCTGTGCCACTGGTGATGTAGTGAAATGTGTGACATTTGGTGGGACAGTTGAAACCTTTCCGACTGCTATCGTCCACATAGCCACTCCCTTTTTTACGGGACATGTCCATGCATGCATGCTCCCGAATCCTATTGCAGACGTTATCGTCGGACGTTTACATGGGATTAAGGATTGTACTCCTCAACAGATTGCTATCCGGGAAGAGCAAAACGTTCAGGCTGCTTATACAGTCACAACTAGAGCACAAGCTCGAGATCTTTTACAGATCCCACCTGCTGAAATTAACGAAGTACATAATCAAGATCCTCACTCTATCATTTCTTACTTACTTAGTCGTTCCCCTTCTACCGTGAGGTGTAGAGGTTTGGAAGAGAGAGCGCCAGACTATTCTATCAGCTGTCTTCTTCCTGGCCTGGTTCCATTCTAGTCCTCGGTCCTTCATAGATTGTCTAATGTTGTCCTCCCAGCGGACTCTAGGTCGTCCTAGAGGTCTGGATCCCTGGCTCTTTGTTTCCCATGCTTGTCGTGGTAGCCGATCTTCTCCCATTCTGCAGACATGGCCAAACCATCTTAGTTGGGACTTTTCTATTTGGGTCTGCAGCGGGTGGGATTTTAGGCCTTGACGTATCGTCTGGTTGCGGACCATGTCTTTTCTTGTTACTTCAACCACCTTCCTCAGATACCTCATTTCTGAGGTTTGGATCTGACTTTTGTGGGTTGTAGTCATTGCCCATGACTCGCATCCATATGTCAAGACTGGGACATACTCTATCATTTCACGGGAGTCGTTTATCAAACTTCAACAAAATGATACATCATTACAAAAATTTTTTCTGCTTTTTAAACAAGATAACACAAACTATGACACAAACCTTAAATATTGGTTCTTAATTAAAAATGGAGTGCTAGTTCGAATGGTACGGGGTTCTACTTCGTCCATACGTTCGCAAATTCTGGTACCTACGGACATGAGAGTTCGTATTTTGCAACATGCCCACGACTCTCAGTGAGCAGGACATATGGGATTTTCCCGAACTAAATCTAGGGTTCTTTCTTCCTTCTTTTGGCCGGGCGTAAATATTAATGGGAGTTAGGTGTTAAAGACTTGTATGTACGGGTCAGATTTTTGTACACACGCTAGTAAGCACGCTTTTAGTGATGAGATGAGTTGTTTAGTTGGGGAGGGGGGGGGGGATTTGCTCAGTAATTTTTGAACATAGCTCAACTGTGTGATTGCTAGTGTTTTTTTTTAAATAGGATAAAGAAAGTTGTCGAATATTCTTAGTGTTAGTTTGGGGAGAGACGGGTTGAGCTGAGCGATAGTCTCTCGCGGTTAGCCCGCGTAGGTGTTATTTTTTACTGAGTTGTACTTAGATGGAAATCTCGGAACAGTACGTTTCTGGCAGAGCTTCGGAATGGACGTTACCCATTTCGCTAGTGTGTACCAGAGATTTTTGGGAAAGGGAATATTTGATAATTGCAGAATTTACTGTTTCTTAAAGTGAAGATAGAGAGATATTGTATCTGCTATTCAAAGCCTTGGATATAATGGCTTGCTAAGGTACTATTTAGTGAAGTGAAGATTGAGAGATATTGTATCTGCTATTCAAAGCCTTGGATATAATGGCTTGCTAATGTACTGTTTATTCAAGTGAAGATTGAGAGATATTGTATCTGATATTCAAAGCCTTGGATATAACGGCTTGCTATGTACTGTTTATTGAAGTTAATGTTCTATGGATATCTTATACCTGATGCTGTATGAGTATATTGTGAACTGTTGATACTCCATGACTTGTTATGAAATGTCGTCCCATGATGTTCACGTGAGTTTGTCGTATTAAACTGTATAACGTTACCAGGAGTTCCAACATTCCCTGACTCCTACGTTTTCCTGTGGTGTGTGATTTCAGTCTATCTAGATGAAAGAAACCTTAACATTCGCGTATGCAGAGATACATATCTACACACTTGTCGGCCATCCGTAAGCCCCACCTAAGCTGATCGTTATTGTCAGCATATATATTAACTTTGTCTTCCTGTGCCACAAGAAAAATGTTAAAGAAAATAAACTGGTTAACAATGATGTCGGGTGTACTAGGTCACAAGACAGCTATATAAGTGGGAAGATAACATCTAGAGATGGACAGAAACAAGTCTATCAGAGAACAACATCAAGTCAGAAGGCGTTGGAGATCCATTCCAATAGACCTTCGTTATGGAGATGGCACCTGATGATGATGATATTATCATCCGTACACGTTCTTCCCATAGGACATCTATACAATAACTGTCGTCTTATCAGAAGATATAATTAACCAAAGGAAAAATACAATAACACTCAAATTTTTTTAAAATATTAATCTTTTATTGGTTTAAATTATGTGACAAAATTGGAGAAAGAGGCCACCTATGCAACAGAGAGAAAATCCGCAGCGACAAAATACATAAAGAAACATTAACCCACGCAACACCTGGACCAATGCATACACAGATGGACCAGCAACAAATGCAACAGAAAATGGAGGTGTGAGTGTCTTTAAGCATTAGTGCACAAAATGCTGTCAGTGGCAACAGGACAATTCTCAAGTAACTTCAAGGCAGAAGCCTTGAAAACTGCAGCAGAGGTTATAATGACAGAGGAAAGCACAGAGATACAAGTTGCTTTCTTTACCGACGCACAGTCAGTAATTGCAACGTTGAAAAGCCAAAATAATACAGACCTGGATGACCTCATAATAGTGCTCCACAAACTATGTCAACGATACAAAAGTGTTGTGATCCAATGGATCCCATCTCATTGTAACATCACCAGCAATGAAGAGGCTGACAGATTGGCAAATGAAGGTGGAAATCTACCTCAGCCTGATGCAATCAAAACTTTCGAAGAGGCAAAGAGTTTTATCAGAATCACATACAGAAACAAATGGGATGTAGAACATCCAGGGCACACACAGAATGATGCTTACTACCAGCTCAACAGAAGAGAACAAGTGGTAATCTTCAGACTCCGCACTGGCCACAACAGATTGAGATACCATCTATTCAACAAGCTAAAGATAGGAACTACCGATGAGCGTAACTGTAGCAAAGAAAAAGTCACTGCTGAACGTCTGCTTCAAAGTTGCCAACCATATGCGGAACAGAGAAAGCGCATATGGCCGACACCAGTACCATTCGTGGAAAAGCTCTACGGAGATTGAAATAGCCTCAAGCTGACTGCTGCTTTCTTTGAACACATTCAAGTAGACGTCTGAGAGTGGACGTCTGAGAGTGGACGTCTGAGAGTGTACGAAGAAGAAGAATATGCGGTCAGTTATTTTTGAATGCTGCTTACCCGTAATATAATTACGTCATCACTTTTGTAGACTGAGAGCACCAATTTCAATGAGGCCATCAATATTACCAATGAGCGGATAGACGTTTTATACAGAGTGACGTCAAGTATGAACATTGTTGAATAAACAGTTGACATGGCACTCCTGGACCACCTGAAGAAGCTCTGTGCGAAATTTCATGGCCGGCCGTAGCTTCAACGAGGTTTTAGTCAACCTCGAACAAACACACGAACACACTTTCGCACACACACACACACACACACATATATATATATATATATATATATATATATATATATATATATATATATATATATATATATATATATATATATATATATATATATATATACTAGCAACAACCCGTCAAAATTGACAGGTTTTTAATTGCATCCATCTTATCATTTTGATCCATAATAATAAGTCTGCAATACTTTAAATTAAACTTACATTTTAAGGTTATTTTTAAGAAAATGATGAGTTAAATCCATTTCCCGAATGAAACTGGGGACAGAAGAGTATCTTGATTGTCTATTGGTTTAATCTGCATCTCCGTCAACTTCCTGTCTCCAGTTAATGTACTGTTCATGCACACCGTCATTTGCGCACTTTTCTATTTTCGGGAGAGTACATATAATGGAAACAATACAATTATTATCTAACTTTCAATTACAGTTGCACCCATTAGCTGTGGTTGAAAGTTAATGTACTCTCTCGAAAATAGAAACGTGCGCAAATGACGGTATGCATGATGTGACCGACCGACGCACTTACGGTGTGAATTATGGTATTGGATATAAATATATATTCTTGTTGAATGGGAGAAACCGGCTACTTCGACAAGTATTCGAAACTAAATACCAAGTATTCAGACCTCTAGGACGGCTCAGACTCCGCTGTGAGGACATCCTTAGACACTATCTGAAGGACTGTCACAAAATGACCGGGCTATTCATTGTATCGTGTTCTACCAGTCTTCTTTTCCATATTGTGCCTTCTTTTTTGTCTTTCTAACCCGTATTTTCTCACATATTGAACACATGACTCAGGTTTCATGTTGTTATTTCGCATGATCTACTGTGGGTAGAAATAACATTAAAACCCCGCTGGGATCAGAAACAGTCAAACGAATGGCAGACACCTTATATATAAATTTTGTGGACTTCGAAAAAGCTTTAGATCGTACTGTGATATTGAAATTCCAGAGACATTATGGAATCCCAAAGAAATTCATTAAAATCATCCAAGATTTCTACCAGGAGGCTCATGCAAAGTAATGCACAAAGTAAAACTACCAGAGCCCTTCACAGTACACAGCGGGGTCAGACAGGGGTGTCTGCTATCACCAACAATTTTTCTCGTGGTCATAGATTGGGTTATGAGACAAACAACCGAAGGAAAGAAAACAGGAATACAGTAGACATTCAACAAACAGCTGGAGGGTCTTGACTTTGCAGATGATTTGTACCTTCTATCACATAGACAGTACGATTTGCAGGAGGAAACAAATAGATTAGGGACAGAAACAGTAAAGATGGGACTACACATAAATGTAAATAAATCAAAGGAAATGAGGATAAATAATAGGTAGATGGACTATATGAAGATCAATGGTCAAGTTATATGAAGAAATATAGAGCTTTACATACCTGGGGAGTAACAAAGGAGGGGGAACCGATGGTGACGTCTGTGTTAAGATAAATAAAGATAAATGCGCTTTTAATGCCCTTCGACCAATATGAAACTCCTCAGAAATATCCAGAGAGGACAAAATCACAATCTGTAACTCAAATGTAAAGTCAGTCTTGCTGAATGGCTCAGAGACATGGCATGTCTCAAAGAGTATCACCTCCAAACTACAGATGTTTATAAATAGATGTCTCCGATGGATCCTCCGTATACGATGGCCAGATGTAAAACAAATGCAGAGCTAAGGAAACGATGCAGGCAACAGCCAATTCAAATGGAAATTAAGGTAATAAGGTGGGGATGGATAGGACATACACTCAGAAGCGAAGAATCAAGCATTACCAGAGGCGCCCTTGACTGGAACCCACAAGGGAAAAGAAGAGTGGGGAGGCCAAGGCGAATTTGGAGAAGAACTGTGGAGGAGGAGGCTATAAACAACCCATGATAACATTAAAACCCCGCTGGGAGCAGACAGATAAGCACTTCCCTACCTTGTTAAAATAAACAACCCAGGATAACATTAAAACCCCGCTGGGAGCAGAAAAATACGCACTTCCCTACCTTGTTAAAATCAACAACTCAGGACAACATTAAAACTCTGCTGGGAGCAGAAAGATAAGCACTTCCCTACCTTGTTAAAATAAACAACCCAGGATAACATTTAAACCCCGCTGGGAGCAGAAAGATAAGCACTTTCCTACATTGTTAAAATTAACAACCCATGATAACATTGAAACCCTGCTGGGAGCAGAAAGATATGCACTTCCCTACCTTGTTAAAAAAAAACAACCCAGGATAACATTAAAACCTTGCTGGGAGCAGAAAGATACGCACTTCCCTACCTTGTTAAAATAAACAGCCCAGGATAACATTAAAACCCCGCTGGCAGCAGAAAGATAAGCACTTCCCTACGTTGTTAAAATAAACAACTCAAGATAACATTAAAACCCCGCTGGGAACAGAAAGATACGCACTTTCCTACCCTGTTAAAATAAACAACCCAGGATAACATTAAAACCCCGCTGGGAGCAGAAAGGAGTAACAACCCATGATAACATTGAAACCCTGCTGGGAGCAGAAAGATAAGCACTTCTCTACCTTGTTGAAGTAAACAACCCAGGATAACATTGAAACTCTGCTGGGAGCAGAAAGATAAGCACTTCCCTACCTTGTTAAAATAAACAACCCAGGATAACATTAAAACCCCGCTGGGAGCAGAAAGATAAGCACTTTCCTACATTGTTAAAATTAACAACCCATGATAACATTGAAACCCTGCTGGGAGCAGAAAGATATACACTTCCCTACATTGTTAAAAAAAAACAACCCAAGATGACATTAAAACCCCGCTGGGAGCTGAAAGATACGCACTTCCCTACCTTGTTAAAATAAACAACCCAGGATAACATTAAAACCCCGCTGGGAGTAGAAAAATACGCACTTCTCTACCGTGTAAAAATAAACAACCCAAGATAACACTGAAACTTCGCTGGGGGCAGAAAGATACGCACTTTCCTACATTGTTAAAATTAACAACCCAAGGATAACATTGAAACCCCGCTGGGAGCAGAAATATATGCACTTCCCTACCTTGTTAAAATAAACAACCCAGGATAACATTAAAACCCCGCTAAGAGCAGAAAGATACGCACTTCCCCACCCTGTTAAAATAAACAGCCCAGGATAACATTAAAACTCTGCTGGGAGCAGAAAGATAACCACTTCTCTACCTTGTTAAAATAAACAACCCAGGATAACATTAAAACCCCGCTGGGAGCAGAAAGATACGCACTTCCCTACCTTGTTAAAATAAACATCCCAGGCGCATATCTCGCTCACGTCAATCTGAGCGTCCATACTTCCCGGATTTATATAATCTACAGGGGATGGGCACTCGTGTTTGTCAACATTTATAATAACAAATTAAGCGGAAGATTTGTTATGAAGTACAGGCATGAGTCATTTAAAAGTGGAAGTGTCTGTCAGTGTCTTATATGGGAGGCGTTTGAAGTTACATGCGTCACGCGAAATTTCACGAGAGAAGGGGTGAGAAGATATATACTTAAGTCAAACGTTTAGATTTGCGTGTCTAGCAATGATATATTAAAATACACGACGTTCGATTGGCGACTCTCGCCTCTTAGAAGGTTACAGAGCGTGGACGAAATGACTCATATAATGTAGTACACATTCAGACTCCGACACTGAGTATTTCATTGAGTCAAGCCGACACCCTCAGACTATCCAGGACCGAAGAAATATAGGATTTTATGAAAGAGGATTGGACCAAGTATTGAGGATCTTCTAAAATTAACCAGCAAGAAAACGCGACTTTATAACACTGGAAGCTACAAAGTCTTCGAAACCTATAAACAGGATAATAGTGGGATTATTATTAAAGTATTACTAAACTACCTGTAAGACGGCTACAAAACCTGTGGCCAGACATTATTCAGAAGTTTTCCTGTGCCAGATGTCTGTAGACAAATATGACCCGATTATACGGAGTAAGTTGTATTACGAGTATGTACAATTTAGTCATTTTTTTTTTTTTTTTTGCATTTGACATTGCTAACTCGCTGGTGGTTGTACAAGTTCAGACGAGGCTAACAACAACAGCATACGATAATGATAGAGTCATGAACTACCATAGCAAGCGCTGGTGACTGCTTCATGCCGACTCTCTCACAGGGAACCAAAAGCAGAAGTAGCCTCGGGCTCCAAGTGGAGCAGGGAGTGGGTGATGATGGCATCAGGATGTATATATTTATTATATTAACATTTTAATAAGTTTATATGTATATTTAAACATTTGTAAAGCAGGAAAAAGTCATTTTCCGCAGTCCAGGCACATTTTTCTCGTCAGATTACCTGAATTAACAATGATCTTCATCCTATCCACTGCTTTTATCATTGATGCTCAGGGAGGGTAAAAGTACTAAGCAACAAAGGGAAGAGTAGGTCAACGGACATCAGGGAAGACGCTGGACTAAGTGTCAGGAACTTAATACTTAGCAGAGACATTTGTTTTCTTATAAAGTTCGTGGTACAAGTTGATGATACCTGTTGGCGATACCAGTGTGTGATATCAGCATGATACTAGTCTGTGGATCAAGAGCTTGTGATTTACGCTGGATGCCTGACTTTGACGGGTTATGAAGATCCTTGTCTTGACGTTGGAGCGGTTATACCTGCAACTACCCCTGGGAGGTGCCCTCACCACAGATGTCGATAATTGACAGAGCAGTCAGCAAACCAGTTAACACCTGACCAGATACGACATTTTAATGTGGCTAAAGCAAATAATTCACCACCCAAATAAACCACCACCTGAACTAATTTTGATGAGATTAAACTCTGTATGTAAATTCCCTCACATGACTTATTTATTTATTGATATTAAACAATAATTGATTATTAAAAGTATTTACAAATTGATAGTTGATTTAATATTACAGGATGAAGTGTACACGTATGAATCAGTTATTTTAAATGTAAATACAACAGAGCTACTTAAGTAATATTTTACTGAATAATTCAGTTGAGGGCTCAGAACGAGCTAATACATCATTCTCTTCATTGTAGAGGCGGGCAATTGCAAAGTTCACACTAGCCTTGATAAATTCAACGTTGTGCTTGATTTCTGAAATACAGTAGAACCTCCATAGTTGACCACCTCCCTACATTGACCATCTCCTGAAGTTGACCACATTTTCATAGACCGGACACGCACCACATGTACTCAATGGAAGACGACCTCTATAAGTTGACCACCTCTGTAAGTTGTATCTTGACCACTTGGACTATGACACACAATAATAATTTACCTTCTATTACTTGACCAGTTTTAAAAAAAATCAGTGTCTTTGAATTTTGCCGGCACAGGCTTTCTGACCGCTTTTGGAATGATGCTTGCCGACAAAGAAATCTAACCTAACCTCTTTGATTTTTTCGCAAACATGCAGTATAAAAAGACCAACTTCTAAGGAAAATCTTCATTCTTGCTATGACTGCCCTGCCGGTTGATAGTAATTCAACTACTAAACTGTAAGTTCTCTCTCAGACTGTGTTTTATACACTTTATCGTTGACAAAATTAACCTAACCTTTTTGATGGCCCAAAGGAAAGAACTCAAGGAGCTGACAATGAAGGAAAAGGTTGATCTTCTACATTTTCTGGAAAGCAGCAGCCAAAGAAAGACGGCAGAACATTTTGGGGTTAGGAAGACCACAGTTAGCAACATCCAAAAACGTAAACATGAGTACTAGGAGAGATGTGGTAAGGAAAGCGGAGATCTACAGCGGAAAAGGAGGAAAACTCCGCTAGATGAAGTCAATGAAGCCACATTAAACTGGTTCACACAAATGAGGGCAGTTAACGCCCGAATCTCCGGACCGATGATTCAAGAAGTTGCTAAAAAATTCGCAAGAGAATTCGGGGTGGCAGAAGATTTCCAAGCATCAAGTGGTTGGCTCGAGAAATTTAAACTGCGACACGCGATCTCCCAGAAAGTGTTGTGTGGTGAATCCAATGAAGTTCCAGTAGAAGCTGTGGAAGAGTTCATCAAAAAGTTTCCTTACTTCGCCAGAGGCTTCAAAGACAACGACATCTTTAATGCTGACGAGTGCGGACTCTTTTTCAAGGCGATGCTTGACAGGAGCCTCGCCATGAAGGGTGACAAATGTAAGAGGGGAAAACTTTCCAAAGAACGTTTCACAGTTATGCTTTGCGCTAGCTCAACCGGAGAGAAACTAAAGCCCTTGATGATTGGTAAATCGGCAAAGCCACGCGCATTCAAGAACATGAAGCCCGAAGACCTCCCCGACACTTGGAGATCAAACAAATCCGCATGGATGACTTTCACCCTATTTGAGGAGTGGGTAAGGGGCATCGACCGAGAAATGAAGAAGAAGAAACGGTCTATTCTACTGACAGTAGACAACTGTCCTGGCCACCCACAAGTGGAACATCTCACAAACGTGACACTGAAATTTCTGCCTCCAAACACGACCTCAAAACCCAACCTCTTGACCAAGGCATCATCAAAACATTTAAAATGCACTGCCGGTCCCAGCTCCTGCAGTGGGTCATTACTAAAACACAGATCTGTGGTCCGCTTGTGGAAGCAACTTCATTCGCTGCATCAGTTAACGCTCTAGATGCTGACCTCTGGATCAGTTCTGCTTGGAATAAACTTCAGCCGGAAACGATACAGAAGTGTTTCAAGAAATGTGGATTTGTCACAACCCAAGAGTATGACGTTTTAGCCCCATCGGACAGTCCATCGCCAATGGCAGAATTCGAAGGAGTAGATTTTGAAGGTTTTGTTGCAATGTATGATGAGGTGGCAACCTGTAATGAACCTGACCCAGAAGGAATTTTCCAAGCGATATTGACCGAAGTACAGACAAGCATAACAGTGCATGAAGCAGCTGGTGAAGCTGAAGAAGCAATGACGATGACACAGAAATTGCAGAGACTCCAAAAGAAGAGGCTGTCAGGCATCTGATAATGCAGTTGAACTCATTTGCTGTGGAAAAATGCCCAGGTATGTTGAGTGGTGTAGCCAGCGTTGAGAGTGCTTTCTCCACTTATGTTTGTAATAAGAATAAGACACAGACCAAGATTGACTCCTTTTTTCAGAAAGAATGATTAAACCATGATAAAACAGATGTTGATGATTTGATTTGATGTTGTAATTATGTATGATTTCATATGATACTGTATTCTCCAATATAAGCTGTTCAAGGAAGTAAAGTATCAGAACAATAGGCCTCGTTCCGTATGTTGACCACCTCCGTATGTTGACCGGTTTGCTACAGTCCCTTGGGTGGTCAACTTATAGAGGTTCTACTGTATTCTATGAAGACTCCCTAAAATAGAAGCACCATTGTTGCAATACTGTTGCAAGACTGCAAACACTGTAGTGGTTCGATGAAGATGGTCAGTTCGTTCTAGTGTTACTGGACAGGTTGAAGATGGACGCTAGTGTGGATGTAGTATGTTCCAGAAGAAAGTACGCTGATGAGGGCATACAGCTAGGTCGGGCTTACACAGGTGGCCGACAGGGTGTGTGTGTGTGTGTGTGTGTGTGTGTGTGTGTGTGTGTGTGTGTTGTCAATAGACGCGAATGCGTGTAGTTCAGGATCAAAAGTCCCGGGAAAGTCAATACTGGTCACACACATCAACACACATGTAGAAGTCAGTAAAGGGTATAACTTCTTCTCGTTCTACACTGTTTAATAACGTAATACAGTCACAAGGACATCCTGGCAAACAGAGCTCAGGTACATGGTAACAATCCACTGTCACGAGTTACAAGGAAACACATCGTATGACTATATTCTCCACCTTCTCTTCTCCAGTGACACAATAGATGTCGTATACAATTTTTCTGGCCCTATGCACTAATAATAATCTTTTCGCCTTCCATGGCGCTATAACAGATGCTGTATAATGTTTTTCTGGCTCTAGGCACTAATAATATTCTTTTCGCCTTCCATGGCGCTATAACAGATTCTGTATAATGTTTTCTCTTGGCTCTAGGCACTAATAATCTTAATATCCATATACTCATACACTCTCCCCGCACCGGGAGAAAGTCACCTCAATGACAGCCAACTATCTTGGGCTGATAGCAAAGCTCTAGGCTACAATAAAATAGTTTAAAGGGTATTTTTTTACCTTCATCGACATCTCAGAATAAACACAAAAACATACGCCATCCTTGGCTCTTAGAAATAATTCAGAATGATCACAGGGAAAAATCTCCAACATCTGTTTATCACACAGCAGCCTTTGTTCCCCGATTATACACTCAGAGAAACATGGCTGACCTCCCTGGTCAAGCGCTAGAGCAAAACTGTCACGAGAAATCGCATGTCAGTTCCCGCCAGATCATTCACGCATGCGCGAACAATCGCGTGACGTGAGATTAGCTCACACGAGCTAACATTCTCGAAAACTGTTCAAGAAAAATCCACGAACAGGAATTCTTTAACTGACTACTGTGAAGTCAAGGGAGATAACAACCAAATCAAACTTATCTCGAAGAGTATAATAACTTGTAAACTCCCTTAGACCATAGAAAAATGTTTGCATCGAAAACTTAAAACAAACTGACCTTAACAACCATCCTTCTATTTACAACTCTGCCAAGAGTAATCGAGCAAAGGTAGATACCTATAAAGACCCTCATTGTATACTCTAAATTTTGACCATTGTTTGACCATCACTGCAAAGTAGGGGAGTCAACTCGTGATAAGGACTGAGGACTAGTTCGTAACCAGAAGCAGTAGGAAGATAGCCGATGGGATAGTATGGCGCTCTCTCTGACAAACCTCTACACCCCAAGGTAGGAGCAACGTCTAAATAAGTAAGTGTATATATATATACTGAAGCACATTAAAAACGCACCACTATTATATATACTGATGCCGAGAAGCTGGAAACAAAAGTGTGGGGAATGGATTTTCCCCGTATTTGTCATGAGGTAGAGAGCGAATGGCTGCTGGAATGGAAAGTGCATGATTCAACCCACGGGTTTGTGTACAGACTACATGAAAACAATGAAAGTTACACGTGCAACACGATTCCCAACAGCTATGACCCTGAAAATGTGTACGCGTTGTGGCAGTATACTCGGTATAAAAAGGCCGTTGAGACAAAACACCCAGTACATGTGCTTGAAATGCCACGACTATCTGAATACGACCGCCAACGAGCCATTGGTATGTTGGAGACCGGAATGAGCTCGCGGGCCATTGCCAGAAGGATGAATTGCCACCACAGCACTTTTGTATGTCTCAATGAACGTTATGGAACCACTGGCAGTGCCCGGGATACACTTCGGAGTGGCCAACCACGAGTTACTACCCCTGCGCAAGATCGTCATGTTGTGCTGAGTCACCAAAGGAATCGTTCTCTCCCGGCAAGTCAAACAGCAAGAGCAATAGTGGGTAGACGGGGGCAAGTCTCTCGAATGACATTCATACGACGACTCAGAGATACAGGTCTTACTGCAAGACGACCTTATGTTGGGCCAAACTTGACTCACAGACATCGTCAGCAGAGCAACATGTCAGATGGACTAGACTGCAGTGGAATGCTGTCCTATTCACAGACGAGAGCAGATTCAACATATCCTTTGCAGATGGACGTATGCGGATTTGGCGACGGTGTGGAGAGCGCTTTGCAGATTGCTGTGTTCGTCAGCACAACCGATTTGGAGGTGGCAGTATTCACATTTGGGGAGGATTCAGTTTTCACCATCTCTTGCCTCTTCACGTCTTCCGTGGAAATGTTAATGCTGTGACATATCGAGATGTAGAGACAAACACAGAAAAGAACGACTTCTGACTCAGGCATATCGCAAGAGATGGCTTAACTGTCGGTTGTGCATGAAGACGGCCACTGTATTAAATAAAGCAAATAACTACATACATGAACGCTACAAAAACACTTGAATGATTTGGTACAGGAAGACCTTTCGTATCATGGTCAGTATTAACATGAGTTAAGTCACGACAAACTGCACCAGTAAAATGCAAACCATCGTAATAAATACCAACACATTTTTAAAGACAGATATCTTCCTTGAAAGCTCATCTTTCCAATTAAGCGTTCAAAACGTCAAACCATGTGTCCACAAAACAAACACGGACTGACAATGTACTTCGGCCCACACACAGGGCCCTACTAATGTGAGACAGTTTCAAATATCATCTCATTGATTCACATGTTTAACGCGATCTCACATCCTCAGAATAGTCGTAATCAGTCAACAGTAACCTAGATCGAGAACAGCTAATTGGGTATAAACTGACGGATTAATATTATTTCACTTGACGTAACTTCAACGTAATCAATAATCCTTAAAGGTCGTTTAGCGTTTCAATTATCGTCTGTACACAGACTAGTCTTCCGTGTTTACTTGACAGTAATTTCCCATGCTCATTAACTTGTTTGTTTAACGTTATTTTTATAACAAGCAATAAAAGGCTTGCAGAATCAATTTTCTTCATTTATGTTCCTGCATCTCTGCAGATTTTGATCTCTGCCCAAGTTAATGTTTTAGTTTCTAAATTCCTGCCAAGAGAAGCTTGTCTATGGCCGTAAATTTGTTGATGCTATATTCTTGTCTGTCTCGTGTAGTTACCAGAGGTCGTTGAAGATACAAAGACAGAATAGTACTACTACACTCTCAGGTGACAATCACGACACTCTCAGGTGACAATCACGACACTCTCAGGTGACAATCACGACACTCTCAGGTGACAATCACGACACTCTCAGGTGACAATCACGACGTTGTGCGTGAGGAAGGCAAACCTCATCATGTAAACCATATTGCCACATAAATCACAACTAACAGAGCACGGAACTGTTTTCTGCAGGTTTTCTGCAGGCCCAGCTACAGTGGTGGCTCATGCTCCGTGAGGGGTGTAAAGGAAACTGTTTATGATCTTAGACTTGCCCAGTCAAGGTTAGCCCTGGCAGTACATATTTGAGAGCTAAATTCTTGACCAGTGAGATGTTGTACAAAGAAATAGTTTTACAGAGCTTGATTTCTGACAGCTATTGTTTTTAGAAGACTGTTTTAGGTTAATATATTCCAGTCTCTAGATTTCAGGTTTGACAATTGATTTCATATAGGGTGATAGATAACTATCAACCATCATTTTCAGAGAAAATTTTAGACTTTCCTAATTTTTTTTGTCATGTACAATTGTCAGAAGTGAATGTTATGGTGCTTTTTGCAGTGCTTGGTTTCTCCGTATTACAGATTATAAAGCGGAATCAATTTTCGTAAGAGAGATTCACAGGCTCTACCGATTTCACGGAGTCAGTTTGAGAGTTTTAAATTCATATTCCTAGCTACTGAAACATTTGAGAACATCTTTCATTTTAGAGTGTAAAGGGTTATCCGTCAGCGCCAAGGATCAATAACAAAGATGAGAATAATGACGGAGTTGTGGTACATGACTATTTTAACAACAGGTAAGTATGTCTACGCACCTTAGTTCTGTGTGTTATATGAGTGGAAACAAATATAAATAACTGGACGCTTACCCCCTCAAGCATGTCGTAAAGGGAGAATTTTATGAGGTTATGCATGTGACTAATAAGATCATCATCGAAACAATATATTTTCTTAGTGGCACATATATAAATTAAAAGGTAAATGTAAAGCCTAACAAATAAATTTAATAAAAGAAAAGAGAAATGGTAAAAGAAACAGTGCTGTCACAATGACTGTACGCAAAATCCCCTTGTGTTCTCATTCGTCTGCAAATCGTAACGCTTTCACGTTGATAGTAAAAGCCTACTGTATTATTACCCGCTTTCTTCAATGAAACGTGTACTGTATTTCTTGGAACAACCTTGAGATACGCAAACTGATCAATGACCTAAATTTAATATTTCATTCATTCCATTTTATACACGGCGTAACTAAAAGACAGATAAGCAGGAGAGAGAGAGGGGCGAATGAAGGCAGGACACATGCAACACTAAACACGCGTCGCGCGATACACAATTGCTGCCATCACGCGTGTAAGGCCACATGCACTAACTTTTTTTCAGACGGACAGTGATAAAAACACTAACCTTCCCAGAGTTAGGTTTTAAAAAACCTGGAAAATGCTTATTAGAAAAGATGACATTAGATGGGTTTACGTTTGAAAACATTACAGTACCCAGACAGCACATCTTCGAAACAGGAGGTAGAAGAAATTGCAAATTTTGAACGCAGCCACTTAGCTCCATTAAATTTGTATATTTGGGTTCCTTAGGACTTGCTGACAAATAATATGTAAAACGTTACGCAAATAGTCTAGGAATTACCAAATTATAACCAAAATAAAATAGTGGGGGTGCCTGACAGCATGAAATCATTTCTGCTCATAAAATTTTTTTATAACGTGTTTGAAAAAACCTTACGTTACGGAAATAGCCTACCATGTTAGCTCCAAATTGATTGGAGCGCAGTAAATATAAGACTAAACACGATTGGTCGGGCTATAAATACTGTCTTGTGTTGTCAGGGGGAACGTGAAAAGGTGTACTTTTTTGAAAAGATGTGTAGACATGGTTTCATTGGGTAGAGCTGCGAATATACTCAATTCAGAGCGTCTGTTCATTGCCACATCTTGTAATAAACCTACTAAGAAGCAGTGCGTTGAGCACCAGTGTATATTTTATATAAAATAAAGCCTGGGACATCGGCAGATCGGAGTTGTGCTATATTCATTGCCAGTCAACGAAACTGTTTATTATTCTATGAATTGTGGTAAGCTTGAAATATTCAATATCTTTTAATGAAAATTGAATGTAAATTGTTAATTTATGCCTGTATATATGTGTAGTTCAGTAGCGAACATGATGTAAAGCCTATATTGCTCCAGCCTGAACAGAAGGTGTCGGAGGAAAGTAAAACTGCATGGAATGGCCAAACAGTACACTGACACCTAGATTATTAACTAGAAAGAAATAATGCTGGAATTGCAGAGGCGTAGTAACCATTAGGGAGGGAAATACTGGTATAAAATATTTCAGATGAAGCTGACAATTGGCCTAACGCTCTGAACTCAATGTTTGTGATGTATTGTGCTCAGTGTAGAAAGAGAGTATAAATTAGTTATGACGTAGAAGGTACATCCTTCTTGTTTCAGGGAACGTGGTCTTAAAGTTATTGAGCAGCACCTGGTCAGAGCTTTGCTGAAGCCAGAGGTGGACAGCATACTCCTTGGTCCATATAGCAACCAGTGGGGTGGCTCCAGATCTCATTAAAGTAATCGAGCAGAGGAGCCTTTTTCTGCAGTCATCACGAAAGATAAGAGAGTGTGGCCATGGAGCTCAACATTATGTACCCCCATCTTAAAATGACAGTGTAAAATAAACTTAAGAGGGGAATTTAATTGTTTTAATATCAGGAACTGAGAACATCTCCAATACTAGTTCCAATAAAGACAAACTATTGAAGTCATGATGACAAATACCAACAGAGCTTGAACAAAACAAAACCAGTATTACCTCATATTACTACTACACAACTGACACACATAGGATACTATTAAAAATATATGTCACTACAAGATTCATATTGATAAATTCTGTACATATAACTTGTAATTAAAATTGATTGTGATTCCTGGTTCCCTTTGTATTTGAATCAGGACACATATACATTCATGACAGCACTGAATACATATTGTTATTTGAAAAGTTATCAGTGACTCCTTTAAGATATCCTCGTAGAGTGTTGTATGTATGTGAGTGTCTCAGTGTTGTCAAGTGTGGTGGAATAAATTAAATTGTTTATCTGTCTGTTGTTGTTATGACTTACACTTCATCATACACATACCCTAGACATATAACGTAGTCATCACACTATTCCAGAATAATTCTGACTGAGGTATACATATGTGGCAGCAAGTAAGGTTATCTATAATACACTACTCTTATTAGATATAGATACCTTCACAGCTGATCTCAGTCAGTACACTAAGTCCCCTATAAATATTTATAACATCCCACTTCACCACAAGTGCCTGGAACAGATCACGACGATTGGCTGGAGCAACGTCTCGGCAACAAACACGTCTATGCAGCTCATCCCACAGGTGCTCAATCAGACTCATGTCTGGAGACAGGGATGGCCAGGGAAGGGTGAGAATATTGTTGGCAGTAAGAAACTGCGTGGTCAACCGTCCACAATGGGGTCTAGCGTTGTCCTGTTGAAACACAGACCTCTGGGCAGCCAAAAGTGGAAGGACATGGGGTCGAAGAATTTCATTGACGTATCGTTGCGCATTCAAGCCTCCTTCAATGTGCACCAATTGACTCCTTCCGTTGTAACTGATCATCCCCCACACCATTGCACCTCCACCACCGTGCGGCGGAGCTTCATCAACGCAATTTTGGGCAAAACGTTCATTTCGCCTACGGTAGACCCTACGCCGTCTATCATGACGCTGCAACAAAAAGAAAGATTCGTCACTAAACTAGACACGTCTCCATTGATTGTCAGCTGCCCAGAGACGATGCTGGTTGGCCCAAAGAAGTCGATTTTGGCGATGGCTGCGCGTAAGGACAGGTCCTCGGTGAGGTCGTTGTGCCCAAAGTCCAGCGTCATGCAGTCTATTCTGGACAGTTTGATCAGACACATGACGTCCTGCAGGCAATGACTGGGCAGTTGAGGAAGCTGTTGTAAACCTGTCTCTGAGGTGACGAAGCCGAATAAAGCGATCCTCCGCTGCTGTTGTCACTCTGCGTCGTCCACTGCGATGCCGGTCTTCAACTGAGCCAGTGGCTTGGAACCGGTGCCAAAGTCGACTGATGGTACTTTGATGCCCGTTTAGATGCCTGGCAACCTGACTTTGACTTTCACCTGCATGCAGTCGGCCAATAGCAATGTTCCTTAAATTTATCGATAGAGACGCCATGAATGTCTGCTTGAAAATGAACTGAATTTTATGTGTGTAGCGTTATCCTTTTATAGGGTTTCAGTTGCGTAGTCAGTGAATAGTGTTCACCCCAAATTTTGTTGCTTTCACGTTCGCGCAACATGAGCTGTGGTCAAAAATTGCGTCATAAACACTATTGACCACTGCGGTGTAACGATCACAAAAACGAACGCAATTTAGGTCAACACGTGCATTTGACACTGTAAAGAACATTTGAGGCTGGTTTTTATATACCCTAGCACCAAATTTTACTTACAAACTCATAAAAACGCGCCCTCGAATAGCTATGCGTTTCTTTTTTTTTTTAACAGTATAGTTCTAAAAAGAAAGGCAAAGTAATATAATTTTAAGTCACGTTTTATTACATTTATGAAAGAAGGAATGAAATTTTAACTACAAACAGTGGACATCTGGCCACGAGAACGCTCGAATTATTACAGTTAGGTTTCTTAACTGGGACGTGAAAAGAGTCGAGACATGTTTCTCTGTCGTCAATGATGACATGATTACGAATTCCTGACACTTTCCCACAGAGCAGTAAGGAAAACAAGTGCGGGGTACACAATTTAAACGTATAAATATTACTGTTAGCACTGTCGGAGACAAGAAAGTAAATGTACACTGCAGAAGTAAGACTTGGAGTGCTAAATTAAGAGTTAGGAATAGTTAGTAGATGTAACAAAGAGCTCATCAAGAATTTTTAGAGTCAGTAACAGATATTACTTAAATAGTTCATCATCATCTGAAACATAAACCTCCAGCACTACCTACAACATCGTCGGTGAGACTTTTCTAACACAAAGAGGTAACAAACCTTCATGTTCCAATAAGTAGTGGCGATGCGAGAAAAGACAAAAACAAACTTACGATTCATCAAGAGATTTTTTTATAAGAGCTTCCAATAATTTCACCTTTATGCTGCGGTTTTATTCTGAACACTTAACAAAAAAACATTACAGGAAAAATCGTTGGCAGACTTTAAGAGAGCGGTTCTCAAATTTGGTAAAGTGAACGGAAACGTGTCATTACAACTTTTAACTTGCAGATGTCTATCTGATGATAAGATGAGAACCGTTGTAGTATCATAATTATTTTGGAACAAGAACAGAAACTCATAATACAGACTGTTATTGAGAATTTTAGATCAGGGATTCCTAAACAGTTGAAAGCAGTACTTGTAGACTCGATTAACTAGACAGCTTAAGACTTGATATAAAAGACCGACAATTACAATTTACTCCAGCCTCTAAAAAGACGACCAAGGACCCACCTAAACATTGTTTAAATGAAACTGTTGTTCAATGTCGAACAAAAGATATGTTCTGGAATCTTCACCATTAAAGATTAGAAAACGCTACATCACTCGTTGATATATTTTTAAGAGTATTTACTGTTACGTTGAGAAGTTGAGCTTATTTTGTCTTATAACCATGTGACGTGCCCTTTAAATATGATATAGTTCTAGTTTGTTATATCAAAACTGTATGTATGTTGTAATAGCACAAATGTGTCCATGTTAAACATCTGTGAAGAATATTCTTTTTATTTGCGATAGCACACTTTATATTTTTGTAACACTTCCTGCAGGAGCGCTATGTACAAACTTGACAACTCAGGCAGTTGGTTTTCAGCAAACTTTCTACCGTGTGTGGGCCGAGTATGGGCCACAACGCATCGGTCGTTCATGGACCCCTTCCTCTCTATTTGAGTGTGGTGTTAGGACAAAAGAAATGTACGCTAGCGCCAGAAGTTTTATGTTTAACCCCAATATCCCCATGTGCATCCCTGGAGGTATCCTCGGCAAAGAATACGGCCCAGCCAGCGACGCTGAAGGTAGGTTGTACGTAGAGTTAACTCCACCGTCAGAGCTCGAGGTAGTTTCTCAAGAAAACATGACTGTGTGTGTTGGGTTCTTCAAAGAAGCAGTTCAATACCAAAACGCGGTGAATAATTGTCAAAACAAGGGTTATTTTTTAGCTTCTGCCAAAAGCTTGACGAAGCTGAATATTCTGAGAGCTTTGGCTAATGACAAAGAATTCTGGGTTGGTTGTGACGACATTACTAAGGAAGGTACATTTATCTGGAAAGAAGATGGCTCCCAAATGACCAGCCAGACTAGGAATACAATGTTCTCATCAGGGGAGCCGAACAATGACAGCGATCAAGACTGTTGTCGGCATAAATACAAAGACAAAAAATTGGACGATTTTACCTGTGCTGCTTTTTACCCCTACATATGTGAAATTTCTCTTGACAGATGTATGTGATATTTGTCTCGTCAAAACGTGACATTATTTCTCTAACTTCCGTCATTTCTTAAACGACGTTGGGTTGGTCTATTTTACCCCTTAATGTAACAAAATGTATTATTTACCATTCAAATGTCCGTGTTAAATAGTGTTTGTTTTTGCCACACGTTTGCGTGCATGTCTGTTAGATAGTTTTTGTGTGCCACAAGTTTGACTGGACATGTTTGTTAGTTGTTGATACAAGTTTGCGGATACATAAATGTGCTAGATAATTGGTTTGTTTGTTACAAGTTTGAATATTTTTAAAAATTTTTCACAGTATTGCGTCTCTGTCGTGTTAGATAGTTTTTGCTTTTATCTCATGTTTATGTGCATATTTTTGTTAGCTACTTGATAATTCTCATTACACGTTTGCGTGGGTTTTTTTTTTAACTTTACTATATGTTTGTATGATATTTGTGTCAAGAAGTTTCAGAATTTAGCTAGCAGCTATTCAGTTATTCTGAATTTACCAAAAGTGTGCGTGGATATTTGTGTTAAAAATACTTTTGTTTTTCCCACATAAGTTTATGTATGAATGTGTTAGAAAATTCTTTGTTTTTACTATAGGTTTGAGTGCATAAATAGCCAGTCATCACTACAAATTTGCGTGCATTTTTATGTTGGATAGTTTTTGTTGTTATTGCGAAATTTGAGTGCGTTGAACTGTTAGCCATTTTTTGTTACATGTTTATGTGATTATTTTGCATAATAAAGCTGTCTTTATTTGGAGACACGTACATTTTACGGCCTGTAACCATAGTGATCAGTGTGAAAAGTCAGATAGTTTTTATGAGTAAAAAATAGATTATATTAATATGTTAAAAGTAATTTTTCCTGGAAAGAGTGCAACTTTAAACAGTTGATGAAATGATGGGTATTATCACAGAGGTTCTATGATCATTGAATTGCCTATATCCTCTTCTGTTTCTTTCACCTGTATCCTCTATTTTATTATCACTCTTTACCTTTTTCCTGTATTTTTCGCATCCATTCGTTTGCGAAAAATATTTTTTTTCCCATTCTCACTTTCGCCAGTTTCGTTTCTCATCTAGAAACGCATTTCATTGCTGATTAAACGAGTAACTTTTTACGTAACGTGTCAGTCCCCTGCACCAGACGATTTGGCGTAAGAATGCATTCGGTCAATCGCTGCAGATTGACGAAATAACTGTGAAATATTTGGCTATCTCAGACTTAGGGCCGACATATCGTCTGCATTCTCACCTGTCAAAACGTAGCTTCTCGGTGAGCGCTGAGGTGAGGCGTGAATCCCGACATCTCCCCGGGCGCAGTATCAGACATGTGTCTGGTATTTTGCATCTGACACGTAGTTCCTCGGTAGATTCTCAGTGTCAGGGTGGATAAGGCGCCGTCACGCATTCGCTCAGAATGGTCATTTTGGCGTGAGGTGCGAAGACAGGAGGTGTTAAGAGAAGGGGAGGCTATTGCGTAGTTTATGGAAATAGTGTACATCTTTGTCTGGTGTTTCATATGTACTGGAGGGAGTTAGATTTCATTTTCACTCAGTAACTTCGCAGTCAAGATTAGAACAAGCCCTCGTTCGATTTCTAGAATCTCTGTTAATAGAGATGTCATTTAGTATGATCGTAGTGGTTTAAGTTCTTAGTAGTTCTGTGTTGAGGTAAATCTTATACTATTTATCTAGTATTTTGTGAGTGTTAAAGTGTTTAATCGCTTATTTCATTTTGCTAGTTAGATTTGTACAGAGAGTTAAATTATTAAGTCTGTTATATTCTCTAGTCGACGAGTTACAGTGGAAAGCGGAATAAATTATAATTTCTAGCTTAAAATCATGTAGCCATAATGGATTTAATTTAACTGCTAATACGCAGTCGGGAATATTTTAAAACTAACTTATTAAATGACTGCTACATCTTGAGTATTGACGGAATGCGTAGGTATTCCTAATTCAGGATGTTTGATTTTTAAATATAACTTATTCCACGGGAAGTGGTAAACTAAAAGACAAGCTACGCTTGCAGTTTAAATTATCAGTTATAGTATGTATAATTATTTGATATGTGTTCTTTCCATTTATATATAGTGAAACTGTGGTACCCAAACTTTGCCAGCGTTTGAGTATAGAGATAAATCTGTGAAGAAAACAAAAACAAAACATTCTTACCTTAAAGATTTGATGTATAACTTTTGCAAGAACTTTAAGATTTTAAAGAAGTAACGGGTCATCGAGCCTGATTTGATTCTTCCTGAGAAAAAAAACTCTAGTCATTTTTCAGCCATTTGCGGCAAGTAACATATTACAATCAGTAACTTTCCCGACACTGTTGACAAGTGGTGGTGTAACCAACTAAATTCTTATACTGAGAGAAGGTTCCGACCTGACATTCCTCATTCGTTTGAAATCTAAGATGTTGACACTGTGCTCGCTATAAACGCTCGTGCCTGGACAATTTTATGTGACTTAAACAGACATCTAAAACAATAGTATTCCCAAGAGAACGGTCCGGGAAGTAGTGAATTCAACCCGTCTTTTTGGACCTGGGGTTTTCTTGGCCAAGATTACCATTGAAGATTCTGTACGGGCAAGTCCTAAAAATAGTGTTTTTTTATTGTTCCCGAAGTGGCTACCAAAGCTGTGAGTATGAACAAATGCACGTGAGCACAGTTGAATGAATAGAGTGAATGCAGGACTGAGCGATCCCTTTATGGTGGTATTTTGACACCCATTCATTTTTGCTGTCATAACATTTCTTTATGCAAGGTATTGCTAACTATATATATTCCCTTAAACTAGATCAGAGTATCCAGTCTGTTCATACCTGAAAGGGGAAGAATTTTAGACTAAATCATATGTATCTGTGACTCTTTGGGCTATCACTTTCTTCTAACGGGACTGTGAGCTATACATCGAGGGAAGGATCATACCAACGGGTCTATCATTCTTGTAGCATTTCTTGATTTTTTTGTTTATGATTTTTTTTGTATATGCTTGATGTGATTTGATATGTTGTGAGAGAAGTTTAGTCTTGATAAATAAACTACTCATAAAATTTATTCCAGCGTGTCGGTCAGTTCGTTTTCCCAAACTCTTCATATAATCATTGTCATAGTTTTTTCCCACGTCTGTACGTCTAACTGTCGTCTTATGTGTGCATGTATGTGAGTGGATGTATATATATATTTCATATATATGTGTGTAGACTGTCTGACTCAATCTAAAGCTGTCGTAGAAGATAGGTGAAAGAGAGAAGATTTCTTGATTCCAGAGACAGCCTCTATCACATTTCTACCATCTCACTCGTGGAAATCTATTGCTATTACTACTTCTCACTGTGACTATCACTTATTCTAATCTATTCAGAAGGGACCAACCCAAGTCTTAATTCCCCTATCGAAAATCTACGACAGGTCTGGAGAGATACGCTGTCACGTCAATTGTGCACGTTGTGTGTATGAATAATGCTAAACGATAAGTTTTCGTAAATTAAGGTAATAACTAGCAATAACCCGTCAATATTGACAGGTTTTTAATTATAGTGTGTTGTTTATGTTACATGTATTACAGACGGTACTATTACTACTGTGGTCATTTCATTGCAGGCGACCGCCATTAGATGTTTGTAGTGAAAATTATATGGATGTATTAAATATGAAGACATGGAGTAACCTTACCTAAATGACATGTGGAGAAGTGATTATGATCTAATGGACCGGAAATTGACTAAATAACTAACATTTCTTTTAAAACAACATGTCTCGTAATTGTTCGTGCATCTTTTAAAATTTTGCCCTGGTCGACTTACTGCCTCTGAGAAGCCATGGTCGACTTACGGCCTCTGAGAAGCATTTGCAGCTCATTTTGCAGCCATCTTATCATTTTGATCCATAATAATAAGCCTGCAATACTTTAAATTAAAATTTTGTATAGAAGAAACAATCAAAAACTTACATTTTAAGGTTATATTTAAGAAAATGATGAGTTAAATCCGTTTCCAGAATTAAACTGGACAGAAGAGAATCTTGATTGTCTGTTGATTTAATCTGCATCTCAGCACCTTCCTGTCTCCAATTCATGTACTGTTTATCAATTGTGTTGTTGAGCTTCTTTCCATAATCAAACTGCTTATGCACACCGTCATTTGTGCACTTTTCTATTTTTGGGAGAGTACACATAAGGGAAACAATGCAATTATTGTCTAACTTTCAACGACAGTTGCATCCCTTATCTGTTGTTGAAAGTTAATATACTCTCTCGAAAATAGAAAAGTGCGCAAATGACGGTGTGCATGATGTGACCGACCGACCGACGTACTTACGACGGGAATTATGGTATTGGATAACAGCTATGTGACTATGAATGTTATGTCATTAGTATATGGACAAACAGCACTTGAAGAAAATACACTAAGGGACAAGATAAAAACATACAACAACGTCTCTGGCGGAACAACATATACAATGATGAACCACAAAGACTGTGTACGCAGACAACAAGAGAGGCAGAATAAGACAGAGGCAGTTCAAAGTTCAAAACATTAAAAACATTTAGCTGTGCTCACTAAAGTAATATTGTCTTCTTTCTTTCTTTCATTGTTTTTATAGGTAATTTTAATAATAAGTTATGTCTCATAATATTTGAACTGTTCCTTTCTTTTGAATGGCGTGAGAAGAGGGACATTTATTTTTGAACACACGCCCCAATATAACCGAAGGGCCTTGCACCTACTTTGAACCAGGCAAAATTATTTTAACAACATTTGGACATGTGACTAATCTAACCTAGAGTCCTTAGAAACGAGACCCTCCACACCGCCCAAACAAATGTGCAAGAATCCGTGAAACCAAAAAAAAAAAAAAAAAGATTTATTCTAAAGCTGTTAAAGAACTGATATATCTGTCTTGACATTAGCAATATTCGCATTTATAATCAGATAATGAGGCTCGTGTTTTATTTATGTGACATCTGTCAAGTATACTGCCCAGATTTTGTTTTTACCCTGATGAGATAAAGATTTCGTTCGTTCGTTTGTCATGTCGCATTTTATTCGTTTTCGTATTACTGTAGTAGGACGTGGATTATCCAAACGTCAATTATCCGAACGTCAATTATCCGAACCGTCAATAAGCAACAACCGCCGCCGCTACAAGTAAATAAATAAATGAAATTACAGTATCTACTTTTTGTGCACTTATTGGTATGCTGAATAATTACTTCTGCCGCTGAATGCATTCTTCTCCTATTATTTATTCGAAAATGTGTGCAATATTGTATAGACGTCTTATTTTGTCATTATAGGAGTTTACAAATTAGATTTTATCTTTAGATACTCCGGTGACCTTAATTGAAGGCCTAATTACTAGGGCTTGGATTGATTAACAAAATCTCAGTTGATTAATCGAATTTCTATAATCCAAGATTAATCAATTAATTTCTAACACATCTGATAAATTTAAAACAAATTATAAATTAACATTTAAAAAAAAAATCACGAAAGACTTTATTTGTTTTACTTGTTAGAAGACAATATCGTGCTGGAAATATCATGAAAGTACGGAAAAGTTTCAACATGTCGTATCTGGTGTACAACTACAACAGTAGTTGTCAATGGGGATGACTTATGGAATGTTGTCAACAAGGTCTCCATAAATTGGCTCGTTAAGAAAGAAAGAGACCTATTCGAGTTAACGACAAGAAGAAGAGAAGGCGAATGCTCTCCACTAGATAGTATGTTCTAATAAATTATGGAAAGTTCTCTATTTCCCCGCGATCTTAGCTTCTGCTCTCAGATCTCGATAAAGAAAGAGCCCCCCAGCCTACTTTCAATGGACAATTTACCTACATATAAATACTTTTGTGTAGCACAGACAGCACGAGTAATACATTAACGAACTAGATAATGATCAAAGCAGCTATTTAGTTTAAAAGTGAAATATACACACATATTGGGTTAGTAGAAAGTAAAAAGGATGATAGTGAAAGACACTTCACACACACACACACACGCAAGCACACACACACACACACAGATGAAATGTAAAAATGTGAAATTAAATATGAGAGTGAACCTAAGTAAATAGGACAAGATGATGTGATATATTAAGTGTTACCACACTGATGTCAAATATACACTGTCTATGAGTTTTTCAAATTTCCTACAGTGTTTGAGTATGCGATAGTATGAACTGACTGTCAAATTTGGATGTGTGTAATGCCGTGTGGGTTATCTATAAGATGTGGACTTATTGATGAAAACCTTAGCACGTGTATTAATGATAACGTGGAAGATATACTGTCCTTCAATGCTTGGAAATCTCTCTAGCGTCGACAAACCGTTGACTTTTGTCTCAGAAAAATGATCTTCAAAAGGCACTGACTGGAGCTTTTCACACAATGATCCTCTGGTAACAAGAGGATTTCGAGCACTGAAGCTGGTCTGAGTAAATTTACGTCGTGCAATATACGATGAGAGTAAAAGAACTCACTTCGTGCACTGACGTAGTGAGCAGCTGAACTTGGTGATTTGAGCTTGGTATCTTGGCGAATCTAATTGATCGTGATATGTAGACTCATCAGCTTGTGAGTATGCAACCTTAATTGAGGAAATACGCTGTTGAGTGAGTTGAACATGATGTATAGGAATAGGAGAGTCAACTTGTGCGTGTTCTAACTTGACTCAGGCGGTAAATTGCTGAGTGAGTTGAAGTTTATATATATATATATATATATATATATATATATATATATATATATATATATATATATATATATATATATATGTGTGTGTGTGTGTGCACTTGAGACACAGGTAAATAAATGCCGCGTCACTAACGTTTACAAACGCGAACGCAGAGATCTTTCTTTTAATTTAGGAAATGTATGATGACCTATCATGTGAACTCAGACTCCTACATGACTGAAGAGACAAAAGTGGCTTCATAAGTTTTACATCCAATATCAATAGATGACTTATTCTTCACTATGGCTTCTTTCTAGCTGTTCATTCTGTTTTTAATTCTCTTAGTATGAAACATGACAAGTGTTAAATATTGAGAATGAAAGTATGTGCTCATGTAAGTCTGTAATGATGATCTAACAGTCAAGATAAAGGTGAAGTGTATAACTATGAGTTACTTCAGTATAATATCCTGGAGGAAAAATATTTAATTTAATTAACCATTAACGAATAGAAGTAATGGAAAAACAATCTTTCGCACATTTAGCTATGAGCCTAAGTGCAAAAAGTAATCTTAAATATTGAACAAGAAAAATTAATAATAATTTTTCTAAAATTTACTAACCTCCTTTTCCCTTCACTATTTCCTAAAGAACACTATATAAATTACACAGGTATGAATTATATACTCACACAGGAACGAAATTATAAAACAGCCTGTGAATAGGCCATGCTATGTGATACGGGTCTTTTCTTTGATAATATATTTTTGGTAAGTGCTTTACTCAGGGGTTACATATAATTAAGTGGCTTTGCATTTATAGTAGGAGAATCCCTCTCAGCTACTTGTACATATTGTAATGGTGTCGTGAAGGCTTGGTCAGTGTCACTAGGGATATGGCCCATTCAGAAATCCCTCCCCTGGCCCGTACACATGCACCTGATAAGTAAAGTCCCAAAACTGCTCTGGACGCTTGGATACATATTTATTGAGACAGCTCACAGCTCCATAATAACATCACGATAAGTTCATTGCACAAAGGCATCAATATGACGGTCTATAACTCGTCAAAGTACAGTCTCGTACTAATGTTTAATCACACATTTTTATTCACTAATATGTCACTCACGTACCATACAGCATCCTCTGTCAATCTTGCATGAATAAAGAAACTGGCATTACACACGGAGGTGTATGCATAATCCAGCTGATGTTACAACAGCATGCAGATGAAGGAAATAATACAATTCTCTGGAGCAAATACACAGACACTTCCGACACCATAGATGCCACACATTCCAACTGCCGGCAAGAAACGCTTTCTTGTCCCACATACAAATTCTCACGTCTGCCACCAAGGCTAGCAGAAAAGATGACGTCACTTCCTAAAACCAAGGACAACTGTCCATAAACAAATCAACCAGGAAGTGATCGTAGAAAACCAATGTTATGATATTTACACGTAACACTATGGGAACCGTATGCTCCGCGTGTGTTAGAAAATATGAACCGACTTCTGACGAACGTGTCGTTATATTTCGGGTTGCCAATATGTGAGAATGTGTGGACTGTTTCCTATAACTTGGCCCTCTAGACTGTCACGTTGATTGATAATTTGTCTTTCCATCTCGTCCCATCCTTTTTTTAAACTCTTTTAATGTCCTGGTTTCTTTGACTTTTGTATTTTCTTTTCTTTCGGATTCTAACTACGTGGCCAAGTTTTCCCCTTGTCAGACCCACCCCGCGGTTTGTTTACGTTCTGGCCTTCAGCGGTCAGCTAACGATAATGTTACGTCAGCACACCTGGTGTGTCTGACCAGAAGTATTTCTCTTGCTAGCGAGGAAAACGTTTGATCACGAGCGCCAGGTAGCTTCTGAGGTCTGGGGAAACAGTTTTGATCTCCGATTTAGGGGGAAACGAAACCCGCGGTTGGTCTCTGTGTTTGACCTTTAAACGACGTAGTTAGAGATCATAATATTATGCATTTGTCTATCTGGGGAAAATGTATCGCGGTGTGTCTCTGAAGTCGTATCTGGAATAACTTTTGTCTTACTCTTTATTCGTTACACGCCGATACATCTGTAGAAAACAAGCCATGCCAGGTGTCCTTGTGGCGTTATTTGGAAACTATAAGAGTACTGGTTTAATCAGTCAGACACACTCGTATATTTCCTGCCCGCTTATGACCATTATGGGAATACGCAGACGTTAACACAGAACTAAATGTTATTGCCTATTTTCTCATCATTCCTCGGGGTGAGTTGACATCTCTTATATATTCTTGTTAGCTTTTTTTATATATATCTGATAGGAATGTGACTTGAATTCATTTTTGAGGATTTTCTCCCGGTAATTTAATTCAGTGATAGTGTAGCGCCGTATACAGCCTTAGTTGAGTGGTGCCTAAGCAGTCAGGGTTTATAATGGATTAAATGATAAACTTACGATAAAAGATACTCACTAGGCGTAGAATCAGTCCATACAATGCTTATCATGGGTTAAGAGTAGGCTAAATTAACTGTCATTACTGTAAGGAAATGTCAGAGGTGTGGGTTTTTCACTTAAAGCTTAATAGTGAGATGAAGGTGCTATAACTCAGAATTATGGGACATAGTCACTTATTCCTTTTGATAGAAACTTCTAGTGGCAGGGTGAAGTCATTAGATGCCGATTTGTGTAGCTAGACACTAGTCATACTTTCACAGAAAGCAGTCACCAGCCATAGAAAACATTTTATCTTATGATTCAGTCAACTGTATTATTATAGCAAGATCATTGCATTTTCTATGTATTCATTTGTGGGATGTGAATATTTTCCCAAAGGGAGACATAAGATTTATTTTTGTAATGTCAAATGCTGTAATCTGTTAATGTAACTCACCTAATGTTGTAAGATGAATAACATATCCAGTCAGCTGTAACTACAGGGTTAGGTTTCCTGTATTGTTGAATTAGAAGAAGAGGAGCAGATTTTGCTGTCAGAACATTTACTGACAGGTACATGTGTGTACAAAATATATTAGCCTATGCGGGTGCATGCTGATAATTGATAGAGTGGAAGGAACAGGAGGGAGACTTATATAGTTAAAGACAGCCCTAAACTATCACAGCAATGATGACAATAAATTTAAATCCCATAGTGGAGCATAACTGTTTTGTATAACGGTATTGAAATTTTATTGTTTGCTTGATGTAAAGGTCGCCTTCTTTTGGTCTCAGTTTTCAGGGATACCTAATTGCTAGAGTCAAGTCTCCAGTCAGGCGAAGAACGTCACTTTCTCTTCGTTCTAGAGGGTTTCTGAGTACATCTAGCCTCACGAATTGTCAACCTCATACCTGAAAACTAAACCCGTTTTTGTCAACGCCATTCTCTCTAAAGGGAAATTAAGCTCACGCAGTATGCAACGAGCCAACGCAAAATCTGAAATCATCTGTTGCAGTAGTAGTTTCCTACTCGCCTATTAGATTACCAGTCAGAGAAAAGCGGCTTCCCGCTATCCAGCAGCCCAGTGTGTATAGCAGAATTTAAACAACCGACTTTTGTTTGCTTAAACGGAGCGCGCAGTCAAATCACAGTTCAAACCAGCCCAAACTGGATTTACTACCAAGTACGCAAGATTCCAGCGCCGGATAAGAGCGCACAAGGGACCGTTTTGTCCTCAAGTAACCTCGTCTTGTGTGTATTTCTGGGGCATGTAAAACCTCGCACTTATGAGCGGTTAACAGGATATAGACAGAGTTCCAGTCCCCCTTGCGCAATTAGGGGTCCCTAAAGTTAGCACCTACATGGAAAGTTATGCAGTTTATTCCATCACCTTGAAGGATATTTGCACGTAAGACACTTTCTGGAGCTAGCGCATTTGGTCCCACGAAAGCGGACCGACTGACACTCAGTTTGTTTATTTGTTCAGCAGGAGATAGAGACAGAGTTCCGGTCCCCCTCGCGCAATTAGGGGTCACCAATGATAGCACCGACAAGGAAAGTTTTGTAGGTTTATTCCATCATCTTGAAGGATATCTACATGTAAGACACTTTCTGGAACTATCACATTTGGTCCCACAAAAGCGGACGGACTGTCATTCAGTTTATTTTTTTCTCTGTGTTGTACAGGTTTTTGTGTTGGTAGTCTGTGTGTTCGTTGGTGTGTTTTTGCTTATTTTTGCATATTTTTGATTATTGATGACTATTGATGATTATTGATGTTGTTTGTGCTGATATGCATTATTTTCATACATCGCTTCTTTAATAAATTTTACTCATTTATTAATGCGCTGTTCACGACCCTTTCATCCATACTTTACATGTTTTAGCTCTTTACTATAATCTCTATTTTTGATAAGAGAAAAGAGAGAGAGCAGCCGGTGCTTAGACGATATAGTGTGTTGAGGCTTGGAGAAAGAGATAACTTTAATAAATCTTCTTCCAAGTTTGTCTCAAGTCCACCTCCTATTTACACTTTACCTATGTGTAATCTATAACTCTGCCAGTCCACTATCCTTGTCGACTTCACTACTATTGTCTAACTCGACAAATACTCCACACTTTAACTCAACCACGACAAAAATGGCTTCATCGTCCGAGATTTTGAGCCACATCTGCAGCAATCGCAACAGATGAAGTTACAGTCTGGTATGAATCTCTCACAAGATTCTATCTTTATTCTTTGAGTTTAGTGTTCTGCACATTATAGGAATTTCTATCCCCTAGACATATCGAACTATTTCTTTTGGAGGAAGTCTGAACAGCGTTTTTTCTCCACAGCAATCATAAATCTCAAGTTACAATTATTGTTCATTTTACACATGACACAGCTGGTTAATGTTGCTGGAAGCACTGCTGAGTTTTTGGGGTGATAAATCTGACGACTATTGTTGTAAAAAGGTCAGAAAAATTATTTTTAAGGGTTAAATATGTTTTTCAGAAGTAGCTCTTTTATCTGAGATAAGAAGCTACAGATAGTCAGTTACTAGCTTGCATCTGTACCAAGGGAGTGTGTTCATTCGGATGATAGTAACAAATCCTCTCAATAGCTAAGTACTGACAGAAGTGGGGTGAAGTGATGATAATACGTTTTACATCACTTACAATTTTTTTTGGAGTTTTTGGGGGGTTTTTTTTGCTTGTCGCAATCAGAGTATCTAGAAAATTCTCGATTATTTAAAGTTTTCCCATGCTAGCCTAGATTTTATTGAGTACTGAGTGTTAATTCACAATTAAGTTAATCAGCACTTAGTGGGTTAGATAACTTAGATGTCTAGGTTTTTTTCTTCTATAGTGTTTGCTTACCCTGAGATAATGGCCGATCTAGCTAAAGTGCATAGGATTGCCCTTGAGGTAGCTAAGTACATGGAGTACCAGGATAGCGAAATCCAGCCCTTTCTAGAATTTGCAGTAAGCATGCAGGATCAATACGAAATAGACGACTGGTTTTTCCACAGTTTAATCTTGGCATGGTCCTGTAAACAAACTGCGGGGAGCGAAGCATTCACCCGAAAGTATGTAGAAGAAGCGATAGAAGAGGAGAAGCAATTGGAAACAAAGCGACAAGAAAGGGAAAAGCAACGTCAAGAACAGGACCAGAAATGGGAAATAGAGCGACAAGAAAGGGACAGAGAAGAACAAGAAAGGCGCAGGCTACACCAAATCAGAATGAATGAACTGGATAGCCGAATCCGGAGGATGGAAACAGACACTAAATGTAGTCACTCTAGTTCCCCTCCTACGGCGCCCTTGTCTGGCAACGCCTCTGTAAACCTTGCGCCCCTGACAGAAAACGTGCCTGCTAAAACCGAGCCCCAACTCCAGAAAATCGACTTTCCTTTGGACTTGGATCCGAAGCCCGAACCAGGAAAGAATTTACGTCGGCACAGCAGACCTAAAACCACGGGAAAGGTTACGAAACGTTCCCAGGCATGGAAACTGCACAAAGGTGAGAGAGGTGCTAACAAGCATTATAATACGGATTGTTACCGTCTGGCAAGCGGTGAACTCCGAACGTCTCACGCTCCAGACCGAGCACCACCTAACCGACACGGGACGTCGAGAAAAGGGAGCCACACCCTATCACGTCATATTTCACAAACCTCCCGGCCGGACAGCGAAAAACCATATGCAGAGGCGTATCCCTCCAACTCAACGATCGGAGAAAAGTGGTGCCGCTCCTCTCATCACCCTGAGCTACAAAGGTGCAACAATAAGTCGCCTGCTAAAAGGGTAAAAGTTTCCAATTCGTTCCAAGGACCGATTCGGGTTACACGCGCGGAAAATTCTGATAGTCTGCAGCTATCTCAGGTCATTTAAGATCGCGCCCGTGACACGAAACCCCGTTAGGAAACGTAAACAGCCCGAATCCAGCAATGATTACACTGCACGTAACAGGCGGATTACCTATGCAATGGTCAGTGAGTTCAGGCGGCGCCTAAACTCAAAGCAGTTACGCATTTTTATCTAAATAATAAACAGGCCGAGCGAACTGTGTAACCAAGGTCAGGTTCACAGGGAAAGGATTTACGTTAGTGCCGAGTGGCCTCGCAAAATCCTATTCGCCGAGCGTCTACTAGACAGAGGAAAGAAATTAACTCGTTCATATATGGACAGACAGAAGTTGGATACGAATTTGGCTTATAAGTATAGGATGTTTCAAGGACATATAACGGACGTCTATGAGAAAGATAAATTACTGTCCTTTAGTCCGTGTTGCACGAACTTTTAAAAGGGGGGCTACTTGTCACGTTGATTGATAATTTGTCTTTCCATCTCGTCCCATCCTTTTTTTAAACTCTTTTAATGTCCTGGTTTCTTTGACTTTTGTATTTTCTTTTCTTTCGGATTCTAACTACGTGGCCAATTTTTCCCCTTGTCAGACCCACCCGCGGTTTGTTTACGTTCTGGCCCTCAGCGGTCAGCTAACGATAATGTTACGTCAGCACACCTGGTGTGTCTGACCAGAAGTATTTCTCTTGCGAGCGAGGAAAACGTTTGATCACGAGCGCCAGGTAGCTTCTGAGGTCTGGGGAAACAGTTTTGATCTCCGATTTCAGGGGAAAGGAAACCCGCGGTTGGTCTCTGTGTTTGGCCTTTAAACAACGTAGTTAGAGATCATAATATTATGCATTTGTCTATCTGGGGAAAATGTATCGCGGTGTGTCTCTGAAGTCGTCTCTGGAATAACCTTTGTCTTACTCTTTATTACGTTACACACCGATACATCTGTAGAAAACAAGCCATGCCAGGTGTCCTTGTGGCGTTATTTGGAAACTATAAGAGTACTGGTTTAATCAGTCAGACACACTCGTATATTTCCTGCCCGCTTATGACCATTATAAAAATAGGCAGACGTTAACACAGAACTAAATGTTATTGCCTATTTTCTCATCATTCCTCGGGGTGAGTTGACATCTCTTATATATTCATGTTAGCTTTTTTTATATATATCTGATAGGAATGTGACTTGAATTCATTTTTGAGGATTTTCTCCCGGTAATTTAATTCAGTGATAGTGTAGCGCCGTATACAGCCTTAGTTGAGTGGTGCCTAAGCAGTCAGGGTTTATAATGGATTAAATGATAAACTTACGATAAAAGATACTCACTAGGCGTAGAATCAGTCCATACAATGCTTATCATGGGTTAAGAGTAGGCTAAATTAACTGTCATTACTGTAAGGAAATGTCAGAGTGTGGGTTTTTCACTTAAAGCTTAATAGTGAGATGCAGGCGCTATAACTCAGAATTATGGGAGATAGTCACTTATTCCTTTTGATAGAAACTTCTAGTTGCAGGGTGAAGTCATTAGATGCCGATTTGTGTAGCTAGACACTAATCATACTTTCACAGAAAGCAGTCACCAGCCATAGAAAACATTTTATCTTATGATTCAGTCAACTGTATTGTTATAGAAGATCATTGCATTTTCTATGTATTCATTTGTGGGATGTGAATATTTTCCCAAAGGGGGACATAAGATTTATTTTTGTAATGTCAAATGCTGTAATCTGTTAATGTAACTCACCTAATGTTGTAAGATGAATAACATATCCAGTCAGCTGTAACTACAGGGTTAGGTTTCCTGTATTGTTGAATTAGAAGAAGAGGAGCAGATTTTGCTGTCAGAACATTTACTGACAGGTACATGTGTGTACAAAATATATTAGCCTATGCGGGCGCATGCTGATAATTGATAGAGTGGAAGGAACAGGAGGGAGACTTATATAGTTAAAGACAGCCCTAAACTATCATAGCAATGATGACAATAAATTTAAATCCCATAGTGGAGCATAAATGTTTTGTATAACGGTATTGAAATTTTATTGTTTGCTTGATGTAAAGGTCGCCTTCACTTGGTCTCAGTTTTCAGGGATACCTAATTGCTAGAGTCAAGTCTCCAGTCAGGCGAAGAACGTCACTTTCTCTTCGTTCTAGAGGGTTTCTGAGTACATCTAGCCTCACGAATTGTCAACCCCATACCTGAAAACTAAACCCGTTTTTGTCAACGCCATTCTCTCTAAAGGGAAATTAAGCTCACGCAGTATGCAACGAGCCAACGCAAAATCTGAAATCATCAGTTGCAGTAGTATTTTCCTACTCGCCTATTGGATTACCAGTCAGAGAAAAGCGGCTTCCTGCTATCCAGTAGCCCAGAGTGTATAGCAGAATTTAAACAACCGGCTTGCGTTTGCTTAAACGGAGCGCGCAGTCAAATCACAGTTCAAACCAGCCCAAACTGGATTTACTACCAAGTACGCAAGATTCCAGCGCCGGATAAGAGTGCACAAGGGACCGTTTTGTCCTCAAGTAACCTCGTCTTGTGTGTATTTCTAACCTCGTGTTGTGTGTATTTCTAAGTCATGTAAAATCTCGCATTTATGAGCGGTTAACAGGAGATAGACAGAGTTCCAGTCCCCCTTGCGCAATTAGGGGTCACCAAAGTTAGCACCTACATGGAAAGTTATGCAGTTTATTCCATCACATTGAAGGATATTTGCACGTAAGACACTTTCTGGAGCTAGCGCATTTGGTCCCACGAAAGCGGACCGACTGACACTCAGTTTGTTTATTTGTTCAGCAGGAGATAGAGACAGAGTTCCGGTCCCCCTCGCGCAATTAGGGGTCACCAATGATAGCACCGACAAGGAAAGTTTTGTAGGTTTATTCCATCATCTTGAAGGATATCTACATGTAAGACACTTTCTGGAACTATCACATTTGGTCCCACGAAAGCGGATGGATTGTCATTCAGTTTATTTATTTCTCTGGGTTCTACAGGTTTTTATGTTGGTAGTCTGTGTGTTCGTTGGTGTGTTTTTGCTTATTTTTGCATATTTTTGATTATTGATGACTATTGATGATTATTGATGTTGTTTGTGCTGATATGCATTATTTTCATACATCGCTTCTTTAATAAATTTTACTCATTTATTAATGCGCTGTTCACGACCCTTTCATCCATACTTTACATGTTTTAGCTCTTTACTATAATCTCTATTTTTGATAAGAGAAAAGAGAGAGAGCAGGCGGTGCTTAGACGATATAGTTTTTTGAGGCTTGGAGAGAGAGATAACTTTAATAAATCTTCTTCCAAGTTTGTCTCAAGTCCACCTCCTATTTACACTTTACCTATGTGTAATCTATAACTCTGCCAGTCTACTATTCTTGTCGACTTCACTACTATTGTCTAACTCGACAAATACTCTACACTTTAACTCAACCACGACATAGACCAGTAACAAGGCTTCCATCTTGCCCTCCGACATTGGCATGCTCGAATGACATTTTAGTGCACGTCAATCACTAAAAGTGGGTGAACTCTCGCAACAGACTTGTCAACTCCTGAAAGTTAGACAGAATCATCTGCCCCTTGTCACCCAGCCTTCTGACGCAATATATCTTTACCCTCTTTTTGCGGTTCGAGTGAAACCCCATTGTGCTGCTTCACGGGCAGGGGCGGCTTCCTTTAATCTCTTTCATTGTCCAGCCACGTAGACAACAAGCTACTCTCAATATAGACTCCAATCTGGTAACCAACATTGCTGTGCATGTCATGCGTCCTTTGTTGCCGATCGCTGTGGCGAGTGTGGTAAGTTGGGATTATATAAATATTTATAGGGGATTTAGTGTACTGACTGAGATCAGCTGTGAAGGTAACTGTATCTAATATGTGTGGTGTGTTACAGATGACCTTCTTTGCTACCACATTTAGACCTCAGTCAGACTTATTCTGGAAGATAGTGATGACTACGTTGAATGTCTAGGGTTATGATAATGATGAAGTGTAAGTTCACAACAACAACATACAGATAAATACTTTATATAAGATTCACAACACTGTACCACACTATGACAAGCACATACATATAACACTCTAGAAGACTAGCTTAATTAAGTCAAGTGTTAACGTTTAAATTATGTATTAATTTCTTTCAAGAATAGATATCCTGATCCACTACAGAGTGAATCAGGAATCACAATCAAATGTAAATGCAATGTCTATGTACACAAATTATGCAAAGGATCTTTGTCCTGACATAGAATATTATTACAATATGTGTGTAGTGTTATGCTCTGGTATTAAGAGGTAATACTGGCTTTTGAAGCTATGTTGTTGTTTGTCATCACGACTTCATGTGTTTGTTAATGGTGGAAATAATCTTGAAGGGATCACAGTTCTTTTATTTTTAACCAATAACTGTCCCTCTTGCTTTAGTATTACAGTCAATTTTTAAAGGTGGGTTATACAAGGATGAGTTGCTCTGGCTAACACAGTCTTAACTTAGGTGTCTGCGACAGGAAAACTGTCTCCACTGCTCGCTTGCTTCTCAATTATCTTGAAATACACCACTCGTCAATATCTTGGACAAGGAGTCTGCTGCCAGCCCTCTGGATCCAGCAAAACTCAGACCAGGTGCTGCTCTAATACTTCAGTACCACGGTCCCTGAAATAAGAAGGTTGTACCTCCTTCTTCAGAACTAATATATAATATCTATTTCCACACTGAAGTACAGGACATTAAAAACACAGAGTTCAGAGCTATATGCCAACTACTAGCTTCTCATGTGACCATATACCAGTATTCCTCTCCCTACTGGTTACAACGCCTCTGCAATTCCAGCTGTACTTCCTTCTGTACAATAAGATAGGTTTAATGTTACTAAATGGCAATCCCATATATGCCTATGCAGTTATACTCCTCTCTGACAAGCTTTTACATGGTGGAGCAATATCTAGGCTTTGCCTTCTGTTTGCTACTGAACCACACACATACAGACACAATTTATCAATTCATATTCAATTTTCATATAATATATATATATATATATATATATATATATATATATATATATATATATATATATATATATATAGGAAACATGTCTAGCTTACCACAATTCAAGGAAATATACACTAGTACGTTGACTGGCGATGAATACTGGCACAATTTTGATCTGCCTTATCCCAGGCTTTTATTTAGAAAAATATTAGCTTGCTCTCAACGCACTGGCTTCTCATAAAATGTATTTTCAAAACTGGCCCTGAACTGACGCTTCTAATTGACTATATCAAATGGTCTAACCAATGAGACCATGTTTACAAAAGCCTTTGAAAAAATTTACCCTTCCTACCGTTTCCATTAACAACCAAAAATAGTATTTGCAGTCGACTAATCAGGTTTCGCCTTACATATCACTCTAGCCAATCAAATCGTATCTAACGTGTTGGCCTCATTCCCCTAAAGCAGTGTGTCCAAACATGCCATTATGAGCAAATATGATCTTGTGCTGTCAGACAACCCCACTATAGTATTTTGGCTATAATTTGTTAATTACTAGGCTATTTGCGTAACACCTAGCATATTCTTTGTCAGCAAGTCCTAAGGTACAAGAATATATAAATTTAATGGGGCCAAATGGCTTCGTTACAAATATGTTTTTTTCTTGGATAGTCGTGTATTTGTTTTTTTTATTTATTGTTTTAGAACCACCACCTGTCCTGCCTTTTCGACTGTTCTGTCAGTATAAAGTCAGGATTTCAGACGTAAAACAGTATTGTGTCATGTTTCCTAATAAGCATTAAACATGTTTTTTAAAACCTTACCTCGTATTGGTAGTGTTTTTTGTCACTGTTTATTTGAAAAAAAATCAAGCCTGCATGCCTTTCGCGTGGGGTGGCATTAATTTTTAAATCGCGAGACGACGTGGTAGTATTGGCATTCCTCCGTGCATTTCTCTCTCTCTCTCTCTTCTAAGCCCGTCTGTCTTTTTTTAGGTTAACGTAGTGTGTTATAATGACATTAATGCTAGTATTATATCTAGGTCATTAAGCAGTTTGCGTATCTCAAAGTTTTCTAAGAAACACAGTACTAGTTTTATTTTTTTTTTTGAAACGCGTGTAGTTGATGCAGTAGGCTTTTACTATCAAACGTGGAAGCGTTACAGTTATGCAGACGAAGTAGAAAAAGAGGATTTTCATGTTTAGCCCTTATGGCGTTCTACAACGCAGGTGTACGCTATTTAGGGAAAGCACTGGTCTTTCACCATTCTTCTTTCCTTCTATTGAAATACTTCGTTAGGCTTTACATTTATTTTCTTATTTATATATGTGGATTAGAAATTTTCACGACAGCGAGTATGGTATCGTACAAATGTGATGACACTCGTTTTTTTGGACAGGGTATTAAAAAATCTAACGAATTATTGATGTGGCCCTAATGGCCGTTTCCCGTACCAACAATAACTTTTCTATGGAGCCAGGAGTGGTCCACAAAATATAGTCAGTTTGAGAAACATCAAAGGTGTACTTAAAGTTACACTTAAGTAAAAGTCGTCATCAGGTAAGTGTTAAGTCCTATTTTAATTAAAGGGAGTTAAGTGTTAAAGACTTGAATGTACGGGTCGGATTTTTGTACACGCTAGTAAACACGCTCTGCGTGATGAGAGGATTTCTTAGTTGGGAGCTGTATGCTCAGTAATTGTTGAACACAGCTCAACTGACTAGTTGTTAGTTTGTTTAAAAATATGATAAAGAAAACTGTTCGTATGTCCCTTGTGAGATTTTTGGGTAGGGACGGTTTGAGCTGAGCGGTGGTCTCACGCGTAAGTCCGCGCATGTAGTTTTTGTTACTGAGTTGTACTGAGATACGGTAATCTCGAGACAGCGTGTTCCTGGCAGTGTTCCGGGATGGTTGTTAGCCATGTTTTCACTGTGTGTACCAGTGGATATTTTATGAAAGAGAGAATTTGTTATATTGAAGAAATATTTTCAGGCCATGGATTATACCGGCCATGATGATTATCATGATTCATATTTCCTCTGATGGATATTGTTCCCATGGAGGTAATAGCACTGAGAGTTGCTGATGTTATAAGAATTATGATGTTGTTCCCATTGATGGATTTAAGATGTTGGAAAGTTTGTTCCTGAGGGATATTTATTGTAACAAGTGTACTGTGCTGAGGCCTGTAGTTTATGCAACAAATGTAATGGATATTTGATACTATGTTCTGCATCCACTTTACCCATGGATATTTTTGTACTTGATGCTTCGTGATTTGCCGTGTTCTGTAACCTGTGAAGTGTGCTATTACCATGATGTCTACGTGACTGTGATGTTACTAAACTGTGAAACGTTACAGCTTGTTACAACATTCCCTGACCTTCTTACTTTTGCTGTGGTGTGTGATTACAGTCTGTTTAAATGAAAGGAACCTTAACATTCGCGTATGCATATATACCACATTACACACCTGTCGGCCATCTGTAAGCCCGACCTGACTGACTTCGCCCTCGTCAGCGATTCTTCACCACCCACCACAAACATTCTACAACTATCAATATTAACAGAACATTATATGTACCACTCAATGTAATCCTCAACATAATGGTAACAGTAAGATAACTTTAAAAAACGATCAAAGAGCAAAAACGGGAGAGAAATAAAATGAGAATGATTGTGAAAAATGTAGAGGGTGACAAAACATAGGAACGGGGGGGGGGGGGGGGGGGGGGGGGGGGGGGGGGGGGGAACTATTTCTGATGATCAGATTGCCTCCTGTTGTATCGCTCTGTATAGAGTTTCCTATCATAGGAACACTTTATCACACAACCAAACAATTTACTATTGTTGAGAATACTTGCTAAATTCCATATCACAAACCTCTAGCATAGCAAACATTCTTGGATTTAAGGAAAAAAAAGAACATTTCTAAAAACTGAATAATCGATTAAACTTAGCTTTAACAATTAATTGATTTTGAAAATGTAACCGATTAATCGATTAATTAATCATTAAAGATCATAGATCTACTAATTACACTTTGTTTCGTATAAACATAGTATTCTCATGTATGTTTAGTAATTCAAAATATTTCATTAATCGAACCAACTTTGGTCACAGCTAGTTCGGATAATGCAAGTTCTACTGTATCTTTATTAAATTACAGAGACATTTGAACATATTATAATAGTAGTTTGGTGAATTACAGGTTTGCAATATGTATGCGATTTAAAAAATATCTGAATATAATTATAATCTCATCATTATGCATCAGCTGCCCGAGGAGCATGAACGTTCAACAAATACATGCTAAGCCTTTCTGTACTGTGCCATCTATTCAAGATCTCTTCTTTATCTCTCTCGCATCTGTCTCTAGTTTATTTCTCCTTATACTGATAGCGTACTCTGTCCCATGGGGATTCTAGAAGTAGGGGTTGGTATTAATACCATCCCCAGGTTTTGTCAGTGTTTTTCCCGCCAACCACCAACGTCTGCTGCTCACGTCGTCGTCTGAGGGCGCTTGTCTAGTTCTTGTCATTAGTTCTAAATTTTGTGACCTTGTCAAATAATTTCAGTCCTTTTATGGGATGATATAACTTTTTGATAGTCATATTTTTGTTCTCCATGTTTCAGAGCCACACAATAGAATTGACTAATGCAGCAAACAGACTTTGTTTAGAGGTGGAACCGCGCATGCCTCACGAAGGCAATGAAAAGCAAGTATATATGCAGAAAAAATAAGTTTTTCCTATTATCTTTAAATGTTTATATTTTCTGTTAAGCTCATTAAAATGTAACAAAAGCAACAATATAACAATAAGAACAACAGCAGCATCATCATCAACAACAAACAACAACAACACAGTAAAAACCTAGTGTAAAGATCACGAGGTGGTCGTTACTACGGAGGTGCTTTGGAGCAGAGCCCGGAGCTGGGGCTCAGAGCAGGGGGACTGCAGGTCTTTGCGCGGAGCTGTAGCGGTGTCAAAGCAGTGGGACTGCAGGTCTTTGCGCGGAGCTGTAGCGGTGTCAAAGCAGTGGGACTGCAGGTCTTTGCGCGGAGCTGTAGCGGTGTCAAAGCAGTGGGACTGCAGGTCTTTGCGCGGAGCTGTAGCGGTGTCAAAGCAAAAAGAATTTTGACAGCACTGCTGCTCCCGTTTCGTTTTTATTTTTAAACCAAATGAATGATATTATACTAAATGTATAGAAATGAAATAAAATATTTAATGGTTTGTTTTATTTAAAACCCGAGTTAACTGTGTAATTTCCCCCCCCCCCCCCCCCCCCCCCCCCCCCCCCCCCCCACCCCCCCCCCCCCCCCCCCCCCCCCCCATAGGTCCCCCCCCCCCCCCCATATCTTCTTCTTTTATCGTTAGCCGCCGACTGTCAAAGCAGCCAGTGGCCATCACGCCTGGTAGCGTATTGTAGGGCGGCAACAAAGTGCATCGCCAAGTTGTTTTTGGTCGGCCTCTCTGTCGCTTTCCTTTGGGGGTCCATAGCATATCTGTTCTTGTTATGGCATCAGGGTCTCTTCTCAGGACATGGCCAACCCAACTCCAGCGTCTGCCAGCTATGATAGTGTGCATGTCCTCCTGGTTACTCCGAATAAGTAGTTCTTGGTTGCTGATGGTGTTTGGCAAAAAGATTCGGAGAATTTTCCTTAGGCAGATTGTGTGGAAGGAGGACAGTTTCGACATTTCCTTCTCTGTTACTCTCCAACATTCCGCACCATAGAGAAGCACAGAAAGTACACAGATCTCATATAATATTAATTTGGTGTTTGTGCTGTACTGGGAGGACTTCCAGATGTTGTTTGGACTAGCAAAGGCTGTTGTCGCTTTATTCATTCTGTTGTTAATGTCCTTGCTTGTTCCGCCGTCAGGTGTTACTATGCATCCCAGGTGTGTAAATGTGTCCGTCTGTTCCAGCAGGAACAGACGGGCCTGCCCCCATATGTTCAGGGATAATGTATATCATAAAAAAATGAATATCTTACTTAGTCGTTCATATTCTACCGTGAGGTGTAGAGGTTTTGGAAGAGAGAGCGCCAGACTATCCTATCGGCTGTCTTCCTTCTGGCCTGGTTCCATTCTAGTCCTCGGTCCTTCAAAGATTGTCTAATGTTGCCTTCCCAGCGGACTCTGGGTCGTCCTGGGGGTCTGGATCCCTGGCTCTTTGTTTCCCATGCTTGTCGTGGTAGCCGATCTTCTCCCATTCTGCAGACATGGCCAAACCATCTTAGTTGGGACTAAAAAAAAATAAAAATGAATATCACACTTTTAAATAATAAAAACATTAAGATGACACATCAGCTTGGTCTATTGTCAAAATAACAAAACTTTTGTATTACTTAAATGTGAGCAACACTTGAGTTTTATAAAACTAGAAATGTTTTAAAAACAGATCACCTGCTTTCCATCAAATTTCATCATTTTCATTATATTATCCTCATCGCCATCATTATCGCCCTAACATCATCATTATATTATCGTCATCATCATCGCCATCACAAATCATCATCATCAATTTCTTGTTCTCTCCGTACGGAGCATGGAGCCACCAGTGTAGTTGATCTCCTTACAGGAAGCCAGCATAAAAAATTCACATGTTCTCGCAGCGGTGACTTGTGTGGCAGTTTATTTCACATGATGATGCTGCCAGCCACATCTAACCTCATATTAGTTGCCTTGTACGACCTGCATGAAGGTGTAGCAGTCCTATATTTGTCCCTGTCCTATCGGAGACCCCCGGTAACTATACCGGTTATGTGTTAAGTTTACATACGTTACTAATATTCTTTTTTAAAGTAAATGTTCAGACTTTAGGCATAAAATAGCTCTTAAGTGGTAATATACACGCAGGTAAATTATGAGACAAATGTAATATTACTTGTATATATTACTAAACAAAGCACAAAAAAAAATATATATATATTTGGTAAAGCAAATTCAGACGTGGTATCAAAGAAAATTCAAATCTGTCCAAGTGATTGATGGCCGATTGATGGAAATAGATGTCAATGAAGGCTTTAAATTTCAATTTTGAAGGCCCAGATTGGGGTATATGGGAAAAGCAAAGAAGAAATGGAAACGTACAAGTTGGGACAGGAAGTGAATGTTGAGCTGAAACAAAGATGAATAAAGCAAGTGTTGCGAACAGTCATGCCCCATGCTCCATATGGGGCCAAAAGTTAATGATGGTGATGATGATCCTAATGATGATGGTGGTGGTGATGGTGGTGATGTTGATAATAATGAATTCTTCAGAAGCTGATGACTTCGAAATAGAATTGGATAAACAGAAAAGACACTCTCAGTTTATTCACGTATGACTGAAAATTATACGACGAATGTTCTTGAGGCCATTCGTAGCTACCTACACCACATTCAGGCTATTCGTAGCTACTTACACCTCATTCAGGTTATTCATAGCTTCATACACCACATTCAGGCTATTCGTAGTTACCTACACCTCATTCAGGCAATTCGTAGCTACCTACACCACATGCAGGCTATTCGTAGAGTGTGTCGCCGTGCGAGAGAACGGGCGATTCTATCAAGAATAAATAATAGGACGAATAAGGAAATCAATGACAAGAGACTGACAATTATTTATATTAGTTAATGGTTATGTTAAATAAAAGTATAAGAGACGTGACGGTACACAGTGCAAACTTTTAGAATTCAATGTATGACAATGACGAATGAACAGTCTGTACGTAGTGACCGACAATAGTTCACGTTAGCAGTGATTCTCAAAATGTAGTAAAGATAATAGAGAAACTCCTTCAATAAGCTAGTGATCACTAACTAAAATAGACTGAGAACCCTTCCAATGAACTTAAAACATAAATTAGTATAGTCAGCAGAATTTGATAAAATAATATATCTTTCAACAAGTACAGAATGGCGTGACATTTGGTCAGCAAAAAATGTAAAACAAAAGCAGTAAGCTAATTGTATAGCAACAGACGGAGAGCAACTGCAGAAGGGAGCAGACGGAGGGTCTGGTAGAAGATAGAACAACCATTTAGTCCACAAGAACTGCCAAATTTGTTAGACTTAAGAACAGAAGAAGACACAGATCTCTCCCACGATTGCAACTCTTTAAACATCCAGCTCCTTGTTAACGACGCTCGTGATTTTATTTTTAAGGAGAGGTAAATCGTGTCTACACGTTATTCGTGGTAACTACTCAACTAGAACGCTGTACAAGACATTTATCACAAGTAAAACGTTTTTCTTTAAATGACTGAAAACCCTTGCTGGCACCAGAGCCAATAGGATTAACAGGAGAATCACTGCAGTTGAAGCTTGGACATTGAACACTGTTACAGGACCTAAGACGTGTCAACAGTGAGGAATGCAGTTAGCGACCCATAGCTAGACTGCTTGCGTCAGGGTCAGCGAACCAGAGCTGACCAAGACCCTACTCCACCTCCAAGTGGTGGTCCTGGAAACAGGCTGCATCACTGCAGTCTGGCTGAGTGAGTAGGGATCGAAGAGAGAAGGCTAACCCGGTCCCAAAAATGCCGAGCTGAAGTCGGATGTGTCGGCCGAAAGGCGCAAATATCGCAGCTTCGCTGTAAACGGACACAACGCAACCAACGTCCTTTTCAGGACGAAGAAGAAGAACAATGTAACTAACGACACAAAAAGTCCCAAGTATATTGATGGAATCCTCGACTAGAAAAGAAGACAGGACACAATTATTCATTTTGACCAAGCCATTGAAATGTTGCCTCTTTGATGTAATGCAAAATGTATGTAATATAACAAGAGAAAGCAAACTGGCAGAGAAGAGTTAAACGGATGGCCAATTAATAAACATAATAATCTTTACTGGAGTTTTGTGAATTAACATTCCTGTATCTTGTCGTGGAGTCCAGCAACGCCAGTCGACCAAGTTCTATTTGTGGTTGACAGTTTCAGTAGATGTTCCTGTGGATGACAGTTTCAGTAGATGTTCCTGTGATTGACAGTTTCAGTAGATGTTCCTGTGGTTGACAGTTTCAGTAGATGTTCCTGTGGTTGACAGTTTCAGTAGATGTTCCTGTGGTTGACAGTTTCAGTAGATGTTCCTGTGGTTGACAGTTTCAGTAGATGTTCCTGTGGTTGTCAAGATTTATTTTGGTGTAATTTGTATTGGTAAAATCGTCGTATTAAGCAGACCTTCGTGTGCTTTTACAAGATCACCAAACTAAAACCTAAACTAGAAATAACTGGAGAATTATAGACAAGAGAAAGTTATATGAAACACAAAAACTCTCAAGAAAAGCACTTTTAATCGAAAAGCTAATTCTTCTCCAACAACGAGACAAGACATACCAACACGTAGCAGCATTCTCATCCGGAAGAACGAACCTGCTGGGTTGTCGCATAAAACACAACGATAGAAATTCCACTATACGATCAAAACACGCGCCTCGCCATTAAATGACAATTCAATACACAAAGCTAGAAACAAATATTACAAACAGTTTGAATAACATTGAACATCGAACAATCCACAAGTTCAACCGAGTAAACAAATCAACAAACTCATCTACAACCAAATAACCAGTGGCGTTGCCACAAGTGGCTTCTAGAATGCCAGCTCATCTAGCTAGTTATGTCGACTGTTTCTGGCGCTAACGTTAATTTTCAGTGATCTACGACAAACTATGAAAGACGATTTTAGTGTAGAAATAATACTTTACAGAATAAATTATGAATATAAGAATTATTCGAGCTCAAGTGATTTAAATTCTTTGAGACTTCTTAAATAAATAAAAATTTTTTTTTAAAGTTACAGTGCGCATTTTTTTAAAAAACATAACATTAAAAAAAAATATCAGTAGCTGCGAGAATCCGAGCCGAAGCACAACTGGCGCAGTCACTAGCGGTGCAGGAGCGGAGCTGTTGTGGGGCAATCAAAATTTGATTGCTCCATTTTTTAAAAAATTTAATGAAGAAAAATATCCCGTTCAACCTCTGATGGGTTATATTTAGGATATATATTGTTTTCAATTCCAAATAATATGAAAAACTGCCGATATGAGAAAGTGGCATCACATTTGTCAAATCGTTGTAAATAGGGGACAATCACAATTGTGCTTATACGTCAAAAAAAAAAAAAAAAAAAAAAAAAAAAAAAAAACAAAAACAACAACAACAAACAAACAAACAAACAAACAAAATCAAGAAGAAACTCTAAACAAGAATAATATTAAAGTGAAGAGGTGTAAAGGCCTGGTGGTTCCAGTTATATAACTGACTTTAACAGATATTGAATTGATTTTCATCTGTTAAAAGTCATAAGCATTGTAAGAACAGCATCATACCCTTCACATTCCCAGCAACTATATATTAACATTTGTTCGTGTTAAATAATGTTTGACTATATTAGGCAGTTCCCTAGGTCTGTCGACTTTGAACACCTCTTCTATATTTATAGGTAAGTTGGATGCCAGCAAATAATCTAATATATTGGTATTCTCACTAGTTCATACCTCTTACAATTTTAACAAGAAATGTTCTATATTATTGTCTTGAAGACATCCTGCACAGTAAGGTTCTTCTATTCTGAAATAGCTTTTTGTCGTAGATTTTAGATAGGAGTATTAAGACTAGGGTTGGTCCCTTCTGAATAGGTTGGAATGAGTGATAGATACAGTGAGAGCTGATGAAAAAAACACAATAGAATTTCCCCACGTGAGATGATAGGATGTGATATAGAGGCTGTCTTTGAGAATCGAGATAATCTTCTCTCTCTCACCTATCTTCTACGACCGCTTTTAAAGGCGTCAGACAGTCTAAACACAGATTATATATATATATATATATATATATATATATATATATATATATATATATATATATATATATATATATATATATATATATCTACTCACGGGCACGCACATACACGTGACGACAGGTAAACACACAGACGTGGGAAAAACTATAACAATGATATACAGATTCTTTGAACGAGCTGACCAACGCACTGATTTTTTTGTTGTTCAAGAGAGATATTTTAATTATCATATCAAAATTTCTCACAACACCAAAAATTACATCAAGGAAAACATATACAAATAGTCATAAAATTTTAGGAAAAATGATACAAGGATGATAGCCCGTTAGAATCTTACTCTAGGTTTAGCCCACAGCCCCGTTAAGAGAACAGATGATGGCCCAAAGAGTTATAGATACGTAGGGTTGAGGCTAAGAGTTTTTCTTCTTTTCTCGTAAATGTATGCACAGAGTTGAATAATCTGATTTAGCCTAAGAAGTAAAGAAACTCTAGCAAATAGTAACAAATTCTGCAGGTTAAACAAAAAGAATTAAGACAGTAAATGGGTGACAATATACAACTGTAAAATAACACTCTGATCTGCGTACACTCATTCATTCAGCCATGGCCATGGGTACACAGTTATACTCACAACTTTGCTCGCTGCCTCTGGGAACATAATAATTCTAGGACCTTCACACAGACCCGAAAATGCAGTCCTTGACTGATGCGTGATGCCATATGATGATGGATAGTATCCGCATGTCTGGTTTTGTGTAGTGTGCAGATGTGTTCAGTCAAACAATGTTCATACAAAAATAACAGGGCAATCCACATAGGACGTCAGTAAACTCACGACGTATAAAGTCAATGATTCTTGTAACAGCCGTTGACGTTTTTCTTCATTATTTATTGTGGACGCCACAGTGACAAAATGGTTACGCGAATATGTAGGCACATCAAACAGTCATTATCACAGCAACATTCAATACAGCAATAGACGGTAGATAGCATTACAATGATGAGTCAGATGCATGTTATATTTCATAGTGCTGTAAATGTAGTCAGGTGAAAAACTCCATCCTTTTCTATAACAGCCAGGAGATAACCAGATGTATGAGATCAGTTCACTCTCCTTAGTCTGACTTCAGCAAGACAGACACGTCTGCCGAAGTATAAATAATGTCCTCAAAAATATCCTCTAGATAATAAAGGTTTTCCAAACCTAGTTCATTTAACAAAGTAGCAAGTAATGGTCCTTGGAACATGCATCAACCGATGCAGTACAATACAGCGACATGTGAGCTGGGAAAACATCTCGTGACGACGACTTTCGAAGACAGGCTATGAATCGAAATCGCTCACGACCCAAAATCGATAGAGTTAATGAGAAGTCAATTTACCTTGCTTTCAGGAAATACACAGAAATATCACGCCTCCCGACATGTGGGAAACACTAGAGGTATTATCTCGAATAAACGAAATATCCATTAAGAGGACTACACATCCCTGACAGAACAAAAAATAGCGGAGATTCCCTCTTCAACGAGGCATCTCTTTCGCCATTCAAATCGCTCACTCCACTAGTGGTGGGCGGAAACCGATCGACCAAAAAACAAGACCAGTCATGCGCAGTCCAGCGCAAAAAGACCACAGCTCAAAACTTAACTGCATTCAATACCAACGCGAGAAGACAAATGCTTACCGAGAAAAGTGATTATAAATTTCAAGCAGTTGTTGCCCTTGCGTTATAAAATAGATATTGTAATAAAACGATGTTGCGAGAATTTATCACGCAACATATCACCACCTCCTCCCGATAAAAAAAAAATGTGAAACATATTTTTTTTTTTTTAAATATTAAAGAGCATGCGATAAACGGCTCAAAACGCACGAATTATGCGCTGATAATTAATTAAATTGCCTAACATGAGGCTAAATATAGAGTGTCTGGTGAGGATATACCTCAACAGAAAAATAAATATGTCTCAAAAAATATTCACATCGGGGAGGTGTCACCAACACACATCACGTTAGCATGTAAACACAATATACGTATGCAAGTTACCATAATCATCATTAAACAGCATACTCTAATATTGTCTTTAAAAATGGATGTACAAATCTGATAGGAAAATTTAAATAGCACATTCTTTGACATGTAATGACATAAGTACATAGTAAAGTTAAACTACATGACGATCCAGGACATATGCTCTGGTATTCCGAGGGTAAGTACACAATCTAGAACTCGTCATGCTTGATACTAGTAAGGTAAGTCCTCAGCTCAACAATGACATTCTGAGAAAGTACAAGCAATATAATGCTAATTAATAACTAATATGCTTCATAAGGTACAATACATTATTAATAATTGTGGCTGTTTAGTAAACTAACGGCCCTTATATTAACTACTCAGTCCTCCTCTATCATCTTAAAAAACGAACAGAAGAAGATGACAACAAAGCACGATAGTGTGTACATATAAAGTAAGTACAGATGTGCTAATCTATTGTAGAAATATAGGTGTGTTATGACTCTGTAATATATGGAAATATAGGACAGAAGTATTAGTTGGAGTCATGTGGGCATCTAGACAAAATGTCAGCCATCACATTATCCGCACCACGGATAGCTCGTACCGTGAAGTGAAAAGGTTGAAGAGCTATAGCATATCGAGTGGATCTCGAACTCTTCAAATCCTTAGTCTGAATAGCTGTAAGAGCTTTCTGATCAGTCTCTAGAATGAAATGTGCGCCCAGGAGGAATCTTTGTAGCTTTAGAATTGACCCAACCATCGCTAACAACTCACGGTCTAAAACCGAGTAGTTCCTCTCTGCCGCATTTAGTTTTCTAGAAATGTACATAACAGGATGCAGAGTATTTGCATATTCTTGCATCAGTGCTGCTCCAATCCCAGTGGATGAAGCATCACTCCGAAGAACAAAAGTCCTATCAAGAGTAGGTAATCTTAAGATGGGAGGAGAAGAAAATATATTCTTGATTTGGTCTAGTGAAGATTGGCATTCTTCAGACCAACGGACCAGATTAGGCGAACCTTTCTTCAACAATGTTGAGAGAGGTGCCATGATCGAAGATAAATTTGGAATAAATCTCCCATAAAATTGAATTAACCCTAAGAGACTCCTAACTTGTTTCTTCGTTTTAGGAACAGAGATGTTCAGTATTTTGGAAGTATTGTGGTCTTCTGTCATCAAGAGACCATGACCAACACGATGACCCAGGAAAGAGATTTCACCAAAACCAACAAAAGCTTTAGAAGGTTTCGCTGTCACAATATTCTCACGTAGAGTGGACAGTAAGTCATATAACCCTAAATAGTGATCTTCCCAGGTATCACTGAAGAGACAGATGTCATCTAAGTATGCGATGACATCCGAACGATGTGACAGAATTCGACGCATCATGCGACCGAAAGTGGCAGGGGCGTTCATGAGACCAAAAGGCATAACATTCCATTGAAATAGACCCCTAGGTGTAGAAAAAGCAGTAAGAGGTTTGGCATGCTCTGCTAAAGGCACTTGCCAATAACCTTTAGACAAGTCAAGTTTAGTGAAGAATCTAGAATTAGAAAGTCTAATCAGTTGATCTTCTAACAAAGGCATCGGTTCAGCATCGAACTTTGTGACCTGATTCAATTTGCGATAATCAACACAAATTCGTATGTTCTTATCCTTCTTCCGGACAATAACCATGGAAGAAGAATATGGTGAAGTCGATGGTTCAATTATATTTAATTGAATCATTTCATCCAATTCCTTTTCCACTTGCGACTGAAAGTGTATAGGAATAGGATAAGGCCTAACCCTAATTGGATTATTGTCGGTAAGAATTATGTCATGTTCTATGACATCTGTGTGTCCAGGAATGTCAGTGAGAACATCCTGAAATGTTTGTAACATCGACGAGACTTGTCGATGTTCGTCACCAGAAAGATTAGGAGAAACAGAAACGTTTTTCCAAGATTCCGTAGAATGTAATGGAACCACTGGAAGGGGAAGGTTAACATCAGAGAAGGTAGATTCCTCATCCTGTATGACAGACAGGGATGAATAATGACCGTGAGGTGCAGGAGCATCATCCGTTGCCTGGAAAATAGGCAGCAAATAGTCCGGACGTTCGTGAAATTCCGAAAGCATGTTTATGTGGAAAGTTTTATGCTTTCCATTAATATCGACCACATAGTCAACATCGGAAATCCGAGAGACTATTGCATACGGACCTTTCCATGCAATAAGAAGTCTATTTTCCCTACTGGGGGAGTAGGACGAATGCTTTGTCACCTGGACAAAGTTGTCGTAGACATCTATTCTTGTTAGCAAACTGTCTTGCCTTCTCTTTAGCAATTTCTGATGAAGCAGTTGCTAGCTTACATGCCTCAATAATCTTTTGTCTAAGAGCAATGACATACTCATATGAGGATTGAGTTTCATCGCTAATATCATCGGCAGTGATGAGATCGTGTAATAAAGACATAGGGCCGCGTGGACGCGCGCCAAAGACAAGTTCGAAGGGAGAAAATCCTGTGTGTTCATTAGGGACTTCTCTATAGGCAAAGAGAGCCGCGGGTAAAACCCTGTCCCAATCTTGAGGATGATCTTCAGTTATCTTACCAAGCAAAGTCTTGAGCGTTCTATTCAGACGCTCAACTAACCCATTAGACATAGGATGGTAGATACTACTGAGAGATCGTTCAATATGTAAGGTAGACATTACCTGTGACATAGTGTCAGATATGAGTTGAGTGCCATGGTCTGACAATATTTCTCTGGGGAACCCCAAGCGAGAAAATATCAACCAAAGAGCATCTGCGATATCTGTAGTAGATATGCTCTTAAGAGGAATAGCCTCTGGCCAACGTGTGCACATATCGACACATGTAAGGATAAACTGATGTCCTCTGGCCGACTTGACCTTAAAAGGACCAATAATATCTATGGCCATTTTCTGAAACGGCCGAATAGGAATGTCAGCAGCCTGGATAGGCGCAGCATGTCGTGGTCCTCTAGATTTGACCTCCTGACATACCTTGCATGATCGGCAGTAAATACGAATGTCCTTATAGACAAAAGGCCAAAAGAAAGCCGCAAGGACTCTCGACTTCGTACGGGAAAAACCCATATGTCCAGCACATTGCGAGTCATGAGCATGTTGTAATATTTGCACTCTCATGCTCTTGGGAACAAGAATTTGCGAATGTGCCGACGTAGTCGAATCTTGTACCATACGTACAAGTACGCCGTTTCTCATTGCAATCCAAGATTTTCTATTTGTATCCTGATTCGGATCACCTTTCTTCGCAAGAACGAAGAATTTTTTTAAAGAAGGATCTTCTTCTTGCAATTTTATGAAAGAGTCACGAGTGATTACTAAGTGACTATCTTGGCTATCAACTTCATTATCACTATTCAGTGAAGTTTCGGGTGTTTGTAGAGCTTGTGCTCTTGTAACTACTGCATTTGTAGCGTGCATGTTATTATCTTCCCAAGCAGCAATCTGCTGTGGGGTACACTCCCTAACTCCGTGAATACGACCAATAATAAGGTCCGCAATAGGATTAGGTAAGAGACAAGCATGCACATCTCCAGTAAAGAAAGGAGTGGCAATGCGAATTACAGCAGTAGGATATTTTTCTAGAGTGCCGCCAAATGTGACACATTTAATAACCCTTCCTGTAGCACAAGATGGATCTACAAGCGATTGTCTAACACCAATAGTGGTGCATCCGGAATCAAAAAGTAGTGAGACCGGAGTATCATTAACAAGACCCTTATGTAGAATTAAAGAACCCCTCCCGTCATGCGCAACAGCAGCAGGAAGAGCGGGAAGTGGGTGACCACAACTCAAAGTAGTTATGGTACCCGGTTCGAATAAAGTACTGCATTGGGGGCATTTGTTTGCTCTCTCAAAGTCAAAAGCAGAACTAGTGACAGCGTCAAAGTTTTTACTAACAACAACATGATTACAGGCTCCCTCAGTTTCCTGTTGTACAGCATTAGCCTGCTGATATCTCTTTTTTTTGTGTTGAGATCTACCCCGACTATTATTACCTCTGTAGTTATCAGAGTTATTATTATCTCTGCAGTTATTATTGTCTCTATTGTAATTGTTATCCTGGTTCGAATTCCAGTTTCCACGATTACTATCATGTTCACATTGATGCGAACATCTATTTGTTTGGTTCTGAGGTCTTCGGCAGGAATAACCTCTATTACCATATCCTCTTTTGAAATGCTTATAATTATTAGGGTGATAGTAACGAGTACTATCAGGTTGTCTCCAATTCTTCGAAGAAGAATCACCATGAAATTGATTTCCATGATTTTGACAGAAATTACCGCTACTCTTTCTATCAAAATTTTGTTGGAATCTACGAGCAAAGTTTTGGCCATACGGAGCTGCCGAAGCAACTGGTAAACCTTCTTTCACCTTAGAGTTACCCATGGTTATGTGTGGGTGCGCAGTTACGTATTGGCAACAGAAATCTTCCATTTCTTTTATTGTTTTAGGTTTACGTTCATGAAGGAAAGCAAGGAAAGACTCATTGACAGACGACATGACTTTGTCTCTAAGTATTAAGTCCATAAGTCCTTCATAAGTTTTTTCCGTCTTAGATAGTTCAACCCATCGTGAGAAAGTAATGCGTATTCTTGCAATAAACTCGGAGAATTCAACTCCATTTTCAGGTAACATGTTTTTAAATTGTAGACGATAGCCGTCTTCGTTAAGCTGATATTTCTTTAACAAAGCGGCCCTGACAACCTCATAATTGTTCTTGTCAGGTTCATCCACCATATTTAATATACTTAGAGCTTTACCTGTCAGTATCCCTGATAACTGATAAACATATTTTGCTTTGTCTATGTTATGAGCTGTACATGCTTGTTCAAATCTGTCCAGATAGAACATTATGTCATCACTGGAAGGACTAAATGTTGGTAACTTAATCTTAAAAGTATCATTATTAGCCTTACCAGAAGATGAACCCTTGTTTGAATCATTACCATTACTCATGCTCGTCAATTTCAATTTTTCCAACTCTAAAGCTAAGACCTTTTCTTCATGTTCCATTTTTGCTTTCCTCTCATCAGACTCTCTCTGTAATCTTCTTTCCTCAGCCTGAGCCTCTTTTTGAAGTCTTTCATTTTCAGCTTCTTTTTCAAGTCTTTTATTTTCAGCCTCTTTTTCAAGTCTTTTATTTTCAGCCTCTAGCTGTAGCTGGAGTTTTCTCTCCTCAGCTTCTAATTCCCTTTTTTGTTTTTCCATTTCCATTTGGAATCTTTTTTCATCCACCTGCATCTGCAGTTTCTTTTGTTCAGCTTCCATTGCTTTATCATATCGAGCAGTTGCAAATTCTTCTAACTTATCACCAGTCTTCCCAAGCAAGTGACCCTGCTCAATAAAGTGCTCAAATGTAGACATGTTGTCTAACATATGAGTCCAAAACCTGAAATAATTAACTAATTTATTTCAAACCTAAGTGTAACAAGTCTTAATTAAGCACTTGTATATTCACATCACATTATATTATCCCAGTCTCTGTGGGAAACAAGTCTCCAATCAAAGAACTTGTATATGAAATATCAGCACTCAATTCTTGATCATAAGTGCACTTCTCATTCAATAGTGCACGACACTATTCATCATTCATTTATCATCAGTGTAGTAGTAACAGTGCATTAGCATAGCCCATTAACTAATTACTATAACTGTAAACAATGACTATGTAAACACATGCAGAATGTAAACATTGAAAATGTAAACAATGCAAACAATGTAAACAATAACAATGTAAACAATAACAAAGATCAGCAACAACACAAAAACGTTCGCAGAAATCAACTAAAAATAAAGCAGAAATTAATGAAATATCACAAAAAATGTGACGATATCTGCGCTATAATTAAACAAAATACATGACACCACAGTGTATAAACAAAAATGTTGTATGAAACTAAATTATAGACAAGAGTAGGCTAACAAATACAAACAAATCAAAACAAAACTAAAGAATGCGAAATAATAACGAAAACAATATTAAAACATGTCATCACAGCTAACATAAATAGCAACAGAAGTCGCTTAGCAAATTCCAGTATTGGAAATTTGCAAACCCTACAGAAAACGCTCACAATAGACGACCTCTATGACGTGGCATAATCTAACGGAGACACCACCCAACCGAGAACCCGCTGAAATATAAACATATAAATATACAAATAACATATAGACATATAACATATAGAATGAGATGATACACAGAAGACTCAGCAGAAGTATAAGGGCACAGTTTACATACAAACAGGCCACTTAACTTATAGGCTTCCAATCGTCGAACAGCAGAAAAAACGGATGTCAATCAACGTCCTAAAGAGCGAAGCTCCAACGATGATGGCACATCTGAACTGCTTCCACTGCTAACACGATGGTACAAGAGCTTCTGAAATACTGTGTGTTGAGTTGTTTCGGCACTTGACCTTCTAATCCAAAAGTAAGTTGATGGAAATCGGTACTTGGCCTTCTTCAGAAAACAACCCGTTTCAACCGGCACTTGACCTTCACAAAAACGACAGCACTGGAACCTTGACAGCAGCAACTTGCTTGACTTGCGTAAAAGATAACAGCAGTCCGAGTTATCCGGCAACATGTAACAACGCCGGGTACTGTCAAATTCTTGTTTCCGTCAAAAAGTTGAAATTTTGACTTTTACCGGGCAACGCCGAGTACTTTGAAAATTTTGAAGATGTTGACTGTATTGAAGAATGTTAATTTCTTGAAGGATGCTGATGAATTCTTGTTGAAAATGAAGTGGGTAAGGGACCCCGTGTTTGCTGGTACCAGAATCAAACCAGCTTATGGCCACCAAATGATGCGTGATGCCATATGATGATGGATGGTATCCGCATGTCTGGTTTTGTGTAGTGTGCAGATGTGTTCAGTCAAACAATGTTCATACAAAAATAACAGGGCAATCCACATAGGACGTCAGTAAACTCACGACGTATAAAGTCAATGATTCTTGTAACAGCCGTTGACGTTTTTCTTCATTATTTATTGTGGACGCCACAGTGACAAAATGGTTACGCGAATATGTAGGCACATCAAACAGTCATTATCACAGCAACATTCAATACAGCAATAGACGGTAGACAGCATTACAATGATGAGTCAGATGCATATTATATTTCATAGTGCTGTAAATGTAGTCAGGTGAAAAACTCCATCCTTTTCTATAACAGCCAGGAGATAACCAGATGTATGAGATCAGTTCACTCTCCTTAGTCTGACTTCAGCAAGACAGACACGTCTGCCGAAGTATAAATAATGTCCTCAAAAATATCCTCTAGATAATAAAGGTTTTCCAAACCTAGTTCATTTAACAAAGTAGCAAGTAATGGTCCTTGGAACATGCATCAACCGATGCAGTACAATACAGCGACATGTGAGCTGGGAAAACATCTCGTGACGACGACTTTCGAAGACAGGCTATGAATCGAAATCGCTCACGACCCAAAATCGATAGAGTTAATGAGAAGTCAATTTACTTTGCTTTCAGGAAATACACAGAAATATCACGCCTCCCGACATGTGGGAAACACTAGAGGTATTATCTCGAATAAACGAAATATCCATTAAGAGGACTACACATCACTGACAGAACAAAAAATAGCGGAGATCCCCTCTTCAACGAGGCATCTCTTTCGCCATTCAAATCGCTCACTCCACTAGTGGTGGGCGGAAACCGATCGACCAAAAAACAAGACCAGTCATGCGCAGTCCAGCGCAAAAAGACCACAGCTCAAAACTTAACTGCATTCAATACCAACGCGAGAAGACAAATGCTTACCGAGAAAAGTGACTATAAATTTCAAGCAGTTGTTGCCCTTGCGTTATAAAATAGATATTGTAATAAAACGATGTTGCGAGAATTTATCACGCAACATTGACCAAGAAATCCCCAGTTCCAAAAGACGTACTAAACTCTCAGGGAACGATTCCTTGGGTGTTCTAATTTTTCGAATGTCTGATTAAGTCACATAAAATATTGTCCAGGCACAAAAGTTAGCAGAGCACAATGTCATTAGCTTTGGTTTCTAGAATTTAAGGAATGTCAGATCGGTGTCTACTTTCAGGAAGTTACTATATTTGGTCACCACAGTACTAGTCAAAACTCTGTCGGAATGTTTCTGATCTTTGCTTGCCACAACGGGCTGAATTGTACTGAAGAGTTATTCTGGAAGAATTTATTCTGGCGCGAAGGCCTCTTACTTCATTTAACTGTTACCGTTCAGGTAATGAAAGTGATTTGTTTCTTCCCAAATAATGTTCACGTACTAGAACGCTGGCAAAGTTGGGTACCACCGTTTCACTATATAAATGAAAGAACACATATCAAATAATTTTACAATATGTACCCACTATAACTTACATTATTAAACCGCAAGTGTACTGCTTGACTTATCATTTAAATTTTCCGGTGAAATAAGTTATAAAATCAATCATCATGAATTCAGGAATATCTGCGTATTCCGTCACTATTCACTGATGTCGCATCTAGCATTTATAAGTTTGATATAAAATATTCTCGACTGAGTATTTGGCAGTTAAATTAACTTCGTTATAGCTACATTATTGTTTAGTAAGCTAAGATATAATTTATTATGTATTTCCACTGTAACTCGTCGACTTAGAGAATATAACAAACTATAAATTAAGCACTCTGTTCAAAAGAAACTAGTTAAAAATGAAATAAGCGACTTAACACTTTATCATTTCACAAAATACTAGATAATAATATATTTACCTCAAAACACAGCACTACAGGATATCGCACAATTAAGAATTATACGCTTATATTTATGGAAGTCTAGAAGTTCGACAAATCGTCGCAACAAACTAAGAAACTTCGCTTATACAGCTCTACTCTTCGCGAACCACCTGTCTACTGCGATTATAGAGAAAGAATGAAGATAAAGTTTCAAACTAGGTTTAACATTTTAAACCAGACAAAGGATGAACTATTATTTCGTAGAACGAAATGCTCTCCCCTTTCCGGCTTAAACGATACGTTTAACACCTAACATCTCGTAACTGCCACCTACTGACCAAGATGTACGCGTGTCAGTTTCAAATCTCAGACAACCGTCTGCCGTGCCACGAGTAATCTCACCGTTCGTTTAACAAACTGACCGAGAAACGTGCGTGTCAATTGCAAAGGTAGACAACTTGTCTGAAAGGCAGGGCAGTTTTCACACTACAAGCTAACCATGGCCCGTGGAGCCTGAGTGTCGTATGCGAAAAACCAGACCCTCTGTCTGCCTGCCCGTTCCGGCGGAGTGAATTTTCACACTACGGCCCAGAACTCGGCCGAAGAAAACACTGTCCCCGTGGGAACAGCAGACAGCTGTCGGCTCTCCCGGTCTGACGGAATGCATTATAACGCTTCTCGTCTGACTGACATCCACGTAATACCATCTAGTGCGATACTCAGTTTTGAGCAACAAAACAGATAAAGTTTAAGAATTACTGAAGAAAATATTTTTCGCAACCGAGTGATGCGAAAAATACAGGAAAAACAAGTATGGAAAGATAATAAAATAAAAGGATGCGGGTGAGAGAATAGGAAGAAGATGTAGGCAATTTAATGATATAAAGACCCACGTGACAGGACGTCCCCCCTTAAGATATGGAAGCACTCCATGTCTACGTTATGGAATTAAATTTCCTATAACCGTAGCTTCGGGGTGTCTGTCTTCTTCCCTCTCATCTTCCCCCCTCTATCTCTTTCCAATTCCTACTCAAGTCTACTCCCCAAAGTTTCCTTCCTCTGGAATGTCTCCCATGCGCGCTTGAAAGAGCGTCGCCGCTTCTGACATTTTTGAAAGATTTCTTGTGATAGCGGTGGAATATCCCTGCCACTATCATCATCTTCGTCAGTTTTGGCGATCGTCAGGAGATAATCGGAGGTTGGCACTGGTCTTTCCAAGTATCTCTTTAACAGATTTAAATGGAAAACCTTCTCCTTTCCTTGAATAGAGATCTGGTAGTTAGCCTTAGAAATCTTTTTCAGGACGGTAAACGGCCCTTGCCATCCGATCCGCAGTTGGTTGTTCTCGGTAGGGAGTAACACCAAAACTTTCTCTCCTGCTTCCAGTTCTCTTTCTTTCGCGACTTTCCTGTATCGGTTAGCGTGCTTTGTGCGAGCTCGCTTAAAGTTAGTCGTTGCTAGGTCCCACCCTAGTTTCAATCTTTCCTTTAAAACCGACACATATTTACTGGCTGAGACAACTGTCTCATCAGCCTTCTCGTCTGTCAGAGACTGAAGTAAGGCTTCAAGCGGGCCCTTAATGGGTCTGCCGAATAAGAGTTCGCTGGCGGAAATCCTGTGGAAGTATGAGGAGATTCTCTGTAGCCAAATAAAGCTCCAGGAATACAAAGGTCCCAATCTTCAGGTTTCACTTGTGCCAGTTTACTTAGCATCATGTTGAGGTTTCCATTAACACGTTCCACGAGCCCATTTCCGGCCGGAGTATATGGCTTAGTGTGGATGTGTTGGGTCCTCAAGATCTTAACGATCTCATCCATCAACAGGTTTCGGTATGGAGATCCGTTATCCGTCAACACTTGCTGCGGGAATCCCAACCGAGTGAAAATCTGCACGAGGGCTTCTGCGACATGCTTGGCATCTGCGCATGTTAGCGGGATAGCTTCTGCCCACAAAGTGCATGTTTCGACAAAGGTCAGGATGAACCTGTTCCTTCTTTTAGTCCTATCGAAAGGCCCTAAAATGTCGATCACAACCCGTTCGAATGGTGTTCCCACTATTGGCATTTCACCCATGTGGACTGGGGGTGTCCGTTGCTTGGGTGGTACACGTTGGCACTGGGCACAGGATTTAACGTACCTGATAATATCAGTGTTTACTCCTGGCCACCAATAATGAGTGGTTATACGTTGGTTTGTGGCGTTCTGTCCCATATGTCCGCTGAAGGGAAGAGAGTGCCCCATTTCTAGGATTTGGCTTCTGTACTGTTTCGGTACTAGGAGCTGGTTGTAACCTTGATCAGGCTTGCCCGTTCTGCGATACAGTACGCCATCCTTAGAAAAAATGTCCCCGTGCTGTGTTGGTTCCTTCGCCATGGGCAGTTTCCTAAAGCAGGGTGCCAAAGTAGGATCCTTTTGTTGCGCTTCTCTAAGTTCCATAGGTAACAAATTAGGCGCAGGCTGCTGTTCCTTTTTGATTTGCCTTCTTATAGTTACTGCTGCCACAATCGGCTCTTCCGGTTTCCCAATACACACGTATCTCTCGCCAAGTATGACTGGGTAGATGGGATCATCCATAACAGCCGCTTTGATCACGCTTCTGACAAAGTCAGAGTGTATCTCCACCAATGCGATGGGAAGCGCTGTAGGTGCCTCACTCTTAGAAACTCCACAAAGTTTGACGGTCTCCCCTGTCTCTTGACCGGGTTTAACCAGGTTTCTGGCAACAATGCAATCGTAAGAAAGCCCCGTGTCAAATAAGCAAGAAGTTTGAGAACCGTTCAAAGTAACAGTACCTCGCGTTGAGGGTCCATCCCCAACAGGTTGGGAATCACTGTCAATAATTCCGCCTTGCGAGACTGTTAATAAGCATCCGATGCGTTTAGGCTCGGTGTGCTCGGTCTGATCATATGTCCCGTGCTCAGGGGTTCTCCCTTTGCCACCTTGTCCTTTCTGGCTGCGCTGCCATGTAGGGCGGTCGGGTTGATCAGACTGTTTGGGGTGGTTGGGGTACTTGTTCTTGTAGAACTTGGATTTTTCAGGAGGGGGGTTTTGAGGTCCAGTTTCTCTGTGGTTATTTAGGTTAGAAGCCTGAGAAGATTGCTCTAGGTTATGTTTTCGAAAATGCTCCTCTGTCGGTTTCCGCTTTGTGGCCGGTAGTTCAGCCAGCGCATTATGGTAACGCTCAGACTTTTCTAATATGTCGTCAAGCTTTTCTGCCCCCTGCTCAGCTAGAAATCTCCGGGTGTCCGCAGACAAAGTGTTCTTTATTTGTTCTGTTAGAACAAATTCCTCAAGACCTTCATAGGTAGAGGGGAGCTGTGAAAGCTCAAGGCACTTTGTTAGGTATCCCTTTAGACGAGACGAGAACTGCTGAAAAGTTTCAGAATTCTCTTTCTGGCTGTTGCGAAACAGTTGCAAAAATTTGCGAGCGTTCATTTCAAAGCGCTCCAGTAACGCTTTCTTCAACAGATCATAGTTGTCTTGTTGGATGCTCTCCAGTTTTGCATACACATCGTAAGCAGAACTTTTCAAAGCCTGGGAAAGCTTCACATTCCAACGCGACCTCTCTAAACCGTACAGAGTTGCAATTTTCTCAAATTTTTCTAGCCACGTGTCAATCTTCTCATTTGGACATGGGAAGGATTCTAGCGGAAAAAACATAGCAGTGAGATGAGTAGATTGAGTGTTAGAAGGATCAGTTAAAGAGGAATGAGGAGAAGACTCTCCATTGCTGGAGGTAGAGGCAGCACCACGGCTTTGGAACTCTAGAGTCTTAAGCGCCAGCTCATGCTGTCGTCGTTGCTCATTTTCTCTTTCCTCATGCTGTCTCTCCTCCCTCTCCTTCTCATGCTGTCTCTCCTTCTCTCTTTCCTCATGCTGCATCCTGCGAATTTCCATTTCCTCGTCCATCTTCTTCTGCTGTAAAAGACGTTCCTCCGCTTCTTTCCTCTCCGCTGTTTCTTTTTCCTCTTTAGCTTCAGCTGCTTTCCTCTCCGCATCATATCTCTCAAGTTCGTCTCTGACAAATGCTTTCGCTTCCTCTCCTTCCAGTCCCTCCTCTCTCGCTTCGTCCCTGAGGAGTTGTCTAAGCTTTGCCCTCTCGGCCATATTATGTCAGTGACTGAGACTAGTGGAGAAAGAAAATAGGAAAAAGGATACACTGACTGCTACCACTTACGAGAAAATTTTTTTCCCAAAAATTCAAAAGATGATATCCTTAACCCTGGGATACCTCCTCCAAAAATAAAAATCTAACTATCGCTGCTATTAATCGGCAATAAAGCACCTAATGCAAAACACGACTACGCCAACTAAATGGTAGTTAAGATTACTTCTGAAAAATAAATTGCTACAGTGGAAACAAAATAATTATAGAGAAAAATAATCCCTTAATTTTAATCCACTATCAAGTTAACCCCTGAAGACAGTTAGGGTGAGGGAGGCAATTAATCTGGACCAATAGTCCGAAACGCACTCCTTAACTTTAGTTCAAACACCTTCCTGCTGCAGAACCCTTGTAAATGTTATATACTCACAAAACTTTACCAGCGTTTAGTATTACAAAATCATTAATTAACATGTATTCCGACAAAATCAACCTGTAAACCAAATGTATAATGCTTCTTAATGCTGTGGAAAAAAACTTATCAGTTTGTGTGGTCAGCACGCCCGTAAACAGATCGTTAGTCTAGGGGATAAATTATTTAAAGATACAACAACTCACAAGACATCACACTCTTACTCTATTACAGAATAAAGAATCTTAAGTTCAAAATCCAGATAGACGAGTCCACATTTTTTGTACTCGTCTTCCTATTCTAAGTTCAAAAATCCGTCGGGCGAGACCCCATTTGTCGTATCGCCTTAGGATTTTGGGTTCAATTCCCGGTAACGAGCGACCATTTGTCGTAGATTTTAGATAGGAGTATTAAGACTAGGGTTGGTCCCTTCTGAATAGGTTGGAATGAGTGATAGATACAGTGAGAGCTGATGAAAAAAACACAATAGAATTTCCCCACGTGAGATGATAGGATGTGATATAGAGGCTGTCTTTGAGAATCGAGATAATCTTCTCTCTCTCACCTATCTTCTACGACCGCTTTTAAAGGCGTCAGACAGTCTAAACACAGATATATATATATATATATATATATATATATATATATATATATATATATATATATATATATATATATATATATATATCTACTCACGGGCACGCACATACACGTGACGACAGGTAAACACACAGACGTGGGAAAAACTATAACAATGATATACAGATTCTTTGAACGAGCTGACCAACGCACTGATTTTTTTGTTGTTCAAGAGAGATATTTTAATTATCATATCAAAATTTCTCACAACACCAAAAATTACATCAAGGAAAACATATACAAATAGTCATAAAATTTTAGGAAAAATGATACAAGGATGATAGCCCGTTAGAATCTTACTCTAGGTTTAGCCCACAGCCCCGTTAAGAGAACAGATGATGGCCCAAAGAGTTATAGATACGTAGGGTTGAGGCTAAGAGTTTTTCTTCTTTTCTCGTAAATGTATGCACAGAGTTGAATAATCTGATTTAGCCTAAGAAGTAAAGAAACTCTAGCAAATAGTAACAAATTCTGCAGGTTAAACAAAAAGAATTAAGACAGTAAATGGGTGACAATATACAACTGTAAAATAACACTCTGATCTGCGTACACTCATTCATTCAGCCATGGCCATGGGTACACAGTTATACTCACAACTTTGCTCGCTGCCTCTGGGAACATAATAATTCTAGGACCTTCACACAGACCAGAAAATGCAGTCCTTGACCAAGAAATCCCCAGTTCCAAAAGACGTACTAAACTCTCAGGGAACGATTCCTTGGGTGTTCTAATTTTTCGAATGTCTGATTAAGTCACATAAAATATTGTCCAGGCACAAAAGTTAGCACAGCACAATGTCATTAGCTTTGGTTTCTAGAATTTAAGGAATGTCAGATCGGTGTCTACTTTCAGGAAGTTACTATATTTGGTCACCACAGTACTAGTCAAAACTCTGTCGGAATGTTTCTGATCTTTGCTCGCCACAACGGGCTGAATTGTACTGAAGAGTTATTCTGGAAGAATTAATTCTAGCGCGAAGGCCTTTTACTTCATTTAACTGTTACCGTTCAGGTAATGAAAGTGATTTGTTTCTTCCCAAATAATGTTCACGTACTAGAACGCTGGCAAAGTTGGGTACCACCGTTTCACTATATAAAAGAAAGAACACATATCAAATAATTTTACAATATGTACCCACTATAACTTACATTATTAAACCGCAAGTGTACTGCTTGACTTATCATTTAAATTTTCCGGTGAAATAAGTTATAAAATCAATCATCATGAATTCAGGAATATCTGCGTATTCCGTCACTATTCACTGATGTCGCATCTAGCATTTATAAGTTTGATATAAAATATTCTCGACTGAGTATTTGGCAGTTAAATTAACTTCGTTATAGCTACATTATTGTTTAGTAAGCTAAGATATAATTTATTATGTATTTCCACTGTAACTCGTCGACTTAGAGAATATAACAAACTATAAATTAAGCACTCTGTTCAAAAGAAACTAGTTAAAAATGAAATAAGCGACTTAACACTTTATCATTTCACAAAATACTAGATAATAATATATTTACCTCAAAACACAGCACTACAGGATGTCGCACAATTAAGAATTATACGCTTATATTTATGGAAGTCTAGAAGTTCGACAAATCGTCGCAACAAACTAAGAAACTTCGCTTATACAGCTCTACTCTTCGCGAACCACCTGTCTACTGCGATTATAGAGAAAGAATGAAGATAAAGTTTCAAACTAGGTTTAAAATTTTAAACCAGACAAAGGATGAACTATTATTTCGTAGAACGAAATGCTCTCCCCTTTCCGGCTTAAACGATACGTTTAACACCTAACATGTCGTAACTGCCACCTACTGACCAAGATGTACGCGTGTCAGTTTCAAATCTCAGACAACCGTCTGCCGTGCCACGAGTAATCTCACCCTTCGTTTAACAAACTGACCGAGAAACGTGCGTGTCAATTGCAAAGGTAGACAACTTGTCTGAAAGGCAGGGCAGTTTTCACACTACAAGCTAACCATGGCCCGTGGAGCGTGAGTGTCGTATGCGAAAAACCAGACCCTCTGCCTGCCCGTTCCGGCGGAGTGAATTTTCACACTACGGCCCAGAACTCGGCCGAAGAAAACACTGTCCCCGGGGGAACAGCAGACAGCTGTCGGCTCTCCCGGTCTGACGGAATGCATTATAACGCTTCTCGTCTGACTGACATCCACGTAATACCATCTAGTGCGATACTCAGTTTTGAGCAACAAAACAGGTAAAGTTTAAGAATTACTGAAGAAAATATTTTTCGCAACCGAGTGATGCGAAAAATACAGGAAAAACAAGTATGGAAAGATAATAAAATAAAAGGATGCGGGTGAGAGAATAGGAAGAAGATGTAGGCAATTTAATGATATAAAGACCCACGTGACACTTTTTCCCAGCTGTAGTCTGAGAAGTTTCTTATTACTGGGAATTTTCAATTACCTAGTTATCTGACATTTTCTTGTTGGAGCCTTGAACATCTTATATGCATGTCTTCCTTTCAGATTTGTATCCCACTCTGCTTTCCATTCATCTGTTATTAAATCTTTAATTAAGCTTTTAATCTGATTTACTCGTCCCTACATTTATTAGATTTTTACCAGATCTACCTTTCTTGGCTTCTTTATCCGCTTTTTCATTTCCTTCTATGCCAACATGTGAAGGTATCCAAGCAATTAAGACTGAACATCCTCTGGAATATAAGTATCTAGTAGCCAGAAATATCTCCTCTGCTATATCAGGTCTACTACATTCTCGTAAGTTTCTAAGTGCTTTAATTGTTGAAAGAGAGTCAGATAAAACTGTTAGTTTTTTTGGGAGGGTTATTAGAGAATATTTCTAGGGCTTTTAGTATTGCCACAATCTCTGCAGTGAAAATGAATGTATTTTCCGTGATGCTATATTATTTTGCCATTTTCCATTTTGGAATATATATTCCTATCCCCAATTTGCCATCCTCTCCCTTGGATCCATCTGTGTACACAGTAATGCTGTCTTTTGATATTTGTTGTATATATTTATTGGCTGTGTTTTTAATATTTTCTATATTATTTGTTGTCTTAAGTATTTCTGCTAGGTGGTAGTCCGTGTCTGGTTTCTTGATCTCCCAGGGTGGAATCACTGGCTTGTATTCACAACTGTTATTAATTGATGTAATTAATGTACCCAGATGGACAATTTCCTCCATGCACTTTCATCCTGTAGGGTATCTAGTGGCATTCATTGGATTGGCCTGAGTTGTTAGTTGGCATCTGGTAAAAGCTGTATGTGCTGGGTGAGACTTATCTAACTTAACTCTGTTCATGTAATTTAGTCTTAACTCCTTTCTTTGTTATTCCAAGGGTAGAATTCCCAAAGCCACCTCTATAGCTCCCATTGATGTTGATTTGATTGCACCTGCTATTGTACATAAAGCCTGATGCTGAATTCTGTCTAATTTAATCTTGTTACTGTGTGCAGCAGAGTCATATATTATACTTCCATAATCTATTTTTCCTCTAATAAAAGATTTATAAAAAGTGAGCATTGTCTTAGTGCTTGCACCCCATCCATTACCTTTCAAATATCTTAATAAGTTAGTCAATCCTCTGCAAGACTCCACTAGTTTATCCATGTGTTTATTCCAGTTCAGCTGTTGGTCCAATATCATCCCTAGATATCGAGTGGTTTGCACTGTATTAATGTTTTTCCCTTGGATATTTATGTCTATAATTTTATTTTTTACAACCCTACCTTTACTGAAGATCATTCCCAATGTTTTATTTGTATTCAGCTGAAAACCCCATTTTGTCATCCATTTACATACTTTATTTATTTGCTTCTGTAGATCTTTATATAATTTTGGCAGATGTCTCCCAGTCCTCCATATAGCAACATCTTCTGCAAACTGTGACAATTTATTTGATATATCATTAAATTCCTCACCTAAATCATTTACCATTATTGTAAAAATTGAAGGAGACATTACTGATCCTTGGGGTATTCCATTTTGTTGTTCATACAGTTCTGATCTATCATTGTTTACCCGAACAGTGAAATACTTATCTTGCAGAAAATTCTCTAAATAATTATATATTTTACCGGTTACTCCTATCTTCTTCATTTTAAAGAGTGCACCCTCTATCCAGCATTCCTCATAAGCCCTAGCTATATCTAAAAATACTACCACAGTTTTTTTCTTTCTTTTGAAATCCTGATTTTACTTCATGTTCCAATTTAATTATCTGATCCATAGTGCATCTGTTCTTCCTACTCCAAATCCCTGACCTAGTTGTTTGAAGAAACACCCTGATTAATTGCGGAATTTAACCATACTCTACCCGGCACCAACCCCTGGTAAATGCTAAACATTATCTATATACACAGTTCCTTATTTCCCTTACTTCACGTCCTTTACTTTAATGAAGTTATTTCCACCTTATTTAACATTTGATAAATAGTATATAAAATCGACTGAGTCATTGATGCTCAAACCTTTTCTTGCCTTTACTATAAAACAGAGCTGCATGCCAAGTTTCGGCTCTCTATGATGAATGGAACACAGAAACTTTGAACGTCACATATTTCTTCTTATTCGTACACTTTCAGACGTCTATGTGAATATTTTCAAAGAAAGCAGTTTCAGGGTATTTGCATCTACGTGTATATACAGTTTTTCGAGGAATGGTACTGGTGACAGCCATATGTGACTTCTCTGATCCTCAAATAATGGGAATGTTTGAAGCAGACGTTCAGCAGTCATTTTATCGGTGCCACAGTTACACTGATCGGTCGTTCCTATCTTTAGCTTGTTAAATAGATGTATCACAATCTGTTGTGGCATGTGCGAAGTCTGAAGATTACCACTTGTTCTGTTCTGCTGACATAGTAATATCCATCATTTTGTGTATATAAACAACATGTTAAGTTAAATAAACGTAGATAATGAGAAAATACCTGTCGCCGCAATGGTGCTTATTTGTAGGCAGGATCAAAGGTAGAAAGAAAATTCTACACAACTTACAGTCAATATTCTTCTTCACATCGCTTATATTATACGGAATTGAGTCATCGACATTAATTAGAGAAATGAGAAAATCACTGAAGACAACACAGATGCGTTTTGTCAGAAGATTGTTAAAAATAATATGGACGTCTGAAATAATAAATAGTCAGTGCATGAGACGAGCTAAGAAAATAAATATTTACAAATCTAAAAATGTAGAGACAGCAAATCAGCGTTAGCTGATACGTGACGAGAAGAGGTCCATTAGAAAACATTGTAAAAGCGGAACAAATAGAGAGAAGGTGACCGCAAGAGAAAGAACAACTACACGCACTCTTCTGAACGACGATATTGGACAACTGACAACTACAATGTACAACTGGCACTAACTGACACTAACTTCTGAGAAACTATAATGTACAACTGACACTAACTGACATTAACTTCTGAGAAACTATAATGAACATCTGACAATATTTTCTGAGAAACTATAATGGACAACTGACACTTTCTACTGAGAAACTATAATGAACATCTGACAATATTTTCTGTGAAACTATAATGAACATCTGACAATATTTTCTGAGAAACTATAATGAACATCTGACAATATCTTCTGAGAAACTATAATGAACATCTGACAATATTTTCTGTGAAACTATAATGAACATATGTCAATATTTTCTGAGAAACTATAATGAACATCTGACAATAACTTCTGAGAAACTATAATGAACATCTGACAATATTTTCTGAGAAACTATAATGAACATATGTCAATATCTTCTGCGAAACTATAACGAACATCTGACAATATTTTCTGTGAAACTATAATGAACATCTGACAATATTTTCTGAGAAACTATAATGAACATCTGACAATATTTTCTGAGAAACTATAATGAACATCTGACAATATTTTCTGAGAAACTATAATGAACATCTGGCAATATTTTCTGAGAAACTATAATGAACATCTGACAATATTTTCTGAGAAACTATAATGAACATCTGACAATAACTTCTGAGAAACTATAATGAACATCTGACAATATTTTCTGTGAAACTATAATGAACATATGTCAATATTTTCTGAGAAACTATAATGAACATCTGACAATAACTTCTGAGAAACTATAATGAACATCTGACAATATTTTCTGAGAAACTATAATGAACATCTGACAATATTTTCTGAGAAACTATAATGAACATCTGACAATATTTTCTGAGAAACTATAATGAACATCTGACAATATTTTCTGTGAAACTATAATGAACATCTGACAATATTTTCTGAGAAACTATAATGAACATCTGACAATATCTTCTGAGAAACTATAATGAACATCTGACAATATTTTCTGTGAAACTATAATGAACATATGTCAATATTTTCTGAGAAACTATAATGAACATCTGACAATAACTTCTGAGAAACTATAATGAACATCTGACAATATTTTCTGAGAAACTATAATGAACGTATGTCAATATCTTCTGCGAAACTATAACGAACATCTGACAATATTTTCTGTGAAACTATAATGAACATCTGACAATATTTTCTGAGAAACTATAATGAACATCTGACAATATTTTCTGAGAAACTATAATGAACATCTGACAATATTTTCTGAGAAACTATAATGAACATCTGACAATATTTTCTGAGAAACTATAATGAACATCTGACAATATTTTCTGAGAAACTATAATGAACATCTGACAATAACTTCTGAGCAACGATAATGGACAACTCACACTATCTTCTGTATTTACCACACCAGCTGGTATAGGTGATCATGTGTCTCCCAAACGTCCTGTACCCGGTACTATTGATCAATTCAGTTGTTGAATTCTTCCCACTCCACGATATCAAACTGTCATGTAATGTTCATTGTTTCCCCTCCAGACAGACCTCTTCCTGTCCATCTATTGATGTTACCTTCCCACTTAATAGCTCTGTCATCCTCTTGCACGTTTGCCTTCAACTATTCCATCTGTTATGGTCTGTAGAAAGGCGGTATGTCTTTCAACGTGTCAAATTACACTGGACAACAAATTTTGACATTTTGTGTGTATCTGAGATTAAACCAAGTTACCTTTATGTGGTTTGGGCCGCTGAATATGAAAATGGCCGTTAAAACATCAGATTAGCTCTTGTTTTTTTTTAAATATCTGTAAAACAAGTTTTACACATTTGCATATAGATACCATATGATAATAATGCACATAGCGGAAGTGATTCACAGCTATGCCTTTTTGCCTGTTGCTTGTAATGAGTTTCTGGAGCATCTCTCACAAGGTCCAACAATAGTCTTCTAGCATTGCTGCATTCCATTTGTGACAGACGAACGTAGCCGACCCGGAATGATATGATACGACTCTTCGTAACGACCCCTTGGATAACATCAGTGCCCCCGAAATATTGTAACCTTTCGTCAAACGGGATTTTTCTTTTCACCTGGACTCATTAGCTATGCAACCTTTCCACGCAGATTGGCAACACCTTTGCTGATTGATATGTGGACAGTTTATCTACCGTTCATTCTGGTCATCGCATTGATTTAAGGAGAGATTAAATCACGCCCATGGTCATCTCTTGAGCAATCATATGCAGTATTTTCATTAACTTGGCCCAGAGGGGGCGGCGCCAGAATCAAACAGATAGCAGCGACCACGATTAAAGACACAGACTGGGGGATCTCAGGAAAGACTAGCGCCACGATCAAAGACAGTAGTGGTCCCTGACGAGCGACGCAAGTTCCCTGCCGGTAATTCGCATCTAGGTGGTATTCACAGAACCGATCGCAGCTGCGAGCGGAGATACGAAGACCAGGGGCGGCATCTCTCTTTAGTCTGGCGCTCAGAACCCACAAAGTGTCCTGAGATCTAAAAAGGTGTCAAAAATTCACATGTCCCACTCATTTTACAATTAAGTTAGATATATACAGACCACGTAGAAATACACTTTATCACTCGTTGGCCAGACCTTTACAGAAGCACTAGCTATATTTGAAATCCTGCTAGATTATCCCATGGATTTTATACATATTTGCAGTGAATTCTATTTCTGTGCAAAACGGTAAAATATATATTGTGTAAAGTGAGCGTGAGAAATTCTCGCAACATCGTTTTGTGTACAATATATATATTTTGTAATGAAAAGGAAACAATCTTATGAAATTTATAGTCACTTTTCATTGTAAGCAGTTGTCTTCTCGCGTTGGTGTCGATGGCAGTTAAGTTTGTTATGCGTTCTTGAATCGTGTCCATGTATGGACTTGCTAGGCCGCTTTTCTCAGAAAGCGGTTGGCAACCTGTTGGGTTATCCTTATAAGGTAATCATTCTTAAGCTGGTTCTTAGTAAAGGTCCTTGCGTTTCAAGTTATCTGAGCTGTGGTCGATTCGCGCTGGACTGCGCATGTCTAAGTCTTGGGTCTTTGTCGAACGATTTCCGCCCAGCAGTCAGTGAGCGAAGATTTTGAATAGCGAGCAAGATGTCTTTGTGAGCGTCTGTGCTTTTCTTGTTCTTCAGGAATGAGAAGTCCTCTTATGGATATTTCGTTTATTCGAGATGATACCTCTAGTGTATTTCCACACGCCGGAAGGCGTATTATTTCTGTGGTTATTTCCTGAAGGCAAGGTAAATTACATTTACATTAACTTTATCGATATCTGTTCGTGAGTGACATTGATTCGTAGCCTGTCTTTGAAAGTCTTCATCACGAGATGTTTTCTCAGCTCACATATTGCTACATTGTACCGCATCGGGTTGATGCATGTCCCAAGGACCATTACTTGCTACTTCGCTACATGAACTAGGTTTGAAACCTTTTGTTATCTAGATGATTTTTTTGAGGACATTATTTATACTTCAGAAGACGTGTCTGTCTTGCTGAAGTCGGATTAAGGAGAGTGAACTGATCTCATACATCTGGTTATCTCCTGGCTGTTATAGAAAAGGATGGAGATTTCCACCTGATTACATTTACAGTACTATGATGTATAACATGCATATGAATCATCTTTATTATGATGCCGTCTACCGTCCATTGCTGTACTGACTATGTTGCTGTGATAATGACTGTCTGATGTACCTACATATTCGCGTATACATTTTGTCACTGTGGCGTCCACAATAAATGATACAGAAAAACGTCACTAGCTGTTACAAGCATCATTGACTTTATACGTCGTGAGTTAACTGACGTCCTTGTGTGGATTGCCCTGTTTTGTATGATCATTGTTTGACTGTACATCATCTACACACTATACAAACCAGACCACGGGCACCATCACTCATCATATATTGGCACGCATCATTTGGTGATGGTGCACCCATCATTTGGTGGCCATAAGCTGGTTTGCTCTGGTACCAGCAAACACGGGGTCCCTTACCCACTTCATTTTCAACAAACGGCATCCTTCAAGTCAACACTTCAACATTCTTCAAGACAGTCAACATCTTCAAAATTTTCAAAGTACTCGGCGTTGTCCGGTAAATGTCAAAATTGCAATTTTTTGACTGAAACAGAAATTTGACAGTACCCGGCGTTGTTGCATATTGCCGGATAACACGGACTGCTGTTGTCTTTAACGCAAGTCAAGCAAGTTGCTGCTGTCAAAGTTCCAGTGCTGTCGTTTTTTGTGAAGGTCAAGTGCCGGTTGAAACGGGTTGTTTTCTGAAGAAGGCCAAGTACCGATTTCCATCAATTTACTATTGGATTAGAAGGTCAAGTGCCGAAACAACTCAACATACAGTATTTCAGAAGCTCAAGTACCATCGTGTTAGCAGTGGAAGCAGTTCAGATGTGCCATCATCGTTGGAGCTTCGCTCTTTAGGACGTTGATTGACATCTGTTTTTTTTTGCTGTTCTACGATTGGAAGCCTATAAGTTAAGTGGCCTGTTTGTACGTAAATTGTGTCCTTATACTTCTGCTGAGTCTTCTGTGTATCATCTCATTCTATTGTTATATGTTATATGTTTATATGTTATTTGTATAGCTATATGTTTATATTTCTGCGGGTTTTCGGTTGGGTGTCGTCTCCCTTAGATCATACCACGTCATAGAGGTCGTCTATCGTGAGCGTTTTCTGTAGGGTGTGCAAATTTCCGATACTGGAATTTGCTAAGCGACTTCTGTTGCTATTTATGTTAGTTGTAATGACATGTGTTAATATTGTTTTCGTTATTATTTCGCATTCTTTAGTTTTGTTTTGATTTGTTTGTATTTGTTAGCCTCCTCTTGACTATAGTTTAGTTTCATACAACATTTTTGTTTATACACTGTAGTGTCATGTATTTTGTTTAATTCTATCGCAGATATCGTCACATTTTTTGTGATATTTCTTTAATTTCCGCTTTATTTTTAGTTGATTTCTGCGAATATTTTTGTATTGTTGCTGATCGTTGTTATTGTTTACATTGTTATTGTTTACATTGTTTACATTGTTTACATTTTCAATGTTTACATTCTGCTTGTGTTTACATAGTCATTGTTTACAGTTATAGTAATTAGTTAATGGGCTATGCTAATGCACTGTTACTACTACACTGATGATAAATGAATGATGAATAGTGTCGTGCACTATTGAATGAGAAGTGCACTTATGATAAAGAATTGATTGTTGACATTTCATATACAAGTTCTTTGATTGGAGACTTGTTTTCCCACAGAGACTGGGATAATATAATGCGATGTGAATATACAAGTGCTTAATTAAGACTTGTTACACTTAGGTTTGAAATAAATTAGTTAATTATTTCAAGTTTTTGGACTCATATGTTAGACAACATGTCTACACTTGAGTACTTTATTGAACAGGGTAAATCCCTGGGTAAGACTGGTGATAAGTTGGAAGAGTATGCTACTGCTCTATATAATAAAGCGCTGAAGTCTGAAGAAAAAAGACAGAAAGCAGAAGCTGAGCAGAAAAAGATAGATTCTGAGATTCTGAGACTGCAGATGCAGGCAGATGAAAGAAAATTCCAAATGGAAATGGAAAAACAGAAAAGGGAATCAGAAGCTGAGGAGAGAAAACTCCAGCTACAACTAGAAGCTGAAAATAAAAGACTTGAAAAAGAAGATGAGAATAAAAGACTAGAAATGCAGGCTCAGGCTGAGGAAAGAAGATTACAGAAAGAGGCTGAGAATAAAAGACTGGAGAAAGAAGCTGAGAATAAAAGACTAGAGGCTCAGGCTGAGGAAAGAAGATTACAGAGAGAGTCTGATGAGAGGAAAGAAAAAGCAAAAATGGAACATGAAGAAAAACTCTTAGCTTTAGAGTTGGAGAAGTTGAAATTGACGAGTATGAGTAATGCTAATGAGGCAAACATGGGTTCATCTTCTGATAAGGCTAATAATGATACTTTTAAGATTAAGTTACCAACATTTAGTCCTTCCAGTGATGATATAATGTTCTATCTGGACAGATTTGAACAAGCATGTAAAGCTCATAACATAGACAAAGCAAAATATGTTTATCAGTTATCAGGGATACTGACAGGTAAAGCTCTGAGTATGTTAAATGTGGTGGATGAACCTGACAAGAACAATTATGAGGTTGTCAGGGCCGCTTTGTTAAAAAAATATCAGCTTAACGAAGACGGCTATCGTCTACAATTTAAAAACATGTTGCCTGAAACTGGAGTTGAATTCTCCGAGTTTATTGCAAGAATACGCATTACTTTCTCACGATGGGTTGAACTATCTAAGACGGAAAAAACTTATGAAGCACTTATGGACTTAATACTTAGAGACAAAGTCATGTCGTCTGTCAATGAGTCTTTCCTTGCTTTCCTTCATGAACGTAAACCTAAAACAATAAAAGAAATGGAAGATTTATGTTGCCAGTATGTAACTGCGCACCCACACATAACCATTGGTAACTCTAAGGTGAAAGAAGGTTTACCAGTTGCTTCGGCAGCACCGTATGATCAAAACTTTGCTCGTAGATCCCAACAAAATTTTGATAGAAAGAGTAACGGTAATTACTTTCAAAATCATGGAAATCAATTTCATGGTGATTCTTCTTCGAAGAATTGGAGACAACCTGATAGTGCTCGTTACTATCACCCTAATAATTATAGGCATTTCAAAAGAGGATATGGTAATAGAGGTTATTCCTCCCGAAGACCTCAAAACCAAACAAATAGATGTTCGCATCAATGTGGACATGATTGTAATCGTGGAAACTGGAATTCGAACCAGGATAACAATTACAATAGAGACAACAATAACTTCAGAGATAATAATAACTCTGATAACTTCAGAGGTAATAATAGTCGCAGTAGATCTCAACACAAAAAAAGAGATATCAGCAGGCTAATTCTGTACAACAGGAAACTCAGGGAGCCTGTAATCAGGTTGTTGATAATAAAAACTTTGACGCTGTCACTGGTTCTACTTTTGACTTTGAGAGAGCAAACAAATGCCCCCAATGCAGTACTTTATTCGAACCGAGTACCATAACTACTTTGAGTTGTGGTCACCCTCTTCCCGCTCTTCCTGCTGCTGTTGCGCATGACGGGAGGGGTTCTTTAATCCTACATAAGGGTCTTGTTAATGATACTCTGGTCTCACTACTTTTCGATTCCGGATGCACCACTATTGGTGTTAGACAATCGCTTGTAGATCCATCTTGTGCTACAGGAAAGGTTATAAAATGTGTCACATTTGGCGGCACTCTAGAAAAATATCCTACTGCTGTAATTCGCATTGCCACTCCTTTCTTTACTGGAGATGTGCATGCTTGTCTCTTACCTAATCCTATTGCGGACCTTATTATTGGTCGTATTCACGGAGTTAGGGATTGTACCCCACAGCAGATTGCTGCTTGGGAATATAATAACATGCAAGCTACAAATGCAGTGGTTACAAGAGCACAAGCTCTACAAACACCCGAAACTTCACTGAATGGTGATAATGAAGTTGATAGCCAAGATAGTCACTTAGTCATCACTCGTGACTCTTTCATAAAATTGCAAGAAGAAGATCCTTCTTTAAAAAAAATTCTTCATTCTTGCGAAGAAAGGTGATCCGAATCAGGATACAAATAGAAAATCTTGGATTGCAATGAGAAACGGCGTACTTGTACGTATGGTACAAGATTCGACTACGTCGGCACATTCGCAAATTCTTGTTCCCAAGAGCATGAGAGTGCAAATATTGCAACATGCTCATGACTCGCAATGTGCTGGACATATGGGTTTTTCCCGTACGAAGTCGAGAGTCCTTGCGGCTTTCTTTTGGCCTTTTGTCAACAAGGACATTCGTATTTACTGCCGATCATGCAAGGTATGTCAGGAGGTCAAATCTAGAGGACCACGACATGCTGCGCCTATCCAGGCTGCTGACATCCCTATTCGGCCGTTTCAGAAAATGGCCATAGATATTATTGGCCCTTTTAAGGTCAAGTCGGCCAGAGGACATTAGTTTATCCTTACATGTGTCGATATGTGCACACGTTGGCCAGAGGCTATTCCTCTTAAGAGCATATCTACTACAGATATCGCAGATGCTCTTTGGCTGATATTTTCTCGCTTGGGGTTCCCCAGAGAAATATTGTCAGACCATGGCACTCAACTCATATCTGACACTATGTCACAGGTAATGTCTACCTTACATATTAAACGATCTCTCAGTAGTATCTATCATCCTATGTCTAATGGGTTAGTTGAGCGTCTGAATAGAACGCTCAAGACTTTGCTTGGTAAGATAACTGAAGATCATCCTCAAGATTGGGACAGGGTTTTACCCGCGGCTCTCTTTGCCTATAGAGAAGTCCCAAATAAACACACAGGGTTTTCTCCCTTCGAACTTGTCTTTGGCGCGCGTCCGCGCGGCCCTATGTCTTTATTACACGATCTCATCACTGCCGATGATATTAGCGATGAAACTCAATCCTCATATGAGTATGTCATTGCTCTGAGGCAAAAGATAATTGAGGCATGTAAACTAGCAACTGCTTCATCAGAAATTGCTAAAGAGAAGGCAAGGCAGTTTGCTAACAAGAATAGATGTCTACGACAACTTTGTCCAGGTGACAAAGCATTCGTCCTACTCCCCAGTAGGGAAAATAGACTTCTTATTGCATGGAAAGGTCCGTATGCAATAGTCTCTCGAATTTCCGATGTTGACTATGTGGTCGATATTGATGGAAAGCATAAAACTTTCCACATAAACATGCTTTCGGAATTTCACGAACGTCCGGACTATTTGCTGCCTATTTTCCAGGCAACGGATGATTCTCCTGCACCTCATGGTCATTACTCATCCCTGTCTGTCATACAGGATGAGGAATCTACTTTCTCTGATGTCAATCTTCCCCTTCCAGTGGTTCCACTACATTCCACGGAATCTTGGAAAAACGTTTCTGTTTCTCCTAATCTTTCTGGTGACGAACATCGACAAGTCTCGTCGATGTTACAAACATTTCAGGATGTTCTCACTGACATTCCTGGACACACAGATGTCATAGAACATGACATAATTCTTACCGACAGTAATCCTATTAGGGTTAGGCCTTATCCTATCCCTATACACTTTCAGTCGCAAGTGGAAAAGGAATTGGATGAAATGATTCAATTAAATATAATTGAACCATCGACTTCACCATATTCTTCTTCCATGGTTATTGTCCGGAAGAAAGATAAGAACATACGAATTTGCGTTGATTATCGCAAATTGAATCAGGTCACAAAGTTCGATGCTGAACCGATGCCTTTGTTAGAAGATCTACTGATTAAACTTTCTAATTCTAGATTCTTCACTAAACTTGACTTGTCTAAAGGTTATTGGCAAGTGCCTTTAGCAGAGCATGCCAAACCTCTTACTGCTTTTTCTACACCTAGGGGTCTATTTCAATGGAATGTTATGCCTTTCGGTCTTATGAACGCCCCTGCTACTTTCGTTCGCATGATGCGTCAAATTCTTTCACATCGTTCAGATGTCATCGCATACTTAGATGATATCTGTCTCTTCAGTGATACCTGGGAAGATCACTATTTAGGTTTATATGACTTACTGTCCACTCTACGTGAGAATAGTTTGACAGCAAAAAATTCAAAAGCTTTTGTTGGTTTTGGTGAAATCTCTTTCCTGGGTCATCGTGTTGGCCATGGTCTCTTGAAGACAGAAGACCACAATACTTCCAAAATACTGAACATCTCTGTTCCTAAAACGAAGAAACAAGTTAGGAGTCTCTTAGGTTTAATTCAATTTTATGGGAGATTTATTCCAAATTTATCTTCGATCATGGCACCTCTCTCAACATTGTTGAAGAAAGGTTCGCCTAATCTGGTCCGTTGGTCTCAAGAATGCCAATCTTCCTTAGACCAGATCAAGAATATATTTTCATCTCCTCCCATCCTAAGATTACCTACTCTTGATAGGACTTTTGTTCTACGGAGTGATGCTTCATCCACTGGGATTGGAGCAGCACTTATGCAAGAATATGCAAATACTCTGCATCCTGTTATGTACATTTCTAGAAAACTAAATGCGGCAGAGAGGAACTACTCGGTTTTAGACCGTGAGTTGTTAGCTATGGTTTGGTCAATTCTCAAACTACAAAGATTCCTCCTGGGCGCACATTTCATTCTAGAGACTGATCAAAAAGCTCTTACAGCTATTCAGACTAAGAATTTGAAGAGTTCGAGATCCACTCGATATGCTATTGCTCTTCAACCTTTTCACTTCACGGTACGAGCTATCCGTGGTGCGGATAATGTGATGGCTGACATTTTGTCTAGATGCCCACATGATTCCAATTAATACTTCGGTCCTATATTTCTATATATATTACAGAGTCATAACACACCTATATTACTACAATAGATTAGCACATCTGTACTCACTTTATATGTACACACTATCGTGCTTTGTTATCATCTTCTTCTGTTTCGTTTTTTAAGATGATAGAGGAAGACTGAGTAGTTAATATAAGGGCCGTAAGTTTACTAAACAGCCACAATTATTAATAATGTATTGTACCTTATGAAGCATATTAGTTGTTAATTAGCGTTATATTGCTTGTACTTTCTCAGAATGTCATTGATGAGCTGAGGACTTACCTTACTATTATCAAGCATGACGAGTTCTAGATTGTGTACTTACCCTCGGAACGTCAGAGGATGTGTCCTGGATCGTCATGTACTTTTATTTCATTAATGTACTATCTAAATTTTTCTATCAGATTTGTACATTCATTTTTTAAGACAATATTAGAGTATGCTATTTAATGATGACTATGGTAACTTGCATACGTATATTGTGTTTACATGCTAGTGTGATGTGTGTCGGTGACACCTCCCCGATGTGAATATTTTTTGAGACATATTTATTTTTCTGTTGAGGTATATTCTCTCCAGACACTCTATATTAAGCCTCATGTTAGGCAATTTAATTAATTATCCGCGCATAATTCGTGCGTTTTGAGCCGCTTATCGCATGCTCTTGGATATTAAAAAAAAAAAAAATATGTTCCACATTTTTTTTATCGGGAGGTGGTGGTGATATGTTGCGTGAGAAATTCTCGCAACATCGTTTTGTGTACAATATATATATTTTGTAATGAAAGGGAAACAATCTTATGAAATTTATAGTCACTTTTCATTGTAAGCAGTTGTCTTCTCGCGTTGGTGTCGATGGCAGTTAAGTTTGTTATGCGTTCTTGAATCGTGTCCATGTATGGACTTGCTAGGCCGCTTTTCTCAGAAAGCGGTTGGCAACCTGTTGGGTTATCCTTATAAGGTAATCATTCTTAAGCTGGTTCTTAGTAAAGGTCCTTGTGTCTTAAGTTATCTGAGCTGTGGTCGATTCGCGCTGGACTGCGCATGTCTAAGTCTTGGGTCTTTGTCGAACGATTTCCGCCCAGCAGTCAGTGAGCGGAGATTTGGATAGCGAGCAAGACGTCTTTGTGAGCGTCTGTGCTTTTCTTGTTCTTCAGGAATATGAAGTCCTCTTATGGATATTTCGTTTATTCGAGATGATACCTCTAGTGTATTTCCACACGCCGGAAGGCGTATTATTTCTGTGGTTATTTCCTGAAGGCAAGGTAAATTACATTTACATTAACTTTATCGATATCTGTTCGTGAGTGACATTGATTCGTAGCCTGTCTTTGAAAGTCTTCATCACGAGATGTTTTCTCAGCTCACATATTGCTACATTGTACCGCATCGGGTTGATGCATGTCCCAGGGACCATTACTTGCTACTTCGCTACATGAACTAGGTTTGAAACCTTTTGTTAACTAGAGGATTTTTTGAGGACATTATTTATACTTCAGAAGACGTGTCGGTCTTGCTGAAGTCGGATTAAGGAGAATGAACTGATCTCATACATCTGGTTATCTCCTGGCTGTTATAGAAAAGGATGGAGATTTCCACCTGATTACATTTACAGTACTATGATGTATAACATGCATATGAATCATCTTTATTATGATGCCGTCTACCGTCCATTGCTGTACTGACTATGTTGCTGTGATAATGACTGTCTGATGTACCTACATATTCGCGTATACATTTTGTCACTGTGGCGTCCACAATAAATGATACAGAAAAACGTCACTAGCTGTTACAAGCATCATTGACTTTATACGTCGTGAGTTAACTGACGTCCTTGTGTGGATTGCCCTGTTTTGTATGATCATTGTTTGACTGTACATCATCTACACACTATACAAACCAGACCACGGGCACCATCACTCATCATATATTGGCACGCATCATTTGGTGATAGTGCACCCATCACCATTTCAATAGTTCCAGTTGTAAATGTAATGATATATCTGCTATATTATTTCCAAAAAGATAATAGAGGCTGAAATGCTTAAATTTACTTTTAAAGTCGCGAAGGAATTTATAATTAATAAATTTAGTTAAGTCCTATATTTATAGATTGTGTGTTTTAACCACTAAAACTCGCGCAGTGTTTATTAAATACATAATTAAATACGCGAGCGTATATAAAATAGTCTTAACGGGAAATTTATCGCGCGTTAGAATGTTATTGGATTTTTCGATATGAATTACATGTTTTCTATTTTTCATATATAGAGTGATCCCTTTTGCAACCCAGCAAATCAATCTAAGCAAAGCAAAGCATAAACAGTGTGTAGAGTCTCCCTGACTCAGAACTTGTTGAGACTGTGTAAATTTTAAATCTTTGAGGCGATTCTATGTTTGGAATTCCGCTATCTAACTTATAGCAAAGAAAGCACACCCAAAGACAAATTTAACACACCATCAAGCAAACTAAGTTGTAACGGGAAGAAGAACACTGGCCCGAGCTTTTGTTAGTTTACTGACACAGAGAGAGAATACATATTTACCTGAACAGTGATGAGACTAGTTTTCTCCCTGGACTTAAACCATACCTCACGGATAAAGTGTATCAGCACGCGTAAGAATTTTTATTATCAGCGGCAAAGTCAAATAGACCACACCATCCTCACCCCGGTATCAGAGACCGTGCCCTCCCATAGAAACTGTTATTAAGAAAAGAGACACAAATACAGATTCATTTTCCAGCGATTACGGGATCCCTTTTATGTGCTGACCGCCTACCCGCTAATCTGGGGCTGGAACTTGAACTAACACTCATACATTTAGTTTGAGGTGTAACTGCTGTTGTGTTATTCTATGGAGTGCCAGATTTTTTCACAATCGGTAAGTGAGAGCAAGATGAGTGAAGGCCTTTACTAGCGCGTATATGAATGACAGGAAATTTAATCTTTTTTTGTAACCCATTTGTTAACTTGCTTACCGGGTAATACATTTTCTGTATACCCGGCATTGTTCCTTTAAGTGGGATAGTTTTTGATAAACTCAGTTTTAAACCCCCCTCCTTTTCTCTTGCTTAGTAAAGGGAAGAACAATTGGGAAGAACAGGATTTTTTTCTACCACCTATACCTAATTTTGAAACACCTCTTTCAGAGTAATTAACTTCACTGTTAGGTTAACTTACCTACGTTCCTGATAACTATCTATCTTTGGACTGGGTTTATCTTTGTCTAATAAGCGGGACGGGCTTAGTCGATACCAATCTTCTTCACCCCCTCCCTACCTTGTTATTTGCATTTTTCTGTAATTTTGATAATTCTTGCTGTAAACACATGATTATTGTAGTGATTGTCTTTTTAACTTTAATAAACAACATAAACTTAATCGTTATTGTGTTGGACTACCCAAAGCCCAAAAATTTCCCCTATTTGTTTAAGATAGTTGTATCCACGTCGTCTGTGTGTTTGAAGCACCAAATCGGTGTGAGAGCAGGTGTGTGTCTGGAAACTGGCAAATAATTGTTTGACCAGTATGAGCCTGAAGAGTAGATTGAGAGAAACGATTTGTCGTAAATAAGTCTGTCTTTACTCTCCTCCAGCACTCTGTGAAGCAACTATTTACTCTCTACATTTCTATCACTGAGCTTTTCACAATCATTCTACACTTAAACCGGACTACTACTTCTAAGACTCTTTCTCTCAAAATAAATTTACGACAATATTTGTGGGCTGGTCCTGGATCTTGAGCTACAATTGAGGCAATTGCATAGCCGGGATAAAGATATTTTGAGTCTGATCTAAGTCTGGGTCTAACTAGATAGAGTGTGAGTGATCTGTCTTTGTGATTTAGGGAAATAAATAAATAATTAATTACACCCCTAGACAACGCCTTTTAGTATTTGGGTCGTCCACACAGCATATTTACAGGTTGTTTTCTTTCCACAGCAGTAGAAAGTACGGATAAACATAAATTTGGTTAGCTAAATTATCCTCTGGCAGAGAAAATTAATTTTTTTTCTTTATAAGATTTGCTGGGATTGCGTTATTGGTTTTACAGTCACTAAAGTTTTTTTTGAAGTTAAAAAGAGTTGAGCTTAGCTAAAGACGGATTGTTCTGATTTTTTAAATTAAGTTAACAACGTCTCATCTCAATAATTGACTTCAGGGGCGAGTTTTGTGACGGAGAATTAAAATTTTAGGGAAAATTTTTTTTTTTTCCTTTTAAATTGTTTTAATATAAATTTTTCTCTACTGTTAGTAAGAGTAGATTCTTTTTAGTGTAACTTACCATTTTAGTGGCATAGTCGCTTGCGTTAAGAGTCTTAAGTGACAATAATAGCAGCGATAAGTTTGCACATTTCAAATAGGAGGTAACACAAGTAAATTTATACTTTGTGTTTTTTTTCTCGTAGCGGCTTTGAGTTTTCCCCCTTCTTGTTCTTTCGTACTATTCTCTAGTCATACTACATCTTATTCTTTGACAATGGCAGAGAGGATAAAGATGAGATCCATCCTGAGGCTGGAAGCGAAAGAGGCAGGACTAGACGCAGAAGCTGCGAATCAACAAAGAACTTGAAAGATATGACGCGGACCAACAGAGAGAAGAAAAAGAGAAAAAGGAAGCGGAAGAGAGGGCAGAAGCTAGGAAGAAAGAAGCGGACGATCGTCAATTGGAGCACAAGAAATTTGAGGCAGAGATGGAAGCCCGCAGGGAAAAAGAGAAAAAGGAAGCGGAAGAGAGGGTAGAAGCTAGGAAGAAAGAAGCGGACGATCGTCAATTGGAGCAGAAGAAAATTGAGGCAGAGATGGAAGCTCGCAGGGAGAGAGAGAGAGAGAGAGAGGGAAAGACAGCATGAACTGGCGCTTAAGGCTTTAGAGAGTCGCGGTGCCTCTACTTCGATTAACGGAGAGCCGTCTTCGCCCCAGTCTCAGTCAATGGATCTCTCCAGTACTCAGTCTGCCCAATTAACAGCGATGTCTTTTGCTTTAGAGTCTTTTCCCAGTCCCAATGAAAAAATTGACACCTTCCTAGAGAAATTTGAGAGGCTCGCAAATCTGTATGGGTTAGAGAGTTTCCGTTGGGCACTTAAACTCTCAATGTCATTAAAAAGTACTGCTTATGACGTATATACAAAGCTGGGAACCAACCAACATGATTACGACATGCTGAAGAAAGCCTTGCTAGAGCGGTTTGAGATGACCGCCCGAAAATTTCTGCAAATGTTCAGAAACAGCCGGAAAGAGAGCACGGAAACATTCCCGCAGTTCTCTACACGTCTCACAGGCTATTTGACAAAGTGCATTGAATTATCTGACCTACCTCTTACATATGAGGGAGTACTTGAACTTGTTCTTGTGGAACAGATAAAGTCAACTTTGTCAAACGAAACCCGTAGATTTTTGGCTGAACAGGGCGCAGTCAGGCTTGAGGACATACTCAATAAGGCAGAACGCTATACCAATGCAATGGCCGAACTTCCCAGCACTAAACGTAAACCCACAGATGAGCCACCTCGTAAACAAAATCTAGAGCAGTCATCCTATTCCTCTAATTCCTCTCAGAATTATAACCTACGAGAAAATAATACCCAGAGACCTCCCCAGGAAAAATCGAAATTCTACAAAACCCGATACCCCCTAACAACAATTCTGATCAACCCACCAAGCCTACGTGGCAGCGCGGCCACCAAGGTCAAGGAAAAGGGAAGACCCCTACACCAGGAACGTCTGATCAGGGCAAACAAACCGGTCCAAACCGCGTCGGATGTTTGCATACAGCCTCGAAAGGTAGAGTCAATGTCAGTGATTCTCAACCTGAGGGGGACCGACCCTCAACTCGAGGAACTGTAATTTTGAATGGTACCTTAACTACTTGTCTCTTTGACACTGGACTAAGCTTTAGTTGTATTGTCGCTAGGCACCTTGTCAAACCCGGTCAGGAGACAGAGGAAACCGTCAAAATTAGTGGAGTTTTCAGGAGTGATGCACACAAGACGCTTCCCATCGCACTGGTAGAAATACACTCTGACTTTGTCAGAGGAGTTATTAAAGCGGCCATTATGGATGATCCTATCTACCCAGTTATCCTGGGATGTAGATATGTGTTTATTGGGAGACCAAAGGAGCCGATTGTTGCAGCGGTAACCAAAAGAGGGCAAGCGAAGAAGGAGAGGGAGCGTGCGCCAAATTTGTTGCCGAATGAACTGAAGGAGGCGCAACAAAAGGACCCTACTCTGGAGCCCTGCTTTAAAAAACTGCCCATGGCTAAGGACCCCAGGCACAACGGAGACATCTTTTCTAAGGACGGTATATTGTATCGTAGAACGGGCAACCCGGACACGGGGAATAACCAGCTCCTAGTACCGACGCAGTACCGAAGCCAGATCTTAGAAATGGGGCACTCTCTTCCCTTTAGCGGACATATGGGACAAAACGCCACTATTCAGCGAATAAAAACCCACTATTGGTGGCCAGGAATGAACTCTGACATTATCAGGTATGTGAAATCCTGCGCCCAGTGCCAACGGGTAGCACCCAAGCACTTGACACCCCCAGTACCCATGGGGCAAATGCCAATAGTAGGGACTCCATTTGAACGGGTTGCTGTCGACATCATTGGACCCCTGGAAAGGACCAAAAGAAGGAACAGGTTCATCCTGACCTTAGTCGACACTTGCACAATGTGGGCCGAAGCTGTACCGCTACCATGCATAGATTCCAAGCATGTTGCAGAAGCCCTCGTGCAAATCTTTACACGGTTGGGATTCCCTCAACAAGTTTTGACGGACAATGGATCCCAATTCCGTAGCCTGTTAATGGAGGAGATCTTTAAGATCTTGAGGGCCAAACATATCCACACAAGTCCCTACCATCCGGCCGGAAATGGGCTCGTGGAACGTTTTAACGGCACCCTCACCACCATGTTACGTAAGCTGGGTCAGGAGAAACCGGAAGACTGGGACCTATAAATATCGGCTGCCTTATTCGCCTACCGAGAGGTTCCCCAAGCGTCTACGGGATTCGCGCCAGCTACACTTTTATTTGGCAGACCTATTAAGGGACCACTAGAAGCCTTACTTCGGTCCCTGACAGACCAAAAGGCTGACGAGACAGTCGTCTCTGCAAGCAAGTATGTATCTGAGCTCAAGGAAAGGCTAAAGCTAGGATGGGATCTAGCTACAACCAACCAAGGGCCGTTTACCGTCCTTAAAAAGATCTCACGTACCAATTACAAGATCTCCATAAAAGGAAAGGAGAAGGTCTTCCACATAAATCTGCTTAATAAATATTTGGAAAGACCAGTGCCATCCTCCGAGCATCTCCTGGCTGTCGCCATAGCAACGGAAGACGAGGAAGATGATGATGGTTGCGTGGAGTATCCATTGCAACCCACAGAATCCTGTAAAGATGTCAAGTTCAGCGACAATCTCTCACCAGAACAACAAACAGAATCCAGGGCGCTACTAAAACAGTACAGTTCAGTCTTAACGGATGTACCTGGTCGAACAAATCTCATCAAATTTGATATGAATTCTGAGTTGTTCACCAAGCTTAGCAAGGCAAAGATTTTCTCCAAGATTGACCTCAGTAAAGGTTACTATCAAATACCAGTCAAGGAGGAAATTAAACCCTTGTTAGCTTTCAGCACTAGTTAAGGACATTACACATTTAATGTGATGCCTTTCGGTTTGCATAACGCACCAGGAGTGTTCACCAGGATGATGAGGAAGCTTCTAGAACCTTTGCAAAGTCCCCATATCCATAATTTTATAGATGACATATTAATTGCATCGGAAACCTACGAAAAACATATTGCTACGGTTGCTATGCTCCTCAGGAGACTACAGGAAACTGGTCTCACAGCCAGACCTAGCAAATGTCTCATCGGGTTTGAACAGTTAGACTTCCTGGGGCATACTATTTCTCACGGATGCAGTTGGCCTATTAAGAAGAACGTGGAGAAAATAGTGGCAGCAAAAAGACCCCGAACGAAGAAAGACGTACGTTCCTTCATATCACTATGTGCATATTATCAGAAATACATCCAGAACTTCAACGGACTGACAGCACCTCTGACTGACCTCACTAAGAAAGGGTGTCCGGATAAGGTCATGTGGGATCAAAAGTGCGAACACGCATACAGCACTTTGAAAGGACAGTTGTCTGCATACCCCATTTTGAGGTTGCCTGACCTCAAGAAACCTTTTGTATTACGGGTCGACGCGTCAGGTCAGGGCATCGGGTCAACACTGCTTCAAACCGATGACAGTGACCCAAACATGCTATTTCCAGTTGCCTATGGCAGTCGGAAATTAAATAAAGCTGAACGGAACTACAGCGTAGTCGAAAGAGAATGCCTCGCTCTGATTGACGGTATCAGACGCCATCATGAGTTTCTCTATGGTACATCTTTCACAGTGCAAACAGACCACGCTCCGTTAGCATTTCTTGGTGCCAATAAAGAATTTAACGCAAGGATCATGCGTTGGGTTCTTCTTTTAAGCGTTTATTCTTTCAAAGTGGAATACATTCCGGGAAGACAGAATGTCAGGGCTAATTTCCTGAGTAGACACTGGACTACGGAGGAAGAGGAGGAAGTTGAAGATACCAATCATCCTAAAGCTACCGTTCAGGGCAGCTTCGTCGTCATAAATCAAACATGAAAAGAGGTTTTCATGTCTCAAAAGAGGGGACGATTGTGACAGACGAACGCAGCCGACCCTGAATGATATGATACGACTCTTCGTAACGACCCCTTGGATAACATCAGTGCCCCCGAAATATTGTAATCTTTCGTCAAACGGGATTTTTCTTTTCACCTGGACTCATTAGCTATGCAACCTTTCCACGCAGATTGGCAACACCTTTGCTGATTGATATGTGGACAGTTTATCTGCCGTTCATTCTGGTCATCGCATTGATTTAAGGAGAGATTAAATCACGCCCATGGTCATCTCTTGAGCAATCATATGCAGTATTTTCATTAACTTGGCCCAGAGGGGGCGGCGCCAGAATCAAACAGATAGCAGCGACCACGATCAAAGACACAGACTGGGGGATCTCACGAAAGACTAGCGCTACGATCACAGACAGTAGTGGTCCCTGACGAGCGACGCAAGTTCCCTGCCGGTATTTCGCATCTAGGTGTTAAACACAGAACCGATCGCAGCAGCGAGCGGAGATACGAAGACCAGGGGCGGCATCTCTCTTTAGTTTGGCGATCAGAACCCACAAAGTGTCCTGAGATCTAAAAAGGTGTCAAAAATTCACATATCCCACTCATTTTACAATTAAGTTAGATATATACAGACTACGTAGAAATACTCTTTATCACTCGTTGGCCAGACATTTACAGAAGCACTAGCTATATTTGAAATCCTGCTAGATTATCCCATGGATTTTATACATATTTGCAGTGAATTCTATTTCTGTGCAAAACGGTAAAATAAATATTGTGTAAAGTGATCAGTGGCCTAGTTCATTCATTCTATTTCACTGGATTTTGTGTTAATTTAAATCTATTAAATTAAACCATCTCAATAGTTCCAGTTGTAAATGTAATGATATATCTGCTATATTATTTCCAAAAAGATAATAGAGGCTGAAATGCTTAAATTTACTTTTAAAGTCGCAAAGGAATTTATAATTAATAAATTTAGTTAAGTCCTATATTTATAGATTGTGTTTTAACCACTAAAACTCGCGCAGAGTTTATTAAATACATAATTAAATACGCGAGCGTATATAAAATAGTCTTAACGGGAAATTTATCGCGCGTTAGAATGTTATTGGATTTTTCGATATGAATTACATGTTTTCTATTTTTCATATATAGAGTGATCCCATTTGCAACCCAGCAAATTAATCTAAGCAAAGCAAAGCATAAACAGTGTGTAGAGTCTCCCTGACTCAGAACTTGTTGAGACTGTGTAAATTTTTAATCTTTGAGGCGATTCTATGTTTGGAATTCCGCTATCTAACTTATAGCAAAGAAAGCACACCCAAAGACAAATTTAACACACCATCAAGCAAACTAAGTTGTAACGGGAAGAAGAACACTGTCCCGAGCTTTTGTTAGTTTACTGACACAGAGAGAGAATACATATTTACCTGAACAGTGATGTGACTAGTTTTCTCCCTGGACTTAAACCATACCTCACGGATAAAGTGTATCAGCACGCGTAAGAATTTTTATTATCAGCGGCAAAGTCAAATAGACCACACCATCCTCACCCCGGTATCAGAGACCGTGCCCTCCCATAGAAACTGTTATTAAGAAAAAAGACACAAAAACAGATTCATTTTCCAGCGATTACGGGATCCCTTTTATGTGCTGACCGCCTACCTGCTAATCTGGGGCTGGAACTTGAACTAACACTCATACATTTAGTTTAAGGTGTAACTGCTGTTGTGTTATTCTACGGAGTGCCAGATTTTTTCACAATCGGTAAGTGAGAGCAAGATGAGTGAAGGCCTTTACTAGCGCGTGTATGAATGACAGGAAATTTAATCTTTTTTTGTAACCCATTTGTTAACTTGCTTACCGGGTAATACATTTTCTGTATACCCGGCATTGTTCCTTTAAGTGGGATAGTTTTTGATAAAATCTCTTTTAAACCCCCCTCCTTTTCTTTTGCTTAGTAAAGGGAAGAACAATTGGGAAGAACATGATTTTTTTCTACCACCTATACCTAATTTTGAAACACCTCTTTCAGAGTAATTAACTTCACTGTTAGGTTAACTTACCTACGTTCCTGATAACTATCTATCTTTGGACTGGGTTTATCTTTGTCTAATAAGCGGGACGGGCTTAGTCGATACCAATCTTCTTCACCCCCTCCCTACCTTGTTATTTGCATTTTTCTGTAATTTTGATAATTCTTGCTGTAAACACATGATTATTGTAGTGATTGTCTTTTTAACTTTAATAAACAACATAAACTTAATCGTTATTGTGTTGGACTACCCAAAGCCCAAAATTTCCCCTATTTGTTTAAGATAGTTGTATCCACGTCGTCTGTGTGTCTGAAGCACCAAATCGGTGTGAGAGCAGGTGTGTGTCTGGAAACTGGCAAATAATTGTTTGACCAGTATGAGCCTGAAGAGTAGATTGAGAGAAACGATTTGTCGTAAATAAGTCTGTCTTTACTCTCCTCCAGCACTCTGTGAAGCAACTATTTACTCTCTACATTTCTATCACTGAGCTTTTCACAATCATTCTACACTTAAACCGGACTACTATTTCTAAGACTCTTTCTCTCAAAATAAATTTACGACACCATTTCCCTTGGTACCTTTTTTCAATGGTAGTAATGTCCTGATGAAATCGTTCCCATGCTCGTCACTGACAGCACCGCAGTTAGCAGGGAAGAAATCCAGATGAGAGTGTAAAAAGTGTAATGTTGCACCCTAGTCTCTCGTAGCGCTGCAAGAGGGTTTCTACAAACTCCTGGTAATTGTCAGCCTTATTGTTTCCTAGAAAGTTTGTGGCCACTTGCTGGAAAGCATTCCAAGCTAACTTGTCATCACCTGTGAGGATATCATCAAAACGCTGATCTCGGAAGAGCTGACGTATCTGTGAACCGACAAATACACCTTCCTTGATTTTGGCCTCACTAAATTTATCAGAAGGTATAAAAATCCTGCCCCATTTCGATCCATGGCCTTTACAAAATTCGTCATTAGTCCAAGTTTGATGTGAAGAGGAGGGATCAAGATCTTGTGGTAAAATGTTACCATTATGGAGCAGCACAACTTTTAAGCTCAACTTGGACAAATCAATGAACAGCCTCCAATCGTCGTCTTTGTAGTTGATGTGCAGTGCTGCCATCAGACCCAGTATACCAACGCAAGCAATGAGGTTATCTGTTATTTTGAAATATGGAAGCAGACCTTTTTGCCGAGCCCGAAACACAGATACATGCACATTCTCTTCTAGAAGATTCCATTGCTGCAGTCTGGACCCCCAACAGCTCTGCTTAATTTTTTGGCAATTCCAGATCTCTCACTAGATCATTCAATTCACTCTGGGTAATTGTATGTGACTGTATAGACTCTTCAATAGGAACGGAAACAGGATCTCTTGATGTAGAGGCTTTCACGGGTGACGGATGTCCACTGGCCTTATTATCTTCTTCATCATCCAGAGTATAAGATTCTGGTGGGTCCGGAACAGGAGTCCTTCCTCGTGAGGCACTGGCCGCATAGCAGAGGGAATATTCGGATAGGCCACAGGCCGCTTTTTCTTCTCAGAAATACCATGTCCAATTGGAGGAGTCATGCAAAAGTAACCATCATTAAGGTGGTTTGTCGGTTCCCTCCACAACATTGGAACTGCAAAACGCATCGATCGTCCTTTTCGGTTCAACCAGCAGCGCAGATTCGTTGCACAGGATTGACAACATATGTGGGGCCCAATACCGGTCCTGATCACCGATCTCACTACCAAAATAAAGGCTGTAAGCTTTCTTTAAGCCCCCCCCCCTCCCCCCCGGATCTTGAAAACTAGAGCTAATTCGCGATTTGTAAGTTTATATTCGTGATCAGCATGTCCAAATTAGTTAAAAATAGCTACTTTTGTCTCGGATACATTTTGGCTGTTGTCCAGTGTTATTATAGCTGCCTAATTTAGATATCTTTCATTAATTTTTTTTTCATTCCTAGGTTTCCTAGGATCTCTTTATTTATTTTATACTCTTTAATTGTGTTTTCTCCATAATGCCTCATCAATTTAACCAAAGTGATTCTCTGTCTACACTGTCAAATGCCTTTTCGTAGTCCACAAATCCGATGTATAGTGGTGAATAGTGGAGTTCCCCTAAAGATCATTAATTTAATAAAGGAAACATATGAAGACATAACATGCAGAGTTCTTCACGAAGGACAGCTTACAGAACCGTTTGGGATAAGAACAGGAGTGCGATAGGGATGCCTCTTGTCTCCATTTCTTTTCTTACTAGCAATAGACTGGGTTATGAGATCATCGACAACACACAACAGAAATGGAATCCAGTGGACTCTGACTAAGCAGCTGGATGATCTGGATTTTTCTGATGACTTGGCTCTTCTGTCCCATAACCGTAATCAGATGCAGGACAAATTGAAAACACTCGATGAGAGGTCACGGCAATTGGGTCTGAAAATACACAGGGAAAAGACAAAAATAATGAGAATAAATGCAGGTAATGATAACAGGGTTGAACTTGAAGAAACACTAATACAAGATGTAGAATCATACACGTATCTTGGCAGTAATATAGACAAAGTTGGAGGGACAGACAGCGATATCAAAATAAGAATACAAAAGGCAAGAGGAGCTTTCATTGCATTGGGAAATATATGGAGATCAAGAGAAATCGGATCCAACACAAAAATAAGAATCTTCAACTCAAATGTGAAGTCAGTCCTATTGTATGGCTCTGAGACATGGAGAACAACAAAGACAACAACCAAAAAGCTACAGGCTTTCATAAATGGGTGTTTGCGTAGAATAGAGGGATTAAAATGGTATGACAAGGTTACCAACGTGGAACTGATGACAAGAACTAGACAAGTGCCAGTGGAACAAGAGATGAGAAGAAGACGATGGCGATGGATTGGACACACATTGAGGAAACCTGTTGATAGCATTACACGGCAGTCCTTGTTCTGGAACCCCCAGGTCAAGAGAGGCAGAGGTAGACCAAGAAGCACATGGAGAAGAGAGCTGGAAACAGAGATGAAAATGATGAGGAACACGTGGAAAGAACTTGAGATGATGGCACGTGCAGGAGGACTTGGCATGTGTTTGTTGAAGGCCTAAGCTCCTTTGGGAGTGGAGGGTTATGAATTGTGTCTTCCAAATACTTGGTGTAATTTGGACTCTCTCTCTCTCTCTCTCTCTCTCTCTCTCTCTCTCTCTCTCTCTCTCTCTCTCTCTCTCTCTCTCTCTCTCTCTCATATATGTATATGTATTGATGATTCTCAGTTTGAAGGAGTGAGTTAGTTGTAAATGTTGGTTTTTGTCTCTTGTTGTTGAATGTAGTTCTGGCCAGTCCTGTTCTCTTCTTGACTTCTGTTTCTTTAATATCTGCCATCTTCTGTTGTTATATGACTAAGATCTGAGAAACTCTTGACTTGTTTAAGGATTTTTTTCAGTTATTCTTATCTTTAATGTTGGCTTATCACCTGCTTCGCTAATTATAAACGTTTTCGCTATCTCAATGTTAATGTTCAATCCATGTACATGACTTCTGCTGTTTACTTGCTTCTCTAGTTCTTGTATAAGTCCTTTTCACTTTCAGATAACAAAACTGTATCATCTGGATATCAAAGTTTCTTTATTGATTTTCAACCGTTTATTGATCTTCCACTGATATTCGATCATGACAGTTCCTGTATCGAACTTTTTCTGTTTAGATATTTGATAGGCAGGGTTAACATTCAAGTGACAAGGGAAAAAGAAAGTAAGTTCTGACCGCTTAGAATCTATCTATCTATCTATCTATCTATCTATCTATCTATCTATCTATCTATCTATCTATCTATCTATCTATCTATCTATCTATCTATCTATCTATCTATCTATCTATCTATCTATCTATCTATCTATCTATCTATCTATCTATCTATCTATCTATCTATCTATCTATCTATCTATCTATCTATCTATCTATCTATCTATCTATCTATCTATCTATCTGAAAATACACACAATTAAAACAAATCGCTAGATATGCGTTTTCTAGCGTATCACCAAAAAACCAATTAACAAAGTTGAATTATAGTAATCCAAGTGAACTTCACAGTAACTTCCTTCTAGCAGGGGACAATCCTCAGTCTTCATAAAAAATAGAAGGCGATTGTCTGTGTTTCGTTAACTGACTTCAGAGGGTATACACCTCTTCATTTGATAAATCACCTCTGGAATTAGTCTTTCGTCCAACTAACTTCAACCAGTCTAACTTTACGTGAAGTACTTCCTGTGATAGGAAGGTCCCTTCTGCTGTGGATATCTTAACACAATAAAAAAATCCAATTGGCATTTACATACAGCGTTACGGTGGTGCTAGGTTCTCAATCTCGTGGAAGTTTCAAGCAAGCCTGTACACTGCCATTTGCCTTTTTATCGTGGACTCTGGCAAGACGTGGCTACAGAGTGAGTTAAGGACGCTAGAAATATATATCCAAATAGTAACTCCAGAAGACCAGTCTAAACGGACTGAGAAAAACATGTGGGCTTGGTCGTGTGACATGCAACCCGTATGCGATGAAGATGCATCGTGTGCTCTCTAACAGGTACTGCAAGGGATAATGCGCTCTGAAATCATGTGATCATAGGTACCAAGATGTATTCAGCAAAACGGAATCCCAAGAAGATTGGGATCAAATAAACTGGTATCCACTTTATTTTGGTATCCTACATGGGAATCGACTACAGGGGCTTCAATTTGTTCTCGTAAATATTTTTCTGCGCAATACAAAGAATTATTTCCCTATTAGTATCACATATAATTGCATTTTATTCACACCCTACCAAACAGAGAACACAACAAAACACCAACTATTTCCTGTCCCTCAACATGTCGTTGACCTAAATACGCCTGGCCCTAGTCATTGGCTCCGCCCTTTATCGATTAAATTTTTTCACGCCGTGGCGCTTGGCTTGCAAACTAGGCCAGAAATTAGGCAATCCCAAAACCGAGGTCAAGAAGAGTAAATATATAAACATGTAAATTCATACTATACTTTTGGGAGGCTCCCCTGCCCGTGCACTAAAACACTTAATTGCCCTAGGAAAGTCTATTACAGGCACCACAGGATTACTCAAAAATTTCAGAAAAAAATACGTATCCCTTAAACGTTTATAGCACAAACTAGACTGAAACAATACTCATTAAAATCAATATTTTGGCAAAAGTGCTAGCAATGAACAAAGTAACAGTCACTAAAATTAATATAACCACACTCACACACACCATCTAGGAAAAACACAAATAGATGAACATCGTAGTGATTTGGGTTGGTGGTAAATTTAATCAAAATAAATTTCCCCGACATAAAATGTTAGTCTAAGAAAATTAATTAATCTTTAAGAAGAAGCAGTAGGGTTATATATCTATATAAGTTTAGAGAACAAAACAACTCTGGGCGGCTTTTTGCTAACTAAGTGTGTTTACCAATAAGGTAAGAAAATCCTTATAACTGTGCATCTGGTATTAGGCTACAGCACGTATTCCACTCTGCAGGTTAGAGCTTTCTCTGGAGACAACGAGCACTTAGAAATTTGTGAGTCTAGTATTTTTATCCAGAATCTCTTACAAAATCTCGTCACTCATGGCACGCACCTGCACAAATGTTGGCGAAAGTTTCCTAGTGACAAAGGCTTGAGGGAAATCAAGAGTTTTCTCCCCTACGACTGGGAATTAAAACGATTACGTATGAGAAGCAAAGACGCGTCCAATGTTATCTAACTCAAAGGGTTTACAGGTAAGACACGTTTGGCCACTTGAAAAGCAATGCCACTCGTTAGTTTCTGCTTTCTCGTGACTAAAAAGACACGTAAGTTTTGCCGCCACTAGAATGAAAGAGTTTAAGAGACGGCTCAAACTAACCGACAGTAGTACTTGCAAGTAGGAGGGATTCAGCCTGTCTAAATTAAGAATAGCATAGCTACACCAGAAATTACGCGTGTACGTGCTTATAATGAAGAAATTTGGAGGAGATAAAGTCACTAGTAAGAGAGAAGTAGTACTAACAGCTAAAAAGTGAAGATAATCTCATTCAATTCGCGACAATAATCTTGAGCAATATTTTAATCAAGATTGACAGCCAACATTAATAATTATTGATTATAATAAATATCTGCGGTGGGACATGATCACCTTCTCGGCATGATTGTATTTTAACCGCTCACTTTTCTTTACAGGTTTTATATATATCACATATATTTCAATTGATAATTGTATTTATTACATGATGGTTGTTTTGATATTGCTAAATATTGTAAAGAAGAAACATTTAATTGGAACGCCTCGTGAGTACGATCCTCAATCATATATTAGCATAGAAATATACCATCAGTAAATAAACACTTCAAAAAGAGATGATCCAAGAAAAGCTGGACCTAAAGTTGAGAGACGACTAAAAGAAACATGCTATGACATCGCATCAGGCCACAGTACACGTACACTGTATCGGAAACAGATAACCAACCCTGCTTACGATGCTTGACTAGACGCATGGGTGTCACAAATTGTCAGTTCTCTTTTTTTTATCTTGACGCCTCTCCAGCAATGTTACTCGACCATTCTTTCTACTTGCTAATTCTTCCTTTGTGTATTGTTTACGTTTTTAACGTTCATAGTTATATTATAATATTGTGATAGGGTGGGAGAGATGATGATGATGCTGGTGTGATATGTGATCATTTTCTTGCACACTCGCAACCGACCCGAACAACAATAAAACTCCGATTCTAAGGCAGGGGCTATATTTATTCATACAACCCAGTCAGTAACCAAGCGCATAAAGCAAACATTAAACAAATAAAACAAAGCAAACAAAACACCCAGTCAGTGCTCAATTGCTAATCTGAAACGCAAACAAAGCACCGACTAATTAAAATCATAATAGTTAAATAATGAGAAAAACCATGCTCTCACCTGTCAAACTGTCCTTCTTCCTCGCTACCTGAAACATTCAACTATCATGCACACACACTCAGCCCATGCATGTCATCTAATCAGACTAGTATGGTGTTGCGCATGAGGCTGGCAATCTCACCCTGTAACACAGATTGCTACCGAAACCACTACTGCAGGAGCATCTGAATGCTTTGTGCGGAGGCCAGCAACACTGGTGGCCATATGCTCCATAATGAGCGAGAAGAGATATAATTTGTTCTCAAGTGGACCCACGTGCTCTCATAAATTATCCGACACATAACAATAACTAAATAATAATGAAATATGCATAAAATAATACTAAACGATATGTCCAACGACTAGTCTCATTAATGAGCATAAACCACCACCTCGCAACTGATATACTTCAATATTCGTCCCTGCTCTCTGAAGCATGTCGTATATGCCGACTGATGAGATTGGGAACTCATCATATAAAACACATTGCTACAAAAACAAACCACTGCCATAACATATAAATGCTTCGTGCAGGTTTCTCTTGGATTAAGCGCACTGGTGTTGCCATGCTCCGCAAGGAGCAAACAGAGGAACGTTTATGTCTCAAATGTGCTCCACGTACCAAAAGTAGGGGTATCATATTTACAATTCATATTAAGACTAGAACTAAATACATCACTAGGAGTATAACATGTGGCTGCCATCTTGCGAGAACAGTATACAGCCACGCTAACAACCCAGCTAAGCTGCGTGGTTGTACATTCTATTGTAACATTACATTATAATACTAAATATTATAGAAATAATGGCTTAGTAAAGCTATTTAAAGCAGTACAGAGAACCAATAGAAATTTTACTCTGTATAAAGAAAGCTAACACCAATTAGCTATAGCGGATCTTACTGATACTTACACCACATTATCAGTCTAACATTACTGAAGAAGCACAGGACTTTATTCTAGTAAGCTGTAACATATTAATAAATTACAGCACTCACCACACTAAAATAAACTATTTCGGCATCAGCACCGTAGTTAATAAATATAGCAATCTAATTCGCGCAACAATTAAATGTTATTCAAACCGGCGTGTCAGATTTACATAAGATCATTGAAGGTTTCCTTAACCCCAAATAATATGGAAATACTTAACCATTAATTTCATTTACACAAATGTAATAACCGAATATGTCAGTACTAGGACCGGCCACGCGTTGTATTTCCCGAACATGGACCATCTGCTCCAGCCACGCCATGTCTGAATAAATTTAGATCTGAAACCAACCGCACGCGAAATATAAATAACATTGAATTAAGTATATAATTATTTAAAATACTACGGCACAAAGATGGTGGTCCTATATCCTTTCTAACACTATAAAGACTTTAGAATGTTGGAGAATAATATTATATCTACTTGTACTCACAAGTCCTAGGTATGTTCTTGAACTAGACTTTAACAGCGACTTGCCCCAGCGTCTAGCGTGGAAATAACAGAGAATTTCAATCGCCGGGCAGCTTCAGCGCTCCTCTCTTCTGATTGGCTGCTATCCGTAAGCGATATGACTAATGTTCTATTTTTAGATCCTGGCTGAGTAACACAAAAATGGCTGCCAAATCGCTATGTTGTAGTAAAAAGGTAGAAAACGATAGACAAAATGGCGGTGACAAGATGGCGCTGTCCCATTTTCCTTCGCCTGATTTTGTTGTCGTCTTGGCAACTGCACTAAGCTAGGCTTTATTGTGGCCTAGTAAAATATCTTCCTCTTGAAGATGTGAAAACACCAATATGAACTTCAGGAAGATTTTGTGGCGTTTTTTATTGCCCCATCACAATATGATTTCCTATTTTGTCACTCCTTTATCTTTATCTGATCGCTTGAAGCAACATTGACTTCTATTTGTGAATGGAGGAGTTGTTTACCTTACATACAGATTCTGGTCAAACAAAAAAGGTGTCTGTAAGTAGCTAAACGGGCTGGCTGAACAAACACCATCATACAACAAACTGCGAAAAACCCTGACGTTCGTGTCGACAAAGGGAGATAACAGCCTTTGGTACAGGGAGATGGGTTGCTGATAAGTGCCAGCCAATAACCATGATGTCTCAGTTGTTTAATACATGTATATATAACAGATGGTATTTGAAAACAGGTGTCAGTTTGCAAATATGACGTGCCCAAATTCACGGCCGATTTCACTAATATGTCGGAAGATATCAATATTGTCAAAGATTAAGACACGGAAAGGGATGTAACACTTCCGGCAGATTGAATTTGTCGTAGCAATCAACTACGAGAAAGCAACATCCTGGAGGAGATTATCAGTGACCGATCTATGAAGTAGTGAGTTTGTAAACATGATGTGGTCATGGAGTTTTAAAATACTATGTAAAGGGAAATATTTTATGTTGTCATGTAGTTATGTTCTACTTGAAGGTATTGGGGAAAGGGGGAAAGGGGGGGGGGGGGGGGCCCTACCAAAATCACACACTTATTTGCAATTAGTTTGGCATGACAAAGCTAAGATAGACTGCTTCTGATTGGATTTCACCTCAACGAAGCAACATGGGTGTGTGGGCAAAAATGTCGCTTATAACATACCGCTTTGTAAGCATATATCACTGACTTCCAATTTTGTCAAGGAGAGATAATAGACAGCCAAGATAAGGGCTCGTAACCAGGATACCCTATACAACCGGCCACAGAATTAGGAGTAGTTGCTAAAATTAAAGAGCGTAAAACTCCTATAATAATACTGAAAGCCCATGCCTTAGGATCATCAAGTGGAAATAGTTGGAGGATTCTGTCTTCATCTATCTGAGAGTTAGTCCACCTTAAACTAGCACAGTAAATCAAGGCCATTTTGTGCATCCAGTACGTCTTCTTCTTCTTCCTCCTTAGCCACCAACCGGCAAAGCAGTATGTGGCCAGTACGCCTAGTGGCGTCTTAGGGCAACAACAAATTGATCAATCTATCGCTGTTTCCACCACGCCTAGTGGCGTCTTTGTGGAACAGAAACAGACCAAACAATCTATCGTTGTTTCCGTAATCAGATTGGTTGGCAAGCAGGTGATCAGCCCACTGTGCGAAGTTTTTACGGGATGGGGTAAACAGCCCCATGCCCAACCCTCCTTAGTCGCTTTTTACGACATGCGTGGTAGGGTGCAGTGTTACTATTCTTTGCTCCCCTTTCGGGCCCCGGCAACACACGGGATCCAGTACGTGTTCGCCCTAAAATCTCGGGATAAGTTGTAAAATGTACATTTTGTCTCTTTAGATTAGGATTTTGACATGCATAATGTGTTTGTGGATGTACAGTGGCAAATGAGGCTGCCAGCCTCATAATTGTAAAAAAAACTTGACACATGAACCATACATATATATATATTGTCGTGTTTTGTTGTCCAAATGATATTTCATCCGACTCACTGAGGTAAAATTTAGCGCTCGGGGAGGGTAAAATTTCTGAAGAAGGTGAAGTGGTGGATGGAAGCGGAGGTCACCTGATGTTCATCTCCGAAGACCCAATACTTAAAAAGAGGCATTTGTTTCCTCGTAGTTTGTGGTTCAAGTTGCCAGCAGTTGACGCTTGACACCACCATCAAACCGGTCGTGAAAATACTTGACAACTATTGTAGTTACCTCAGTCTTAATGCACGAGACGTGCTAAAGCCACCAAATTTGTCTATTGAAGAGAAGGACAAGTCAAAGCATCTGTGGGAACCAACAGCGTTTGAAGCAGATGCCAACCGGCCCCACACTATAGCAGCACAGCCAATGGAAATTTCATAATTTTTCATATTTTCCATCACAATTTAGATCATCCGATGACGATAAATATCGTCGCTTCATTATTATAACCAACTTTATTTATTTTACATTGTTAAACCATAAGTGATTATAAAATATGTTTATCTGTAATTTTAAATATATAAATGGAGTAATCAGTTTTGAGCGAATTGTATGTCTGCACCCGTATGACTCAAATTGTTCTAAATACATAACCATATAGAGATTTTTAATTAAAAGTTACTGAAATCACCTTCAGCTGGGGGATCAGAAATACGAGCAAAAACATTACACCACAGAAGCGGCAGGAGAATCATTAATTCATGACAGCTTAGATGATCTCATTTGTTATGCTTGCATTGTTTTTAAAATCCCATGAGGCCCCCTTAAGTAGAAGCATCATTCTTCTAATTATATTATTATACTCTAAGTTTGGCGATTGCTGGGCCACTACTGCAAAGCAGAGAAGATAATCCTGCAACAACAGTAGATAAAAGAGTAGTAGGCGAACCTACTTATTGTTCCCTGTTTGCCGAAACGTCACATTCTGTATATTGTCTGCGCTTGAGACATTTCTAAATTTGTGAGATAAAGATAATAGACAATTGAAGTGAGTCTGAAAAGATAAATAGATGTAGGAAATAAATCACCATGAACACAGCCCTAATGAAGCTTTGCCTACGATCTCTGTTACCAAAGATGTGCAAATATGCATATACACCAAGTACTTGAATGGCATATTGATTGCTAATAGCAGTCCTTTTTCTGATCGATTATTCCTATGTTCTCACAAAAAAGTTATTTGCTTAATGAATGTTCTCTTCTTGAAATGAGAAGTCGTTAGTTCTGAATTTAAGGAACAAATAAATGACTTGATGTCAAAACATGAAAACCAAATATACTGCATAACAACGAGATTCTGGGCAACAGAATGAATGGCAAGTTAAAGATGTTAGTATCGATGAAAGAAAAGAACATCAATAAAGATGTATACTGACAATACGAACCACACCGACTGTGAACATACAATAAAGATAGATGAACCGACTATGCAGATCCATAACGATTGTGAACAACATGACGTCAAAAAAAATTCATTTGAGCACACTGAGGAAATGTAAAATGGCAGCTCGTGAGTCTGCAGATATCCAGCAAAGAGACTAAGATATCACAAGAATATATGCGGGAAGTAATAACCAGAACGCTCTTGAAGAAACATTCCGACAAGATTGAGAATACTGTATACCATGGCAGTAATAAAGACAAAGTTGGTGCGACAGACAGTGATATCAAAATAAGAAGAAAACGGCATGAGGAAGTTTCTTAGCATTAGGAAAGCAAAGGCAATCACGTGCAACATTAAAATGAAAACTTAGATATCAAGGAAGTCATATTGTATGGCTCTAAAACTTGGAGAACAACAACACACAACAATCGCGAAGGTACCTATCTTCATTACAGGGTGCTTGGGTAGAGAAGACAAGAGACAAAGGTATTACTAGATCACTTTCACGGGTTGCCTCTCCTTTTGCTCTGCAGTGATGGTCCAGCAATGGCCCAAACCTAAAGTATCTAATGTGGGTCTTCAAAGGCATCTACCTTCTCGCACTGATTACTCGTGGCAGAGACGCAAATAGAAGGATAATGATGCATCTACCTTGAGGGAGTTTTCACAAGCTATTCAGATATCATCAACAATGCTGATTGTGTCTTAGCACAGTTAACTTATTGTCTGACCGACAACTTTTGTAAAAAGATATATTGTATGCCTTAGCTCGTTCAAGCCCCAACTGATTTATTTCATTGAAATCGTAATTTAGAAGCTCTGTTTTAAGGGTAAAAAGGTGACTGAGACATACACTCAAAAGGAGTAAATCAACTATAAATTTGTATATATATACAAATAACAAATTTAACTCATTCTAACCCAGGCATTTTTTCGGGTATTTCGGTTTTACCCAGGACCCAATATGCAGACTTTTTTTTCTACAAGTGATGTTTTAAAAACAGGCAGTAGACACATATATTAGTTTAGCAGATATATGTATTATGCATCAAACTTTAGGAAATTGGCTGCAGAATGTTGTGACATAATGTTGAGTTGTTATGTGATGTTATTATTGTTTGTTATATCGTGTGGAGTGTAGAAACAATAAAAAATAAAAATAAAAAATGAATACAAATTATGCACATACACGTAAATATTTCAGCTGTACTTAATTCCTTGGTATTAAAACACCGGAAATTGAAATATATATCCAACTGGCGGTTCTTGTGTGATAATTCACCGGTCATGAAAATACGGAGAGTTCAAAACAAGCTAAACAATTGACTGGAGGATACCTGGAAGCACCGAAAAGAGAAATGGTATACACGGATGGCACCGAATATTATCAGAACACTCGCAAATATCGAACACGAAGACAACCAGAAATCGATTATCAGTTTAAATACCCAGATATGGTGGATCAAGAGATCATTTTAGAAGCCTATCGGAATACACAGTCTCCTAAGGAAAAACGTAGCCCCACGAGTAACACTGTAAACCTAGTTATACAAGATCAACCCAGGTTGCAAAGATGTAGAGTAAGCAACCTTCGCAAAATCCCATACACTTCGAATCGATGTAGATCACAGAACGATCGAGCTGTTTCATTCCCTACACAGGACCATATAAATTACATTGCTACAAATCGACGTTGCTTCAATCCACAGAAGAGAGACTCTTACCACCACCATCACCCAACCAGACGAATAATCCCGTTGATGTCCTGCCACACAACCGGATGGATAAATTGCCGTAGTGAAAGAGAGAGCGCACAAGTACATTGCGGTGGAGAAAGAGATAGCGCACAAGTACATTGCCGTAGTGAAAGAGAGAGCGCACAAGTACATTGCCGTGGAGAAAGAGATAGCGCACAAGTACATTGCCGTAGTGAAAGAGAGAGCGCACAAGTACATTGCCGTGGAGAAAGAGATAGCGCACAAGTACATTGCCGTAGTGAAAGAGAGAGTGCACAATCTTGGCGAACTGAGAGAGAGAGAGATTTGCCGCGCGGAGACGGTGTTAGATTTTTCGCTCGAATTTAAGAGAAAAAAAAATGTAAGAAAAAAAATGTAAGAAAGAGTACGGTGCTCGGTTTGGCTTATAAATGTCAACAATTTAAATTTCCCGGTGAATAAACACACAAGAACCCAACTGGCAACTAATCCAAGCAGTTTGATAAAAAACAAATGAAAATTGTAATTTATATACATTTTTTTGTGAAGTCACATATTGCTGAACTGGAATCTCACTTACACATTTCTGTTCCATGCAAATTAATTAATTTCTTATTTTAAAATATCACGTTTGTTCAACGTTCTTATCGGAATCGAAAATAGGTTATTATCGCTACCGATATCGCTAAAATTCATTTCCAAATAATATATTGAGGTTGATTCGTTAATAGTTTATGAGTGTTATGTATGTGACTACACTACATGTAAACAAATAACCCTATGACGTCATTAATTGATAAAAGTATGCAAAAACTAAGCACCAATATAATTATTTCGCTACCAGTTCAAAATGCGATGTCCACAGGAAGTGTTTATATGATATGAACACTCTATGGCCACGTATTTTCTAATTTTTTGTTCAATTTCGGAATCTTATAAAGCGGGCGTACCACGCGCCGTGCTGCTAGATCTAACGCAACTCTTGCAACAGATATAAAATACACAATTGTATCTTCATAAATTTTTTTTTCGCTCACAGACGTTCACACCCATGTGCCGGATGTAATGAAATAATTTTAAACTGGCTTATTGCCAGATATTCTATAATTGTCCGCTCAAATGCGGCATATAGTCACCTTGGCGCGCCATACGCCCTGGGTATAACGATAAGCCTATCTGACGCGCCATGCGCCCGTTTGGACGGAAAGAGTTAATAATCAATTATTTTTAACAGTGTAAATTGAATAATTCTTTAAAAAACAGGTTATCATCACAGGGTGATGTTATGGATATTGAGAGAATTGTCTGAAAGTTCCCTTGACAGCTTTTAAGTTTCTACTTAGCTGCCAGTAGGTTTGTTGGCTTCTGCTCCAGCCGATTGTTACGTGCAGTCTTTGATATCTTACAATATAATACATTTGTATGCTTGTTATGTTCGCAAATATTTCGTAAACAAAATAGATACTTTTTAGTGCTTAAGGAAAAGTCATTATTGAGTTACTTCCCTTGAATGGAGTGTCGTCACTTTCGATCGAACTCCGCGGATGAATCCAGTTTTACTGCGATTTATTCTTTGTTTGGGTAGAAATAGGTTGTTCTTGCTTCAGTGTATCTATGGCCTGAATTTATGTGTATTGTTTGTCTGGGTAGGACGAGTCTGTCTTATATCTGAATATCTTTGCATGTCTAAGTCGAACTATATGGTCTTTTGTCTCTAGAAAGGTCAAAGGGCTGTTCGGCGGATGTGTCGCTAGAGAGGTGATTTGGCTTCGCGCTGATGGGGCTGTGATTTTTGTGTGTCGGCTTGTCGCCGGAAAAAGTGATCTCAGTATTTATGGGGAAAGTGATAGTCGTCTAGACCTATCGTGTATGCTTTACCCCAGTGTTTATTCTTATTGCCAAGGAATGGCAGAATCATATTTCTGATACCAAGGTAACAAAAGATACTTCTTATAAACTCTTGCTAAGCCACCGTTTCTCGATAGACACGATTTGTACGTCTGAGGAAATATTTAACTAGATGAAAACGACATTCATTCCTAGCAGCACTATATCTTGTATGATGAAGTCAATTGTATCATGATAGAATCTACAGAGCAATGTAGATTACACATTTGTAATTTAATAATATAATGATTGTATTCACTACTTAGCGGTTCATTAAGTTTATACACGCTGTGCTTCTGATGATTTTTCTCATAACTCTTAAATATAAGATATCATAATACGAAATTATGGTATGAATTTTTAGGCATTGTGTAAATGCCAGAACTGTATTTTACTTTGATGACACATTCATGGAAAAATTTACTTGTAGAGAAATAAATTATAGATACACCCACAGATATTTAAGCAGACTAATAATATTAACAAATGTTAAAATACACTGAACTAACTCACGTGTGTAAAATTTTTGATAGAATTATATTACATTTATTTGTTCTGGATCATGTTTTATGTTGACCAGAACTTTTTTTTTTTTAAAAAAAAAAGGAGGATTTTTTGTGTGTCGGCTTTAAAAATTATGAAAGAAATGCATGGAATGTTACATAATAAATGCAAGAGTGTACATATATAAGTATTAGACTAGTTAGTTTTATTAAAATGTTCTAGTAGTCATCTACTTGGGAGGATAGTTAATGCTTGTGCTGTTGGGGTGGCCTCATCACACCTGTCTATATTGTCTACACAGTGTCCAGTAAATTACAGGAATTTTATGGGGTATTAGTAACTAAAAGGCGTTGGTGAACTTCCAGCAGACCAGAGGCTCACTCAACTGGCATATGTAGCTCTGGTGCTGAAATCTGGTGGTCCCACCTCTCCGTGCTGGCGGGCAATAATAGTGGTCTCTGTCACAACGTACTGCACAGATACACTCGAGTAAAATCACCAACTGAATGGACACCGCCTTGTTGACAGCTGAAAACTCACAGCTCTGCAATCAAAGTATTGGCTATGTGTCAAAATTCTATTCTCTACCCACTTCTGGACACAACACGGACACAACAACCACATCATACAGACAGGTCAGATCTCTCTGACCAAACAGCACATTTACCATGGTGGTTTTACATCAGATAGGTCCTCCCAGACTATAGATTCTGAAAAATATTTATTAGTTTCCTTCCCTAAAAGTGGATAGGTAATATGTTTCATTATTCTCAACACTTGATCTGTCTTTCCTAACCCTTGCTGGAGTTTATGTATATTGTTGGTCCCTAGACCCTGACTTGGGCGGGGGGTCTAGAGCAAATCCCTACTTGTTTGTAAGGCTAGATTATGATATGGCAGTATCAAATCACTCGAACCTTAAACAATATTCAAAATATACAAAGAAATAATTTCAATCTTACCAGATTATGAATAAAGAACACAGAAATGCTAGCAAAACTCAGCTGAGCTGCTGGCTATAGTATGGCGTCCCTGAACTTATTTCACTTTCTTTCATTTGGAAATCACCACACTTTAAAATACTGTGTCTATCATCGAACAACTATTGAGGAATGGCCCCACTTGCGCGTCTGAGCGCCGATAAAATGATTGTCTGTGGCCAATCACTGCCTAGGTTTATTTCAAATTCAAATTTCCTACCCTAAAGTCATTTCAGTCATGCTTCAGTCAAGTATGGATGTTTATCTGTTAGTCTGTCCGTCTCTACTTGTTTTTTTTTTTCAAAAACGTACTTGATTTTTGAACCAACCTTTCTCTCCCCTCCAAAATTTTGTCTTTAAAAGTTATATTTAGACACAGCTCCCACCAATGTCCCTTCGCTTCCCTACTAAGTAGATTTGAACACCTGCGTCTCAAAGTCGTGTTTTTGTGTGCAAATAGCGACACTTTTTATTCCATACAGTCTGTCGCTGATGTGAACAACACTGTCTTTTGTCATTATCTTCAATATTATCTATCCGTCTGTAAAATTAAGAACATATTAGTTCACTGCTCAGAATGGGCCATCCGGCCAGCTAATTTTTATATTCCTAACATTAATATTACGAAAAAGTTACTTTTTAATTTTTGTAATATTCCAAACATCTGCGTTCTGCCGCTGAATTCAAATCAAAGGCTTGGTATCGCAAAAGCGACCAATAAATGACTGTGGCGTAACATACCCAAGGTCCCTTCTGTCGAGTTCCTTACTTTATGTCAACTTGGGAAACGTGACTTTTCTCCGTTTCCCCCCCAATTGCGTCTCCTTAGCCTTTCTAGTCTCACGCAATCTTTCCAGTCATATTTTTTTCTTTTTATCCGCCGTTCCCCTCCTGTCTAGCAAGTCAATTTTTATGGAGGGTGATGACCCGCGGTCTGGGCGATCATGTACTATCAGCAGCCTACGCATTATGTTTTTATCCTTACATGTTATCTTTGGAGGTATTTTACCGTTGTATCTCTGTCAATTTCACTACACTAACTTTAATGCAGATTCATTATCTGTATCCAAACGTGAGTTACAGCTCACTAGAGAAGCCATCTTGTATCCAAATATTTTGTGACTTTCAAGAAGAGAAAGGGATGCCCCGTATTATCGCTTGATGAGTCCAGAGATCACTGCTACACATGAGAACCCATTACCAGCGGTTCAATATGATTATATGAAAAATATGTGCTGAACATTATTCTAAGGAATCTTCGCTAGACGAGGTTAGGTCTAGAAGCCATCTTGAATGTTGTTTATAATCTGACGTGCTTTGCCAGTAAACTCAGATGATATATATATATGGGCAATACTGAGTGCTTGTCTACTGACAGTCCATTATGCTATTATTCTACATGAGTGCCCATGTATCATTGCAAGACCATTTATCCACTGTACCATGATGTATTATGCCAACCTGTGATTTGTCACTATCTGTGCTGTCGAGTGTGTACGTCCAATTAAACTGTAGCAAAGGTACACAGTCGTTGGTGTCGATGACTTCCAGCCATACATGAGTGTGAGAAAAAGACCATTTGTCAACACCACGAACTCTTCTTATCATTCGCATATTATACTCACAATCTATGTCTACACACCACTGCGTAGGTCGAGTTGACATTCCATACTCAAACCACAAGCAACACAACAACACAGCATTTAGCTCTGGTGATGTTCTAGTGGGCTTATATTTATCAACTGATGATGATGAGCAAAAGAGAGTTATCAACTAGAAAGAGACTTATCACCGATGTATTGTTCTTTGCAGGTTATGGACTGATGCACTGCTGTCACTGGTCAAGTCTGGAGGTTGTGACACGTTTTAAGAAATATCAGGGAGTAATCACGAAGCTGGTCCAGCGTCTTAAAGACCCGTCTGATAATGGTGTCTAGCGTTGACAGCAGACCACTTATACCACACACTTTGTTCCAGAGATAACACCCTCAACTGGTACCACTGACTAGTATTATGAAAGAAGAGAAACAAATACCCTCCTGAGTATTGGGTTTCCTGACACACAATCATGTGCCCCCCACTAACCCATCTACATCAGAACTTTAACCTCTCTGAGCATTAATATGAATTCCAGTGAGCGTACAACATTCATTAAATTTATATTGAATATCATTACATTTGCACTGGTTGAATAGATGAATAATATAATAAGTATGTAAATCATCTATCATCATCCACTCCCTGCTCCATATGGATCTTGGGACTACCTCTGCTTTTGGTTCTCTATGAGAAACCCGCATAAAGCAGTCACTAGCTCTTGCAGTGGTGGTTCATGAAACCATCATTCTGTATGCTGAGATTGCCAGCCTCATATGACGTGGACATTCATTAGCAATTTTCACATGCGCCAAAATCACTTGGGAATACTGAATCCTAGCTCAGAGAAATAGTTAAGGCAATCTGTTTAAGATGCCTCTTACACGCGGTCTAGGGTATTATTTTACACTATGCTCCCCCTCTAACGTTGTTTTCAGATTACTAGCATTCCGGCTTTCCATGTTAATGTAGGTAGAGTTTTCCTGAGCAATAAATCCACAAGATGCTCAAACTAGGTCCGGTTTGATAAATGAAATTCTGATCCTTTTCCTTACTCTGGCTAGTTGGTTGTCTCCTTAACGAGGTGAACTTCACAGTGCTCTAAACCGGCGAAAGTGTCAGATTATATTGCAACTTTCGTCCGACGTACGTGGTTGTTAATATCTGAGCAGGCTCCAATCAGAAGTGTTGTTTAAAACATTTAGAATTGCCCAGCCAATTGCATTCAATCATGCGTGTTATGATGGGGTTTATCACAACAATTTCTTCAAAGAAAAATTCTGCGTGATTTTTTAAAAGTCACTTTCCATACAAGAAATTGTTATTTCCGTCGATTAGCGTTTCTTCATACATTATCACAAATAATGGCTTCGTAACAATTTTGTCCGGAAACAATTACAACATTTCCGTCGTCTTCAGGTGTGTCTGTCGTATAACCGACGCTCCCTGTGCACCGGGTGTCACTACACGAAAATGACCGACGGCCAATTTGGTCTTACCTTTATCGGCTCTCAGTGAGAATGGGCAGGCAAAGAAACATGATGAATTATTACAGGAAGAAGTGTAAACAATTACTCGAAAATATCAAATACTGTCCGAGGTAGGAAAATAAAACGTGACGAGCACAAAATCAATTACGGGATGGCATAAGAAATGAAAAGTTTCAAGGTCATTGTGTGACAATCACTAATGTCAACTGATATTGCGGGCGAGGTCATTGTGTGACAATCACTAATGTCAACTGATATGGCGGGCCACACAAATACAAGTAGAAGAAGATTTATATAGAAAAGAATTCGTTAGAGAAACAATCAGAAGTTTGATAGAATTACATGACAGTGTCTTTTCTGGAATCAAAGAGTAAGAGAAATAGATGGAGGTGGAAATACACGCCCAGAAGTTAATACGACACAGACACGAACGGGATCAAGATGGCATTAAAAAGACCTTGACCGGATGGCTCTGGACATAACGGCCTTGCTCCACAATGAGCAGACGGACAGGAAATGACTTCATAATTTATATTCGTGTCCTCCAGCTGTTGTCGCGTTCTTCCGTGGACATGTGATAATACTCGTAGATCGTAGAGAGAAAAACGAATGATTCAAAATGATCCATAGAAAGCATGCATTCAGTAGTGTCTTTAATCAGAGATTAAGGTCAACCTTGGCAGATGATTTACATGTCACGAACAATACAGACCCAGTAGGCACAAAGAAAGTAGGGTTTATTCTAACTGATTATTGCTACAGGAGCAGTAAAGTAATGGTGTAAATGTTGAGAGTGACGATCGTCAAATCCACGTTTTAGATTCACCTCACCTGCCATCGACACGATGAAAATCGGCTGCCATGAATGTCCAATGTCGTCTGTTGTCGTGAGTTGGTTTAGGAACATGAATGACGCATTTAAATTGCAAATAAGATAATTGCCAGTAGACAGAAATAATTTCACAAGCGTGAATGGAGAATGTTGTATGACAGTCCGGACAGGATATATATATATATATATACCTGGCAGTATGACGTAGACTACCTTGTAATTATGTGGAAATTGTAATCCCCTGACAGCAGCAAATCACATCATGAAGCACAAAACAAATGTCCTGACCAAGGCTAGAATACAGAATCATTCTTGCACTACAACTGCTATTAAGCTCTGGCGCGGAATATCACTTTGTCCAGTGGCAGAATGTTCTTGAGACAGTGGTACCGAGTGATAGAGACCTCTTGCTTAAATAGTAAGATATAGTCTGCAGGTGGCTTTTGTACGTGCACTAGAAACAAATTCAGACGTAAGACCTAGGGGAGAGTTTCCCCCCCCCCCCCGGCGACTCAAGATACGGGAAAAGGACGTAATCTGCCGCAACGCTGGCGGGTCTACGAACGACAAGTGTTCGCGGGACGAGACACGGGCGGCACAAATAAAAGGGTATAAGTTGTCCCCAGTGTCCACGATTCTCTGTAAATCAAAGAATACGAGGAATTGGCCGTCATCTATTAGAAAGGCAGAATAAAAAGGACCTTTAGCTCGATGCCGATGTCCACGTGTAAAGGTGTGGAATTAGCCTGTCCAACGTCAGATTTGCATGACCAATGCCAGAAATAGCGCTATTAGTTGCTATAAGACAGAAAAGTGGGCGTAGGCAAAAATTAGAGAACAAGACAGGGCAGAAAGTTCTTCGAATCACGACATATTGGTAGTGTTATGACTGTGTAAGTTTAGCAAGTCGTGTGCACGTTTAGTTGTTATGGACATGACCGCAAATAATGGCAGTATATCTATAATACAATCAATGGTAGTGTAGAACGTGTTAATACATCTTGGTATCGTACACGCCATTATAGTAATCGTAAATTTCCCATATGTGATGTCAGTTACATCTTTAGCAGACTGCGTTTGTACAAAAATATACAAATGCCTTTGCCAATTGACTGAAAAGTCAACCTTAAAACTAGAATGCTCCGGGTAGATCAAGCTCGTAAGCCGTGGACGGCAACCCATTTAGGAGAAGGACAAATTTTGATATCGAGAAACCTGCAGCCTTGTAGGTGAACTGGGGACAGTCAAAGGCTAAAGAAAACAGATAGGAATAAAACTGCTGGCTAAAATCGGATGTAAGGTAAAGGATCCCGTTACCCGCCGATTGAGGCATATTGGGAATATGGTGTTAGGCCTATATTTTTTGACCGTCGGCACACTAGGGGTGATGTGGTCAGCATCACACCGGCCGCGTTAACCTTCCCAGAGATGCTCTGGTACCCATTTGGGGCTGGGTCGACCCAGGAGCCGTTTGTGGCCTAAAAAATCCCATCTCATCTGGGAGGCCACTGAGCTAGGAAGCCAGTGCACTAACCACTATGCTACCGCTGCTCTCGGATGTGCTGGGATGAAAACTACCAGGTACAACGGATTTTGTGCTTAAAAAAAGGCGAAATCTACGAAATGTCTGTAAGGGCACTGTGCTATTTCATTCTGTGTTTCCCTGTCATACCCCGGTAATAGACTGGCGATTATGTATATACTGTATATATCCAAGATATATTGCCCACCTCACAATGAAGACCAAAGCTGCGTTTATATAATGCCTGCGTTACTGTATGGAAGCGAGACATGGACAACATAAGCTAAGCAAGAAAGAAGGCTCAATACCATTTAACTACAGTGTCTGCGCCACATCCTTGGTATTTCGTGGAAAGGCAAAGTGACAAATGTGGAAGTGTTGTCACGTGCTGGCCTTCAAAGCATAAATACGTTGTTTAGACAGCGCAGACTACTAAGTTGGCATGGCTATGTCTGTCGCATGGAAGATGATCGCATCCCGAAAGATATATTCTTCGGACAACTTGCAGATGGCAAAAGAACATTTAGGCGACTACAGCTGACGTTCTCTACGGCGCCACCTGAGACTGCTCTCACGACAAGCAGAAGACAGTAGAAACGTCGAAAGAAACACCAGGAACATAGCAGAGGGCTATTATTATTATATATGTGTGTGGTGCGTGTGTGTGGACTGAAGATGTAAAGACATGCCATTTCACACACTTTCTGAACAAATTTGTATGGTTTGTATTCCTGGAATAAAGCTTTGATCAACTGATGACTAGATATGCATCAATTGTGCTCCGAATGAAATATTAAACCTGTTAGCTTTTAGAGAAAGTCTGGGGAGCCGCGCTGGTGTAATGGCTTCGGCGTTGTACTGGCGACCAGGTGTTCATGGTTCAAACCCGGGCGTCGGCGTTTGAAGAAATGTTTACGGCCGGAAATTTGACTGAATAGCCTGAACGGCTCCTGTGATAAACCCTCTGTGGATGGGAAGGAGCGAAGCTCCTGACCGGGTTGGAAGGAAAGTCCTCAGGTTCCCCAGCCTCGCAATGATATGTCATTGGGCCGAAGGGCTGAAAGCCCAAGTGCCGCTGGTTTAAAAAAAAAAAAAAAAAAAAAAAAAAAAAGTCTGTTCCTTTCATATTTGATTTGTCAATATAGATTTATTGGAGCCTTGCAGGCGGCGAGACCTTGCGTTTATTGAGACCTTGCGTTTATTGAGACCTTTGTTTAAAATGAGGCAATCCATGCTTGTTGGGCTGCCTGGGATGTTTGTAAGAGTTGGGGGTTAGGGGGGAAAAGGGGGGGGGGAGTACATATGCCACATACAAGATCTATATGGAAATATCTCTTCTTGAATATTTAAAAAAAAATTCTGCTAGAATCTGTTGCTAAATTAACGGGTTTTTGTTTTATTTAATAGCTAAATAAATGCTAATAGCACTAGCCAAATAATGGTTAGGGAAAACTTTATTTTATTTAAACCTTAAACGAGCTGTGGAACAAAAACCTGTTTTGTTCATCGCCATATCATCTGTTTAGCACTAACTACCCACCCGTCTCCTGAGATCTCCCAGGCTCTGTCGAAATCATTTAGGTTTAATGTTGTGGTTTAGTTGAGTTAAGTCGCCATCATTTATGTTGAATGTTGTGATTTAGTTGTGTTAAGTCGACATCATTTATGTTGAATGTTGTGATTTAGTTATGTTAAGTCGCCATCATTTATGTTGAATGGTGTGATTTAGTTGTGTTAAGTCGCCATCATTTATGTTGAATGTTGTGATTTAGTTGTGTTAAGTCGTCATCATTTATGTTGAATGTTGTGATTTAGTTGTGTTAAGTCGCCATCATTTATGTTGAATGCTGTGATTTAGTTGTGTTAAGTCGCCATCATTTATGTTGAATGTTGTGATTTAGTTGTGTTAAGTCGCCATCATTTATGTTGAATGTTGACTTCTTCTTCTTCTTCTCGTTCGCTGTTGTTTAGAAATGTCTAAACAAGAAGTCCGGTTCTCTGGATGTATGTTGATGTGGTTGAAAGTTCTTCAAGACTCCCAAACAGATTTGTGTGGATGTGCGTCTCTGTGGGCCAATGTTCAGTTCGCAATTGACTAAACATGTGGTAGTCTTGCAGGATGTGTTCGGCTGTCTGTGCTGCCTGTCCACGCGTACATAGGGGTGATGGGACCAATCTCAGTCTGTATAAGTGACTGTTCAGTCTGTTATGTCCTGTTCTGATACGGAACAGGATCATCTGTTTTGCTCGATCAAGATAGTGATAGTTGTCTCTTTGTTGGTAAATTTTCCTGATGGCCTTGATAAGGGTCTTCTTTTCCTGAAATGTGATTGTTTGTTCTTTTTGTTCCTGTGTTGCTCCCTTTATTTTGCTAACGTGTCTGCTCTCTCATTTCCTGGTATGCCACAGTGCGATGGTATCCACTGTAGCACTACCCTTCTTTTGATATTTACTTCGCATAGGACTTTGTTTAATTCTGGCAGTTTATCACTGTTGAGGGCTTGCAGAACTGACATATGCTTCGGTAATGAATACAACCTGCTGACATTGGCTTATTGTGTTATTTATTATTCCTGCAGCAATGCTTAAGGCCTGTACTTCAGCAGCGTAGTTTGAACAGAATATTCCAGTAGGTGAACAGGTGGATTCGTTTTCTTTGTCTAGATAGACCACATAAACTCCTGTACCTCCGTTCTTCACTGCTCTGGTTGCAGATCCATCAGTATATACTTGGATCCATGCTTCTCTGGGGTATAGTTCTTCAATCATGTCACATGCTGCTATTTTCATTTGAAGAGTATTTAGCTCTCCCATGGGGCAGGTGGTAGTTATGGAGGTCTTAATGCTGAAATTTTGATGTTGTTCCCATGGGGTTGGGAGGAGTGTGGGAGTTATTTCCTTAGTGATGGACCCGTTATACCCAGTAATCTTGCCGAAGGTTGGGTATCAACCCCAGCGGGAGGCAAGATGGGACAGCAAACGAGGTAAAGGCAAAATCAAATCCCCCAGCCAGAGGGGGAGGCATGAGCACACTCTGCCTTAAGAAACAGGTGCTGAAGTCGGAGGTACCAGGCCAGGAGGCGCACCAGCAACCATGGTACCATGCAACCCGCCTTGGTTGAATATGTCTACACAACAGATGTTGAATGTTGTGATATAGTTTTGTTAAGTCGCCATCATTTATGTTTGTCACGGCATATTTTCTGGTGGCAGAAAAATAGATTGGTGACATTGTTATCAGCGAGTTTTGGCAACCCTGATAACTTTTTAAAAAAGCCAGTTAGTCGGGCGACACCGGAAGGCGGTAAAAGAAAGGCGCGGAAGAGGCAGTTGACGCTGGGCCTATGTCCGAGAGAGACGGACATTTTGTGGTTCCCTTTTCATTGAGTATGGAATATGGTCTATAGTGGTTTATTCTGTTGGACAAAATTATAATTCTGGAGTGGTTTAGTGTCCAGTGATATTATAGTCAGGCCATCGGGTATAATTTGCCAGTGGATTGGTTTTTCCATTTTGTAGTTTCCAGTTCGCCATAGTGAGCGATTGTTCAGTACTAAGTTTGTATAGTACTGTTATACTGTCATTTGTTAGGAGTATTTTGATATATTAATTCGAAAAGTTTCTCGGGCAGTGTTTTATGTATTCCATACTGTTGTTCAGCCGTGTGTGGCTATACTGTGTGTGGCTATACTGTGTGTAGTGTTGATTAAAAAGGGAATTCCTGTAGAAAAAGTTATCCTTCTGTGTCAACCATTTCATGTTGTGGTCATATTCTTAGATAATGAGCCAAATATTAAATTAGCGTCAGTATTAAATCCACAGCATAAATTAGGAGTTGACAATGTTGAATGTTGTGATATAGTTGTGTTAAGTCGCCATCATTTATGTTGAATGTTGTGATTTAGTTGTGTTAAGCTGTGGTGTTTATATAATTTTATTTTCTGACAAAATGCTGGAGTGGTCAGCGTCAAGAAATCAAGAATGATTGACAGATGTAAGACTTACATGCAATGGTATCATCCACAGACTTACATGCAATGGTATCATCCACAGACTTACATGCAATGGTATCATCCACAGATGTGCAGCAGATTATGTGTCTCTACAAATCTCGAACATTTATACTCTAAGTGAGTTCAGTTGTTGTTAGCATATTCTCATGGAATATAGATTTCTTAGTCTTCTGCTTTTTCTGTCCTCTAATCACATTGATGTCTCTCATAATGTTGGCGATCTGTCTCAGGCTTCGCTTATATAGTCACAGCTATTTCTCTCATAAGGTTGGCGGTCTGTCTCAGGCATCTCTCATATAACGACATCCATTTCTCTTATACAATTGATTGACAAAATGACACCGTCAACAAACAGTTACCGTAAACAAACAGTCACCGTCAACAAATTGATACCGTGAACAAACTAATACCGTCAACAAACTGTTACCGTCAACAAACTGTCACCTTCAACAACCTGATACCGTCAAGAAACTGATGCCAAGTTTTTATGTCCCGTGCCATCAGCTCAAGGTCCATGTTTTACCTCTTTCTTTCATGTTTGTCTCCAGGTCTCTTCTCAGAGTGTTCTTCGATCACCCTCTACCTCTCTCACCTGAGATATTCCACAACAAGGACTGCCTTGTAACACTATCATAAGGTTTCCTCAGTGTGTATCTTATCCGTCGTCAGCATCTCTGTCTGATCTCTTGTTCCACTGACACGTGTCTGGTTCGTGTCATCAGTTCCTCATTAGTCATCTTGTTATATAAGGTGAATTCTTCTGTTGTACGCAAGCACCTATTTATGAAAGTCAGTAGGTTAATGATTGCATTGTTTGTTGTTCTCCATGTTTCATAGCCATACAATAGGACTGACTTGACATTCCAGTTGAAGATTCTAATTTTTGTGATGGAGTTGCTTTCTCTTGATTTCTGTATATATCTTAATGCAATGAAACAACCTTCCACCCCCCCCCCCCCTTTTCCCCCCGCTTCTTGTTTTCTTTGGTATTCTTATTACCTTATAAACCACTCTATTTTTAACAGTCATAGACTGGGTGATGCGACAGACAACAGAGGGCAGTCCAAGAGGAATAAGATGGACTACATTTTCTACATTAGAAGATCTGGAATATGCAGATGACATTGCACTACTAGCACATTCACATCAACACATCCAGGAAAAAACGGACAGACTTAATAAGTTTAGCCAGCAGGTGGGCTTGAACATCAATTTAAGGAAGTCAGAGGTCATGACGCTCAATGTGAGCAACCTTGAGCCCATATCAGTAAGGAATCAGCAACTGGTACAGACAGACACCTTCAAATACCTAGGATGCATAGTAACACCAGACGGCAGGGCAGGGAAAGACATCAACATCAGAATGAATAAGGAAGGAACAGCCTTTTTTAGCCTAAAGAACATCTGGAAGTCCTCTCAATACAGCACAAGCACACAATTAAGATTATATCAGAGCTGTGTGCTTTCTGTGCTTCTCTATGGGGCAGAATGCTGGAGAGTTACAGAGAAGGAAATGTCGAAATTGTCCTCTTTTCACACAACATGCCTAAGAAAAATTCTCCGAATCTTTTGGCCGAATACCATCACCAACCAAGATCTGCTTACTCGGAGCAAGCAAGAGGACATGCACACCATCATAGCTGGCAGACGCTGGAGCTGGGTTGGCCCTGTTCTCAGAACAGACCCCGATGCCATCACAAGAACAGTATGCTTTGGACCCCTGAAGGAAAACGAAAGAGAGGCCGACCAAAAACAACCTGGCGGAGGACTGTGGAGGCTGAGATGCAAAGAATGAACCAGAGTTGGGGCACTGTACGAAGGATGGCCACCGACCGAGCAAAGTGGAATCAATTTGTTGTTGCCCTACAAGACGCCACTAGGCGTGATGGCCACTGACTGCTTTGACGGTCGGCGGCTAAGGATCAAAGAAGAAGAAGAGATTCTTATTTTGATGTCACTGTCTGTTACTCTAACTGTGTTTATATTGCTGCCAAAAAATATATATGAATATACATCTTGTATTTGTGTTTCATGAAGTGCAACCCTGGTATTGTTTTCTTCATTTACTCTCATTATCTTTGTTTGTTTTCTGCGTATATTGAGATCCATTTACTGTTGCTTCTCATAGAGATCATTTTAGTATGTTTTGGTTGTCTGATATTTGATGCAAGGAATCTTCTGTCGCCTTCAGTTTTCATAGATTGTTAGGTTCTTCCAAAACTTGATGGTTACATAATAAATAGTTGTAATCTCATCATCTCAACCCAAAACCCGTCATGGGTCGTAGGGGTGCCATGGTGGAAGCATCAGCAGACAGGGTCCTCCACTGCTCTCTATTCTCAGCAATGCGTACAAGTGTGGAGAAACCGTGTCCTGCCCATTCTTTGATGTTATCAGCCCAGGATTTTCTTTGCCTTCCTCTTCTCCGTTTACCTTCGACTGTTCCCTGGAGGATCGTTTTCGAAAGGGAGTCATGACGAGTTACATGCCCAAACCAGGCAAGCTTTCGACGTTTCACTATTGACAAAAGTGGTTCTTGATGGCCTGCATAGGTGTTTATCTTCTCTCTAACATAGACATTTGTTTTGTGCTCTTTATAGCAAATGCGCAAAATTCTTCTATAACATTTATGCTCGAAAGCCTGAATCCTTCGCTCCGTATCTGCAGTGAGTGTCCAGCCCTCACACCCATACAAGAGAATAGATAATACAAGTGATTTGTATAATTTGTATAGTTGTAATAGAAATTGAAATAATAAAATTAGGACAAAACTAAACAAAAAATAAATTCAAATATGTCAGCCCCAAATACTGGTCTCTCGCCCTTTAAAAGTTAATTTTGTATTTGATCTGATGAACGTTATGGGACAGAAGTGCCAGGTCGTCTGATCTGATGAACGTTATGGGACAGAAGTGCCAGGTCGTCTGATCTGATGAACGTTATGGGACAGAAGTGCTAGGTCGTCTGATCTGATGAACGTTATGGGACAGAAGTGCTAGGTCGTCTGATCTGATGAACGTTATGGGACAGACGGGCTAGGTCGTCAGTAAAATCTTGATCGTCACGCTCTGTAGTCAGAGTTCATTGAGTTCTGGTCATGTCGGCTAAAGCGAAGTTTTCATAACCCATATATAACCAGTAAGAAGAGAGATGGTGACAAGAGATATCATACATCACTTCAGTTCTTGTCCCAGTCTGTTCTGTAAGTTGTCCTGCATGAAATCTCTGCATGTCAAGTCTTCATGCGATTTCGGTATAAAATTAATGAGTGTCAGGGGAATTTCATAATGCCTCATCAATTCTCAAAGTGATTTTCTGTCTACACTGTCAAACACCTTTGAATAGTCCACAAATCCAATGTAGAGAGGACAATTGTACTCCAGACTTTGTTCAGCTATTATTCGCAATTTAGTTAAATGCTCTGCAGAGGTTCTGTTTTGTCAAAAACATGCTAATTGATCTATGGAACCTCTGTTTAATATTTGTCAACTGCTAGTAATATTAATAATCTGTAATGTATGCACTCTTGTAAATCTCCGTTTTTTGACCAATCTGCTGGTATTTCTTCTCTCTCCCAGACTTTATCAAGTAATTAGTACAATAGAGGTGTCAATATCTGTCTCGATGGTCTCGTGTGGAATGTTATCTGGGCCACCAGCGTGTCCATCTCTAAGAAGCTGATTGGCTTTAGATTTCGTTTCTCTTTAAATTGTCTTACACAGATGACTTGTAGCTCCTCTTCTGCTGACTGGATGTCTAGGGGATTAGTTGGAGATGGTCTATTGAGAAGTTTCTCTCAACATTTTCTGTCCATCTCTTCATTTGTTCTTGTATATTACTAAGCACTTTTCCATTATTGTCTTTTATGCGGCCTTTTGCTTGCTTATATTTCCCTGTTAGCTTCTTTATGTTGCTGTACAGGTCCCTCATATTTCCTTTGACTGCAGCTTCATCTGCTTTTCTTGCCAACTCTTCAGTATATTTCCTCTTGTCTCTTTTCATGTTTCTTCTTATCTCTGTATTCATTTATATGTACCATTCGCGAGCATTGGCTTTGGAATTTGTGGTTTTCTTTCTGATAAAATCTGATTTTTGTTTTGTTTTGTCTTTTATCTTATTGATAGTTTCTGCTGTTATCCATGTTATGCACTGACGTTTTTTTTTTTTCCATCCACCTCTACACATGTCACATTCCGTAAAGTTTTGTTTCTGTTGCCAGTGATTTTCTGTATTTGCTACATCTTTCAACTGTTGGAACACTTGGTATATGTTGGATATTGTGACCGTAAATGTGTTTCTTTTTTCTTGATATCTTTCTTCCTTCGAAGCTACTGAGCAAAATAGAACAACTGGCGAACATACACAGACACTCTCACAGGCATTGGGCTGAAGGACGAGAACTCAAACGCCGCTGGATCTATAGCAACACCAACCTGATGTCTTACACATCCTACATTAAACTATTGTCTCATCTTTATCATAAGCGCATGCTTATTCCTCTCATTGTGATGATAGTTCCGTCTCACGTTTCTCTCATCTTTCTCTCAAGCGCACAATTATTTATCTCATCAAGTTGATAGTTCTGTCTCACGTTTCTCTCATCTTTCTCACAAGCGCACAATTATTTATCTCATGAAGTTGATAGTTCTGTCTCACGTTTCTTTCATCTTTCTCACAAGCACACAATTATTTATCTCATGAAGTTGGTATTTTGTCTCACGTTACTCTCATCTTTCACAAAAGCACACAATTATTTATCTCATCAAGTTGATAGATCTTTCTCTCGTGTCTCTCATCTTTCTTACAAGCACACAATTATTTATCTCATCAAGTTGATAGTTCTGTCTCACGTTTTTCTCATCTTCCTCACAAGCACACAATTATTTATCTCATCAAGTTGATAGTTCTGTCTTACGTTTCTCTCATCTTCCTCACAAGCACACAATTATTTATCTCATCAAGTTGATAGTCAATCTCAGGCTTGTAGAGCCAGGACTGTCTTGTAATGCTATCAACAGGTTTCCTCAATGTGTGTCCTATCCACCTCCATCGGCTTCTTCTCATCTCTTGTTCCGCTGGTATAAAATGCTACAAACACCACCTGACAAAGCATTTAAATCAGAATAACCTTTCATAAAAATAAATTCTGGCTACAAATCGAGGGAACTACCAGAAGGCAGGTGGATTGGTAAAGCTAAAAGTAAAAAATGTCCGGAAGCGTGCTGTGTCGGTGAACGAAAGTTAGACATTTCCACACTTCATTTACGGTGTATGAAAACATTTAAGTTTCCTCTAGCAATTGTCTGTCTCTCAGTTCAAGCCAACGATCATAATGGCGAATTACAACCGGTCTTTAAAGGCTGTGTTTACACTGAACTGTTTAAGCTAACTTTGGCTGCCCAAAAAACACGATCTGAATCAATAGTTATTGTTAACTGACCATTAAAGAGATGTATGAAATAAATGGGCATTAAGTTATTGTTCAGCTATCACAAACTAACTAAAGATTTCCCCCCTGTATATGAGGTTATTGCATGTCTTTTTAAATTACAACAAACATTATGTGTGTTTTCAAGGCACATGTTTATCCAAGGTATAAAAACTTTGGCTTTTTCTTCTCCTGTTTGACATGATAAAGGGCAGACTGGTGGGAAAGTACTGTCTGTTCTGTGTTAACCATTGCTCTTGGACACACAACTATGTTGTCGTTGGTGTCTCTTTTGATGTGTAGGTTTAAAAAAAAAAAAAGTGCAGATTGTAAAACTGTCTAACACAAAACAAAAAAAAACCTAACACGCAATTTTATATACTTACAAGACAGGTTAAACTGATTAAAAAAATATGTTTTATAACAGATACTCAAAATATGCCGACATAAAACATATTCATATATCTTGTTGTGGCTACCATTAGTCTCCCGTTGTCACGATAACGTTAATTCGAAGTAAGGCATTTTTGGTCTTGTGTTCTCACGACTGCATTAAAATATAAATGACATGTTAGTATCAAACCAGTAAGTACCCAGTCAAAACATAACAGAGAATGATTGTGTTATACTTCTTCTACAGCATATCCTGATGACAGCATGACGTCTCCTGTAGTCATTGTATTTCTGTCCATTGTATTTCAACTTCACTGGATCTGTGTAGTCAAACTTATCTTGACTTATGGTCATCGGTCAATTCACCATGAAAACAGTAAAAAGCCTGCTAGCTCTCTTACTGAGTGTTCCATTTAGCTTGATGGGTGTAATGCGCACCTTTTCCGTATTTTAGCGACAAGTAGGCGGCACTGCTTCATTATTCGTTACAGAACATTTCACTTAAGCAATTAGTGATATGTAGATTTATCATAGGTGTTTAAAAGTGTAAACAAGGCAATGGATATACCTTTCAGGATTAATGACTTTTTCATTAAAGGAGGTTTGTTCGTGTACGTAAGGTTAAAAAGTGTTATCTTCATTATTGTCGGGTTTTAGCTTCGCTACGTCGGATAAGCGATGGAGGCAAAGATGTTTTTAATAATAAAAAACTCCCGATGGATTAATTCCCTAATTAAGTGATGTAGTAATAAACGTCGGCGTATAGATTAATTCAATGATTAATTGATGTAACACAAAGTTCCCCCATAAGCGCAATCATGCATACACTAGATGTGAACCAACGTAAGAATGAGAAGTAGTTGATCGACTATGCCATTGTTAGGAGAAGCTCTTTCAAATATATCCGGGATGCTAGAGTCACGAGAGGGCCAGAGATTGGAAGTGATCACTACCTGCTTACAATCAAAAGAACAACTGAAAGAGTTGCTCAGCCTAGGAACTGCCCAACATCAAGCAAGAAACCAAGTAAACGAACGGGAGAAATAAGCATTAAGACCTACAAGCTGAGAGAGCCAGAAATTAAGACCAGATATCAGGGGCTTTTTGCTGCAGCGGTGAGCAACACACAAGAACAACCTGATGACTTGGAAACTCTGGATTTAATTCAAGGACATCATAAAGACAGCTGCTGCAGAAGCATGTGGTGAAGTCCGACTTGGGAACAAGAGAAAGAGGACACCTTGGTGGACAAAAGGAAGTCAAAGAGAAAATAAGAGAGAAGAAATGGCATGGAAACAATACTTAAGAGCTTAAAACACAACAGGACAAATGAAGAAATATAGAGAATATGTGATACTCAGAACAGAAGCAAAGAACAAGGTGCTAGCAGCAAAACAGAAGTCCTGGGAAGAATTTGGAGAAACGCTGGAAAAAGATGCGCAAGAAAACTAGAAATTGTTCTATAAGACACTAAAGAACATGAGGAAGGAAAAACAATGTCCTCTCAAATTTATAAAGGAAAAGCAAGGCAAATTGCTTACTGCTCCGAAGGAAGTAATGGAAAGATGGAAAGAATATTTCTCAGAACTCCTGGATGGTGAGCACAGTGAAGCATCAGAAATGATAACCACTAGCACAGAAGAGAAAACCAATGATGGTGAAGATGACATAAAGATGGAAAAACTGAAGGCAGCACTGGAGAAAATCAAGATGGGCAAAGCAGCAGGGAATGATGGTATAACACCAGAAATGGTTAAGTACAAGTACATGGGAGCATCAGGCGACCTATTACTCTTAAGGGTCCTACAGGCAGCGTGGTGCAACAAGACCATACCAAAGGATTGGGAAATTGCCATCATAAACCAATTTTCAAAAAGAGTGACAATCGACAGTGTGGAAACCACAGACGCATATCCCTTCTCAGTGTCCCTGGTAAAGTCTACTCTAGAATCCTAGAGCAGAGACTCCGACGCCTAGCTGAGCCACAATTGAATGAGGTCCAGTGCGGATTCCGAGCAAACCGAAGTACTCAAGACCTAATCTTCACACTCAGACAGCTGAGTGAAAAGGCCCTTGAGTATAAGAGTGAGATCCATCTTTGTTTCATTGATCTGGAAAAGACGTTTGACAGGGTCCCCTGGAGAAAACTTTGGGACTGTTTGGCAAGGAAGAATATTACATCACCTCTGATTCATGCTATACAGAGCTTCTACAAGTCTTGCAGAAATTATGTGAGGACAGCAAACCATAAGTCAGAAGAGTTCAGGACCACCACTGGTGTAAGACAAGGTGATATCTTGTCACCTTATCTTTTCATACTCCTCATGGACGATGTCATCAAAGCATGTAAGGAGAGAATATGAAAGTATTCAGTGGGGTACTGGAAGATGAGACAGGTATGTATTTCAGAGCTGGCATTTGCTGATGATGTTGCCCTGATTGCTAAATCAGAGGCACATCTTCAATCCAACCTGCAAGTCTGGAAGGAAGAGCTGGAGAAGAGAGGGATGGTCATAAGCAGCTCCAGAACAGAATCCATGGTGATATCACGAGAAGAAAGAAGACATCAGATTAAGCTGGGAGAACAGGTCCTGGAGCAGGTCGACCACTTTAAATATCTCGGAGCTATTATAGACCGAAAGGGAGGCATCAAAGAAGAGTTGGCCACTCGAAAAGCAGCAGCTGGGAGACTTTTTCAGGCCATAAATCGAGGATTCCTCAGCAAGAGAAAGGTTGGTAAGAAAACGAAGATGGCTGTATACCGCTCCACCTCTGTCCCAGTCTTGACATATGGATGCGAGTCATGGGCAATGACTACAATACACAAAAGCCAGATCCAAACCCCAGAAATGAGGTACCTGAGGAAGGTGGTTGAAGTAACAAGAAGAGATATGGTCCGCAACCAGACGATACGTCAAGGCCTTAAATCCCACCCAAGTAGAACAGTCCCAACTAAGATGGTTTGGCCATGTCTGCAGAATGGGAGAAGATCGGCTACCACGATAAGCATGGGAAACAAAGAGCCAGGGATCCAGACCCCCAGGACGACCCAGAGTCCGCTGGGAGGACATCATTAGACAATCTTTGAAGGACCGAGGACTAGAATGGAACCAGGCCAAGAGAAAGACAGCCGATAGGATAGTCTGGCTCTCTCTTCAAAACCTCTACACCTCACGGTAGAAGGGGAACGACTAAGTAAGTAAGTATTAATTGATGTAATAATAAAATTTCCAGATGGATACATTTTTTGTTTCAGGTGTGTAATAATAAACATGGTGTGTAATAGTTCGCTGGTCCCTAGTTCAGATGTAGTGATTTTGCAATAAACATGAGCGGATGGATTAACTTTTTATTAAATGATGCAATAGTAAACATTCGTTAATGGATTAACTCCATGATTAAATGATGTAATAATACATGTCTGTGACTGATTAACTCCATGATTAAATGATGTAATAATAAACGTCTGTGACTGATTAACTCCATGATTAAATGATGTAATAATACATGTCTGTGACTGATTAACTCCATGATTAAGTGATATAATAATAAACGTCTGTGACTGATTAACTCCATGATTAAGTGATATAATAATAAACGTCTGTGACTGATTAACTCCATGATTAAGTGATATAATAATAAACGTCTGTGACTGATTAACTCCATGATTAAGTGATGTAATAATAAACGTCTGTTACTGATTAACTCCATGATTAAGTGATATAATAATAAACTTCTGTGACTGATTAACTCCATGATTAAGTGATGTAATAATAAACGTCTGTGACTGATTAAATCCATGATTAAGTGATATAATAATAAACGTCTGTGACTGATTAACTCTATGATTAAGTGATATAATAATAAACGTCTGTGACTGATTAGCTCCATGATTAAGTGATATAATAATAAACGTCTGTGACTGATTAACTCCATGATTAAGTAATATAATAATAAACGTCTGCTGATGAATTCACTTCTTGATTAATTTCTTCTTCTTATTTGATCCTTAGCCGCTGACCGTCGAAGCAGTCCGTGGCCATCACGTCTGGTGGCGTCTTTTACGGCAGCAACAAACTGCTTCCACTTTGCTCGGTCGGTGGCCATCCTTCGTATAGTGCCTCAACTCTGGTTAATTCTTTACACCTCAGCCTCCACAGTCCTCCGCCAAGTTGTTTTTAGTCGGCCTCTCTGTCGTTTTCCTTCCGGGTCTATAGCATAGCTGTTCTTGTGATGGCATCGGGGTCTCTTCTGAGGACATGGCCAACCCAACTCCAGCGTTTGCCAGCTATGATGGTGTGCATGTCCTCTTGGTTACTCCGAATAAGTAGTTCTTGGTTGGTGTCGTACGGTAGGGTGATTGTTTTATTGGGCCCGTCTAAGTAAAGAGTGAATGTTGACAGATACACGAGAATGTATAGAAAATAGGTGGTAGGTTGAGGGAAAGATATGTCTCTGGAGTAAGTAGGTTTCTCTCCGCCAGCCTATCCGTACAATTGTGCTTTTTTATAAGACAGTCTTTGCCTCCCTATCTAAAATAAGACAAGCTACTCTACACACCCACAAAACTATGTGACAACAAGACACATACACGTGAAAAACTAAGGATAAATGGGTATGGGTCTGAACAACACACAAAATTAAATTTCTTTGTTGTTTATTATCACAAATTATTTGTCACAACATCAAATACCCAAAAGATAACAAGAAATCATTTACGTACAGAGGAAGTAAAGAAGAATGGCGCGCCTTCACCGTATGAAGAAAACCCAAAGAAATATTAACCCAAAGGTTGAAGGTTAGCACTTGGTTACAAAATAAACAATATTGGTACACTATAAGACCAAGTAAAGAAAACAAAAAATCAGACAACCAAATTAATAGATAGTTTCCAGCAACAACAAAATGATCACACGCTCTCTCACTCAGTGGCCACTTCTCAATCTCTTACCTATTTGTTTTTTTCTCGTGGGTCTGTGGTATCCCTTGTTAACAGATTTATTCCACAAACATAATCCCTATTTCACTGTGATTATTATACCACCCCTGCTGTTGAGGATACAGATTGGCCCCAGTTCATCCCCCCAAAAACACTAATGGGGTGAACGCCGAATATGTTAATTCTACGATGAATCCTGGTAACGATATAAATCATGAAGGTTATCTTCACTGTTCTAAAACTATCACTGTTTCTCCGATGGGGTGCACAGGGGAATGTAAGTCTAGACACAGGAGCTACAACAGAATAACTTCGTTGCGACAACTCTTGCAGTGTTGGGCTGGAGAGGGGGAAACAGGCATGTTTTCCCGCTCGGTTTGGAACTTCTATCTGGATACTGGTTGTATTACGAATAGTTGAATATTGTGAGAATCCTTGATGTATACAATTTAAGAGAGGGAAATACTTGATGATGATGAATTTTTATATCGGCCGATGTTAAGGTCTGTTCGTTTTAACATAGGTATGCGTATTTTTTATGGTCAAAGCTATATTACTGACTGCATTATTTTTTGGTACAGAACTGATTTAGTTGTTATCTCCCTTAGGGTTGGCTGTTGTCTAGCTAAATTGCCCATATAAGGTTCTGTCCGTAGATTTTCTTAGAACAGTTTCCAGTACATTCCTGTCGGGAACCATCTCACGTCGCGCGATGTATCCGCGCGTGTGCCAAGGTTTTTTGGCGGGGGTCCGGCGACTGTATCTGGACAGTCAACCTGGGTTTCCTAAGCTGAGAGGAGCTCAGCGATTCTCTATGTCTGTGTCAACGGGGAATGGAGCCTTTTGTGTTAAGAGATGGCTGAGTTTTTCCCCAGTGATAATTCTGGCATGTTCTATAAGCCAAGGATGATAAAAATGTGTTTGTGCTTTATTCCTGAACAGCAGTACAGGTAAAGGAATTTTTGAGCTATTTTGTAGCAAGATTTACATGACCTGTTTGGTCGATGAGAAGACAGAAGAATATTAGACAGTTTGGAGCCCGCTGTTTATGCGGCCTTATTTCGGGAGAGACTGATATGCCTTGTTGATAGATGAAACACAGAGTATATTATACACTTGGAGCCCGCTGCTTATGCGGCCTTATTTTGGTAGAGTCTTTATTGAATTGGAAGGTAAACTATATTATCTGATTATGCATGATATGCTTGAACAATGTGCCGTCAACAGTGTATTGTGATGTCTAAGTTACTGTGTATTAAATCGTTTGAACTGTACACAGCCGTGTCGACATTCCTTGAATTTCATATGTGTACTTTGGTGTGTGTGATCATCACTGCATTGCATTAGAACTACACCCATTCGCGTCTACTGATTTGTTTACACACCCACACACCACGTCGTCTACCAGACCACTCTGTACAACGACACAACGAGCCGCTTTCAATCAACCTCCACCACAACACCCTGCCTGTCCTTTTACAGTACTGGCCAGTATTTTACAGTGGTTTGCCAGCTTGATGGGGCTTTCATCAACAGCGGTGTTTTCATTATTATCTGGAAGTACCCGGCATTACCCGAAAGTTTTTTTCAACACCTTATGACAGTGGAAATCAGTCCTTGTTTCCTGTTGAGTGTGATGCCAAAAAAAAAATCAACAGAGTTTACAGTTGACAGTGTCGACAGCACGGAGATTCGTGCACAGTTCTTACAAGTTGAGTTACAATGTTGCCGATTCGACTTTTTTCGAGCTAGTTCAAGGATCTAGTGGTGATTCATAGCTGTTCCTCGAGTCTCAGAGTTCCTATACCCTTCAGCGGTGGATCCTCTATTACGTAGACTGTGTATTATTGTACATCACTGCTGCTATCCAGTAGGCCAGGAGTTTTCATCTTAAAAGATAAGTGGCCGTTAATGATTGTAAACTGTGCCTTTGTATGTGGTAGTTGAGCCTTCCTCTTATATATAGGCTATTTATATATTCTTCGTTTCTATGTTATATATGTTTTTTTTCAGCGGGTTTGGTTGGGCGGAGACTGTCATAGAATATCCCACTTTACCGGATGTCTACGACAGCGTTCTTTAGGGACTATTTGTTTATTTATTGTTTAGCTGTGACGAGATGTGTTAGTGTCGTTTTTGTATATTTTTCTCCGTTCTTTAATTTTGGGTAATTGTTCGTATTTGTCAGCCTCACCTTTTCTATTGTTTATTTCTTTATACCTTTTCGTTTATACACTGTGTTGTAATTGCCTTATCGTTATATTCGCAGCTGTCAGTACAGGTTTTGTAACATTTCCCTTAGTTCTGCTTTATTGTTCTTTTGATTCCTGCGAACGTTGTTGTTTGTCCTTGATGCTTTGTCTTTTTCTTGCCAGTTGTTATTATTCATTATTATTATACACTGTCAAGATTATATGCACAATAAGTAGATTGATAATTTATTGTATTATTGAAATTTAAATTACTTATACAAGTTCTTGATAAATGACTTGTCACCCACTAAGTTGGGACAGAGTGAGCTATACAAGGTATTGATCTCATAATTAGACATAATGTCTACGTTAGATTACTTTATTGAGCAAGGGAAAGCCCTTGGTAAGACTGGAGAGAAATTAGAGGAATTCGCACTTGCGGAATACAGCAGGGCGCAAAAGGCTGTAGAAAAGAGACATAAATGCAAGCAGAAGAGAGAAAATTCCAATTGGAAATGGAACAAAAGAAGCTGGAAGTTGAAGAGAGAAAAAATCAACAGCAAATTGAAGCTGAAAAGCAGAAAATGTTACATGAAGCCGAGGAGAAGAAAATGTTACATGACGAAAGAATCTTAGCTTTGGAGTTGGAGAAATTAAAGTTGGCGAATATGGGTAATTCGCAAAATGATTCAAATAATGAAACAACTTCAAATAAGATATATGCTAGATCTTATAAGGTCAAATTACCTGCTTTCAACTCTACCCGTGACGATATATCGTTCTATCTAAATAGATTTGGACTTTCATGCGAATCTCATAAAGTAGATAAATCGCAATATGTTGTACAACTGATGGATATACTTAAAGGTAAAGCATTGACTACTATAAGTATGGTAGAGGGTCCTGACAGGAATAATTATGATGTTGTCAGAGCAGCCTTATTAAAGAAATATCAACTTAATGAAGACGGGTATCGTCTTCTCTTTAAGACTGTGTTATCAGAGACTGGAGTAGAGTTTTCAGATTTTATTTCAAAGATACGTCTTACGTTTTCACGTTGGGTTGAACTGTCAAAGACTGAACACACTTATGAAGCCCTTATGGACGTATTGCTTCGTGACAAAGTCATGTCATCAGTTAATGAGTCTTTTCTTGCCTTTTTACATGAGCGTAAGCCTACGAACTTAAAAGATATGGAACAATACTGTTGCCAATATGTCACTGCGCACCCAGATGTAATGTTGGTAATTCTAAAGTCAAAGAAGGTTTACCTGTGGCTTCAGAAGCACCATATAGTCCTAATTTTCGTCGTAAATTTCAAGGTGCTCAGCGCAATTTTGATAGGAGGAGTAATCAAAATTTTGGACAGAATCAAGGAGGCCCTTCGCATAATGATTCTTCTTCAAGGAACTGGAGGCAATCTAGTAGTCCTCAAAATTTTGGTTCCAAAAATTATGGAAACTTTCGTAGAGGTAGCTTCAATAGAAACTATCAAGCCTATAATAATTTTTCACGGGGACAACAAAACTCATTTAATAGATATTCTGAACAAAGAGGAAATGATAATCGCAACTATGGAAACTAGGGGTTCAAATCCAAACAATAGTTTCAGTAGAACAAGTAACAATGATTTCAAAAGAAATAATAGTCGCGGTAGATCGCAACATAATACTAATAGATCATGTCACCATGCTAACTCTGCTCAACAAGAGTCACACGGAGTTGGTAATCAAGTGAACAATAATAATGGTACCTGTAGTGCTATCGCTTGCTCTGCTTTCGATTTTAAGAGAGCATCTCAGTGCCCGGACTGCACAACTTTGTTCGAACCTACTACTATATCTACATTGAGATGCGGTCATCCTCTACCCGCTCTTCCGGCAGCAGCTGCGCATGACGGAAGAGGGTCTCTTATCCTACATAAAGGTTTTGTGAATAATGATCCAGTCTCAGTTCTTTTTGATTCTGGATGCACAACTATTGGGGTTAATCAATCTCTCATAAATCCTTCTTGTGCCACTGGAAAGGTAGTGAAATGTGTCACATTTGGGTGAACTCTTGAAAAGTATCCGACTTCTATTATCCATATAGCTACTCCCTTTTTTACGGGACAGGTCCACGCATGTTTGCTCCCGAATCCCATTGCGGACCTTATCGTCGGACGTATGCACGGAATCAAAGAATGTACCCCGCAGCAAATTGCTGTTTGGGAAGAACAAAATACTCATGCTGCTTATGCAGTCACTACAAGAGCACAAGCTCAAAATATTTCTCACAAGCCATCTAGCGAAGTTAATGAAGTACTTAATCCGAATATCCACTCCGTGATTTCAAGTGAGTCTTTTGTCAAGCTACAAAGAAATGATACTTCATTGCAAAAATTCTTTCTCCTAGTCAAAGATGAGGTTACAAATTATGACATAAATCTTAGATCGTGGTTCGCCATAAAGAATGGAGTACTAGTACGTATGGTACGAGATTCTGCTTCGTCCAAACATTCGCAAATTCTGGTATCTATTGAGATGAGAGTTCGTATTCTGCAACATGCCCACGACTCTCAGTGTGCTGGTCATATGGGATTTTCCCGTACTAAATCGAGGGTTCTTGCTTCCTTCTTAAATAAAGATATACGAATTTATTGTCGCTCCTGCAAGATATGTCAGGAAGTTAAGTCGTGAGGTCCACGCCATGCTGCACCTATTCAGGCTGCGGATATTCCTATTCGCCCTTTTCAGAAGATGGCAATATATATTATTGGTCCTTTTAAAATAAAATCTGCCAGAGGACACCAGTTTATCCTTACATGCATTGACATGTGTACACGTTGGCCAGAGGCTATACCTCTCAAGAGCATTTCTACTGCTGATATTGCAGATGCCCTTTGGCTAATATTCTCACGTTTAGGATTTCCCAAAGAAATCTTATCAGATCACGGGACTGAATTAGTATCAGACACTATGACCCAGGTCATGTCTACACTCCGTATTGAAAGGTCTTTAAGCAGTATCTATCATCCTATGTCAAACGGATTAGTTGAGCGTCTGAATAGAACGCTCAAGAATTTACTTGGGAAGATAACTGAGGACCATCCTCAGGATTGGGACAGGGTTTTACCCGCTGCCCTTTTTGCGTGTAGAGAGGTCCCTAATGAGCACACGGGGTTTTCTCCATTCGAGCTCGTCATTGGTGCGCAACCACGCGGTCCCATGTCGTTGCTCCACGACCTTATAACTGCTGAAAACATAACCGATGACACACAATCCTCCTACGAATATGTCATTGCTCTAAGGCAGAAGATTATCGAAGCATGTAGGTTAGCTACCTCTGCATCTGAATGTGCTAAGGAGAAGGCGAGGAAATTCGCAAATAAAAATAGACGTTTACGACAACTTTGTCCCGGTGACATGGCATTGGTATTACTCCCTAGTAAGGAAAACAGACTTCTTATCTCATGGAAGGGTCCTTATGCTGTCATCTCTAGAATTTCTGATGCCGACTATGTCGTCGATGTGGATGGAAAGCATAAAACCTTCCATATTAATATGTTGACAGAATTTCATGATAGACCTGATTACCTACAACCTGTTTTTCAAGTGACAGACGATCCAGTGGTACCGCATGGTCATTACACATCTCTGTCGGTAATTGAGGAGGAAGAGGCTACTTTTTCCGATGTGAACCTCCCTCTTCCGGTTATCCCACTGCATTCTATGGAATCATGGGGAGATGTATCTATCTCTTCAGAGTTATCTGCTGAACAACAGAGACAAGTCTCCTCTATGTTACAAACCTTTAAGGACGTGCTTACAGACATTCCTGGACAAACATCAATTATTTCACATAACATAATACTCACCGATTACAACCCTATCAGAGTCCGTCCTTATCCTATTCCATTGCACTTTCAAGCACAAGTCAAGAAAGAATTGGATGAAATGATTCAATTAAAAATAATTGAACCATCTACTTCGGCATACTCTTCGTCTATGGTTATTGTCAGGAAAAAAGACAATAACATACGTCTTTGCGTCGACTATCGCAGACTAAACCAGGTGACGAAATTTGATGCTGAACCTATGCCTTTATTGGAAGAGCTACTTACTAAACTTTTAAACTCTCGATACTTTACCAAACTCGACTTGTCCAAAGGTTATTGGCAAGTTCCTCTTACAGAACGCGCCAAACCTCTTACTGCTTTCTTAACACCTAGGGGTTTGTTCCAATGGAACTTCATGCCTTTCGGCCTTATGAATGATTCAGCTACTTTTGTACGCATGATGCGTCGTATCCTTTCACATCTTTCGGATGTTATTGCGTACTTGGACGATATTTGTCTTTTTAGTGATTCTTGGGAAGATCACTTTTTGGGTCTATATGAACTGTTATCTACTCTACACTTTCATAACCTGACAGCCAAACCATCCAAAGATTGTATTGGATTTAGTGAGATTTTTTTTTTGGGTCACCGTGTTGGTCATGGTCTCTTACGGACGGAGGACCATAACACTTCAAAAATTTTGAACATCGCTACGCCTAAGACGAAAAAGCAAGTCCGTAGTCTCTTAGGTTTACTACAATTCTATGGAAGATTTGTTCCAAACCTATCGTCTATCACTGCACCTCTCTCAACTCTATTGAAGAAGGGGTCACCTAATATGGTACGCTGGTCCCCAGAATGCCAATCTTCATTAGATAACATTAAAACACTATTTTCATCTTATCCTATCTTAAGACTACCCACTGCAAGTAAGACTTTCGTTCTTCGCAGCGACGCCTCATCCACAGGAATTGGGGCCGCATTGATGCAGGATTATGATGAAACTCTGCATCCGGTAATGTATGTCTCTAGAAAGCTGAATGCAGCAGAACGGAATTACTCGGTACTAGACCGAGAATTATTGGCTATGGTCTGGGCGATACTTAAACTTCAGAGATTCCTTCTTGGCGCCCATTTCATTGTGGAAACCGACCAAAAAGCCCTCACTTCTATACAGAGTAAAGACTTGAAGAGTTCAAGATCAACTCGATACGCTATTGCTCTACAACCTTTTCACTTTTCTGTACGAGCTACTCGTGGTGCGGATAATGTTATGGCAGACATACTGTTCTCGATGCCCACAGAATTCTACTTGACTCTCATGCCATTATTTTCTTATACAAGAGGATTGACATAAGTCTTGGGCCTGACCATGAAGGACATGTCACAGAGAGCTGAAATTTTGTACAGTGTTTATTCCTTTCCAATATAGTCACCGTCTGAATTGACACACTTCTGCAATCTCTGCTTGACCCGGAAAAGCCTTTGGGAGTAGAACACCCTATTTTTCAAACTAAACCAGTCATCACATGCCAGTATAACTTCTTCATCGCTGTCAAAATGATTTCCTTTTAGCTGTTTTTTAAGATTTGGGAATAGAAAAAAGTCTGATGGAGCCAAATCTGGAGAATATGGTGGGTGTGGAAAGAATTTCAATATTCAAATCGTTGGCTGCTAGCTGCACAAGCCGTGCTTTGTGAGAGGGCGCGTTGTTTTGAAGCAAAGGAAGATTTTGAGTGCTCGTTATTCCTCGTTTCCTGGTCACAACCTTTCTTAGTTTTGTGAGAAGATCTGCATAGTACTGTCCATTAACTGTGTTGCCACGAGGCAGATAATCTTTCAAAATGACACCTTTGCCGTCCAAAAAAACAGTCAGCATAACCTTTCCTGCAGATTTCTGCTCCCTCGACTTGACATGTGTTGGGAAGCCCGGGGTTTTCCATTGCATGCTGGCAATTTTGGATTCGGGGTCATAATGGTGTACCCAAGTCTCAACTGGATGCTGGGGGGGGGGGGGGGGGGGGGGGAAGCCGCGGCGGGGGGGGGGGAGGGCGAGGGGGGGTGGGAGTGGGGGCCCGGGCGGACCAATATGCCAGGAGTAGCCCCGAGGGGGGGTGGGGGGGGCGCGTTGGAATATGTGTAGACGGGGATGAGGATAAGGGGAGGTGTGGGGAGGCGCGGGGGGGCGCATGGGTGGGGGGGGGGGGGGGAGGGCGGGGGCTGGGGGGGGGGGGGGGGGGGGGGGCTGTGGGGGGGGAGGGGGGAAGGGGGGGAGCGCGGGGGGGGGAGGGGTGGGGGGGGGGGGGGGGGGGGGGGGGCGGGGGGGGGGGGGGCGGCGGCGAGACGATGTACCCGGAGGCCGGGGAAGGTAGAAGCTAGGGGCAGCGCGTTTGCCTTTGGCGGCTTATGGGATGATATCGAAGGGGGCAGCCAAATGCCGCGATTTCGCCCCGGGCTGACCGTCATTGGTGGGGGGGGGGAGGTGCGGGGGGGGGGGGTGGGGGGGGGGGGGGGCGGTGGCTAGGGGGGGGGGGGGGGTGAGGGGCCCAACTGGCGCTGGCGTTTGTGAGAGTAGAATAGGAGATGGGGAGAGAGGCAAAGCGCAGTGGGCCGGCTGTGTGGGGGTAATAATGAGCCACAGGGAGATTACCGACGGGCATATGTAGTTATGGGGTAGATCACGGGGGGGCTCATGAGCGAGTGCTATATACGGGGCGCGCGCGCTTCGACACCGATCCCGATCAGCAGGAGAATTGCTCAACAATCATTTTGCGGGGCGGGATCATATTCAAGATAATGTTACACGAGGGCGGGCTATCGTGAATGTCGCGTTTGGTGTGCGCGGCGGGGGTGGGGGGGGGGGGGGGGACTTAGGGTAATACAGAAGATAACGTGGACGGGTGGTAGGGGGGGGGGGGGGGTCATGTATGGTGGTTATAAAGGCGGTCGGGGGGGTCGTGTATGATGGTAGTGACATACCCGAACGCTGTAATGCCGGGGGTGGGGGTTCTTGGTACCGCAAGGGGGGTGGGCGGAGTGGGGGGTGGAGGGAGGGAGTACGAACTGCGTGGGACGGAAAGGATGTTTCACCCCTGGGCAGCGAGAAAGTGGGGCGGGGGGGGGGGGTGGTGGGGGGGGGTGGGAGGGGGGGGACAACATGGGGATGGTGGGAGCTCGCCGGGAGCTAGAGGAAACTAGTGAAAGGGTGGGGGGCTGCGGGGGACACGGGCAAAAGAGGGGGGGGCACGAGATATGTTAGGGGGGGGTGGGGGGGGGGCATAAGTTAAGGCGCGTTGTGTGGACACGCCAGCATCAGGGGAGTTGTAAGAACGGGGGGGGAGCTGGAGGCAGGGGATAGCTACCAGAGGGGGTGCTGCGCGCCAGGTAAGGTATAGAAAGTGGCGGGGGGGAGATTACGAGAAGGTATGACCAAGTCAGTGGTGGCGGGCGGTAGGTCCAAGTATTGCAGGAGGAGGTCGCAGTAAGTGTGGGGAGCCATAAGTAGTAGCTGGTTGTGGACGGGACGGCCTTCTGTAGCTTTTATCATTCTAAAGGAGACATTGGATTGCGATCCCTATCATGCATGACCCAAGGACGCGTGACGTTGACAGTAGGACGGCGCATCGAGAGGACCGGGGGGGGGGGGGAGGGGTCGGGATGGTTCACGGGGGGGGGGGGGGAAGTCCTCACGGAATGACAACAATTGGCGGGGGGGGCGGGGGTAGGATGTTAGGTATCGATGGGTGGGGGGGGTGGGGGGGGGGGCGTTTCTAGGGGGACGGACCCCAACGCGGGGGAGGGGGGGAGTGTATGCCAAGGGTGAGGTGGGGACCGGGGAGGGGCAACAGAGGCCCGTGGGATAGGAGTGATTTGAGGGGGAACGAGGGTGTGGCCGCGAGTAGACACGTGAGGCGGGATGTACAGGTGGGGGCGGCGGGGGAGAACTTATATAAGCTAGAGGAGGTAGGGAGGAGCCGGGCGGCCTGCTGGAATGGGGGTCATTTTGAACGATACTCAAGGTATAGGCAAGCCGGCGCAGCACACCGAGATGGGAACTGACTCGGAGGGAGGGAAAAGTGGTATTAGGGCGGCGCGGGGTGGGGGGAATACGGTCCCATTATGGGGTGAGGTCTGTACGGGTTGGTTCGGCTGTACATGGGGGGGGTTGGGGGGGGGGAGGCAGGATCGGTTTGAGGAGGATTAACGAAGGCAAGTAAAGGCTACAATAGATAAAGAGGAGGATTGTACACAGGGGCTTGTTGTTCTCTGGGAACCGGGAGGGGTTGGGCGCTTGATGACTTAGAGGTGAAAAATTGACCGGATGCAGCAGGTGGATGGGAGACTCGCTTAGGGAAGCATGGCGGACGGGGGTGGGGGGCTGCGGGGGGGGGGTCGCCGGGGGATAGTGGGGGAGGGGGGTAGGCTGTTGTCTGGATGGCAGAACTATTCCCAAAAAGGCAGCGGTAATACATTCCTAGGGGGAGATTTTCAATGAGAACTGATTTCCGAGTACAGGATATACCTGTATCCGTAAACCAACGTCGGAGCGGGGGGGGGGTCGGCGCGGAGAGTGGAATCCGCGCGGGTTTTGGCCAAGGTTTTTTTTGGGGGCGGTTTTTCCGGACGGGAAGGCTGGGGTAGAAGGTGGGACAGGTCGAAACGCGTGGGTTTTGCGCTAAGGCATGGGAGGGGGGGGGAGTGGGGAAGCTCGAGGGGGGCGAATTCAGCGGGGGGGTAGTTGACTTGTGTCCCAAGAGCGGGGGGGAATGGGGAGAGCCCTTTATTATGTTAGAGGGGGAGATGGACTGAGTTTTGTGTCCCAAGGGATGCTAATTACGGACCTGTGGGGGGCCCATGAGGAGGCTGGCAGCCCAAGGAGAGTAAGACAATAGTGTTTATAGAGGGGCCGCATTATTTGTGTCGCCAGGTGGACGAGGCAGGATACAGGGTAAAGGGGGGGAATTTTTAGGAACTATTTATGTAGCACTGACGAATGGGACACAGGAGACCTAGAGAGAAGGTAGGGGTGTGGGGGGGGTGGTTCGGTATGAGAAGACAGAAGGAGATATTAGACAGGGGTTTTGGAGGCGGCGGGGGTGGCGGGGCTGTGTTGTAGTGCGGCCTTATTTACGTGGAGGGGGATGACTGATATGGGCCTTATGTTGGAGTAGAGATGAATACGAGGCAGAGTATTTATACACTTGTGTAGCCCGGCTGCTGTATTGTCGGCCGGGGGGGGGGGGGGTATTTTGGTAGAGGTCTTTTATTGGGAAGTTGGAAAGGTAAATCTAAAGGTTAATCGGTGAATTGAGTGCCAGTGGAATTTCCCATTTTAAGCAATGGTGTGCCGTACGGGGAGGGCGCGATGAAGGAGAGTTTAAAATGGTCCAAGCGGATACGGGGTTAAGCTGAGATGTATTAGGGACAGGTCGTAGGGAGGGGGACTGGGTAACGGACAGGGAGGGCCTTGTCTGGGGACATTGTCTTTCCTATGGAGAGTGGGTATTCCCAAATGGGATTCGGCGAGGGGGTGGTTGGGTGTGTAGTGATCGATCAGCGAGGGGTGGGCATAGGCAATTAGGAACTGGAGCATGGGCGAGGGGGGGGGGAGTGACCGAAGTACGGGCCCCAGGACGTCGGTGACGACACGGAGGAAAAGTTAACCAAGCAGAGAGGGGAGGGGGAGAGAGGGGAACGGCCGTACACAGGGGAGGGGCCACGTCTGTAAATAGGACGGCGAGACGGCCGGCCGACGAGCCAGACCGACGGACTACACCGGGGCGGGCCTGCAATGATCGCAAACCAGATCCCGCGCAACCTCCACCACGTAAGCGACGGCTCTGCCCGTGTTATTGCCCAGAGGTGGATACAGTGAGCTGGGTCCCGACAAGAATGAAGAGCCCGGGGGCCCGGGGGTGGGGGGGCCGTCACCGGGGTTGACGGGACGATGGCCGGCGGCGCGCGTCGGGCCTGATCGCGTGTTGGGGGCACCGGAGAGGGGTAAGAGTAACAGACATAAAGTACACGCACCGGGCGAGGAGAGACTACCCGGCCGGAGGCGGGGACCGGACACGCGAATAAAGGGAATACCCCCGAGACCATGGGGATTGCTGGCGATTCCGGCCACGCAAGGGCAAGTAAACAGGCGGGGGGGAGTCAAGACGGGGCAGCGGCGGCGGAGGGTGGGGGGGCGGCCCGATGAGTGTGTGTGCAACGATCCAGCGGACAATCCATGATTTTGTGTTAACGGGGGGGTGGGGGGGGGGGGGGGGCGGGTTCCAGACTAAAGCCAAACAAGCGACCCGGCACCGTCAAACCAGGGGGGGCGGGAGGTACGGGGGGGGGGGGGGACACAGGTGGGCGATCTTAAGAAAAGAAACGACTCCCCGCCCTCGTCCCGTCGACTACTGAGATGGCCGCAAGGGTTGAAACGGACTGTGTCACGTCACCCAACCGATACCACAAGGGCAGTGTCCCAAAAGTCAGGGGGGGCCCCGGGGCTAGGAGGGCGAGGAGATGAACAGCGGGAGATAGGAGCTCACAACCGACAGGGACTCTCAGCAAAAAATATCGACACGACGGACACGAGCACGGGTAGCTGTCATCACCGAGACGGGTGGGGACACACGGACACCACCGTAGGCACGAGTGCGACACGACGGCTTGCCTTTTGCCCCCTCCAGTCACCACACCAGGGGGACTCCACGGGGAGTGGACCACGGACCTAGGTACGTAATAAGCCCGGCTCGACCCGGGGGGGGGGGGACGGGTGTAGTAAAGAGGCTGCGCTCGCAGCCCCAACCTGCCCTGACGCGGATTGTCGCTTCCCTGAGAGAGATTGGGGGAACTGGGGGCTGCGGGTGGCTACGGTAAGCAGGACGTTACAGCGGGGGGGCTGGCCAGGGGGGGGCGCCGATAACGGCTGCTGGGCTAGGACGAAACCCACACGGGTGATGAAATTTATTAAAGCGCAGATTTTGTTCCATTACGCAGGGGGAGGGACCGGACGTACAGGGAACAAGAACCGCCGGGGGCAGGGTCGCAAAGCTACTGCAAAAAACGAAAGAAAATTGTGATACGGACCAAAAGAAGAACAACGAGTGGCCAGATGCCACCCGCGCCAGGGCACGAAAGCCAGGCGTTGTGGGCTGCCTGCGAACGACGCACCCACACAAAGCGCACCATCGCCCCAGCACCCGCGGGCCGGATTGACGGGGGGACTATGTGCAAGAAAAGACACTACCACCTCGGGGGGGGGCCTGCAAGCGGGAACCCGTTACTGCAATAACAGGGGAGCGTGTGAGAGATAATATCTCTCTCCGGGACCAGGTGAGAGGGGGGATAATAACGGGGGTGCCGGGGGGCGTGGTTCCCCACTATATAAAAAGAGATTAGCGTTGTCACGTGACCACAAGAATACGTGAAGCGGGAAAGTGTGATGCTGGAGTGACTAGCCGAAATAGAATAAGTGAATAATACATTAAAGTAACAAACCGCCTAGCGCGATTAATATCAATAATACATGGGGACTCCAAGGGCCAATCAATCCAACACACCGTGGTTCCGGTAGCCACCTTATAAACCCATACCCATTTCAATCTCGCCCTCCAACCAACCCGAACGAGCAACTGAAAGTTCGCCAAAATAATCCCCCTGGGGGGCACAGACCTTGAAAGACATACGACGTAACGTGACACGCCATACAAAAGTCAGAAAACCCCCAAAAGAAACGTTGGGGGAGGGGGGGGGGGGGGGGGGGGGGGGGGGACTGTCGCTGCGAAGTAAGCAGCGGGAACACATTACATGTGACAGTACTACGAGGGATTGAATATGGGGTGGGTGAAGAGGGAACGTTAACCGGGAGGGCGAGGAAAAGGTAAAAGTACAAACTCGGGTGGAGGTTACCAGCAATGAAGCTGGGAGCGGACGGGTATAGAGGGGGGGGTATCGGGGAGAGTGTCTGAAAATAAGGCAGCGGGGGGGGGAGCGCAGGTGGGTGTGTGTGGACCAAATACAAAAGGCGTAGATGGATTGCAGATATAAAAGGGGCTTATACTGTAGGACGTGGTGGGGTAGGCTAGGGCGGGACGGTCGGGGAGATGTAAATCAGCGGTCTATGGAAGCTTAGATCGACGGAACGGACCCAGGACAAACATTGTATATCATCGGGGGGCTGAGGTGCAGATGGTTGTTAACAGCTGGGGGAAAGTCGTGTCGGCCCGGTGTGTAGAGCCAGGGTGTGGGGGGGGGCGTGGGGGTAGAGTCAAGATGGTGGGTACAGACGTGGTGCCAAAAAACGTATAACAGGATGCGTTTACTTTATCCCCTGGAGTCGAGGACAATCAAGATGTTTGGTGATTAATCGGCGTCTGCACGGTCGGTCGGGAAGGGAGGCGGGTGATGAACTGTTTTTGCGAGAGATTTTAATTTGTATTGACAGGATTGGAGGCATCGCTGAGAGATTAAGAACGTGAAAGTAAAACCAAAGCGTAGGGAAGAAGTTGTAACCAGGTATTAAGTGGACTGGAACCATTACCCCTCCGCACGTGTCCCGCGCCGTGGAGTTAGTGCCAGTATAATATAGTAAAAATGTTGGGGCGGGGCGGGTGGACAAACTGGTAGGCGCAGTCATAAATGTATATCCTGCATATGAATAGAAGGTCATAGGCAACCCTTATACAGCAGCACTGCGGGGAGTGTTTAGACAACCGCACCAGTGCATCCCGAAAAGCGCATTGTATCGGCCAGCGGTATATAACCAGAAACACGTCGCCCTAATGTGTGTAACGCAGCAACGGCCAAGGGGGTCGTCTCGCAGACGGGGGTCGCAAAAAAACAAGTACTGGGGTCCTCATTATTAGGCACGGGAGGTGCACCAAAATAACCCCATAACCATCTACGTTGAAATAAACGAACACAAGTGCAAGACAGCCCCAGTAGAACAACCCCGAGGAGAAGAACAGCAGTCTCACGGAATATAAGCCATCTATGCCGAATATAGTATGATGGATAAGGAACTAGAGGGAGTTGAGCAATCCGAGGCAGTAATTTATCGGTGACAAACCGAAGAGTGCTTAATACTTTCAGTAATAATGGTATAACAGATGACCGTTAATGAGTAAGCTGTGTGTCATGTATGAGCTATCAGGGCTGGCGGAGCGGGGCTGCGGCGAGGTCTTGGTAGTGGTGACCTGGGACTAAGCAAGGGCCAAAGGCGTTAAGTATGAAGGGGGAGTGTCTATAGGGACTTTATGTGATCGCAGGAAATCTGGGAGGTGGGGTTGCCTGGGGGTACTGGTTTTTAAGGGGGGCTCGGAGGGTTTGCCTCGCACAGGTATAGTGTTGATGTCAAGATCCTCTGGTATCGAACTATTATAGTCAAATGTAAGGTAAAAGGGACTAGACCCCAGCTTCAGGGCGGAGCTAAGCTTATAATAGCAGACCAGCGGGAGCCATAATGATAACCCTTAGATTAATATAGATTGTGCAGAGTAGTACATGAATCAAAAAATAGCCACATATATAAACATCAGCTATATGAGGCTATCACCGCACGGATGGGGGGGGGGCGGGTGGTACACGTGGATTCACGGCCGTTGGTCTTCTATGATGCCATAGCACGGCCGAACCGTCAAAGCCGGGTGTCAGTGGCCAACACGGGTGGCCTAGTTTGCGTCACCTTGGTTAAGGCAACCAACAAAGGGGTTGATACCACTTAAGCACGCGGTGGGGGGTCGGTGGCCAAGCCGTCCAGGGGGGGAGCATGTTCGCGCAGACGTCTTTAGTTCATGGGGTGGGGGTGGGACGTTTGCAGACTACGAGCCCACATGGTCCGGTCCCCCGGAGGGTGGTAGGATATTTGTGGTTGGTGCGTGGCCTACGATGGGCGGGGAGGGTCTTTCCGATAATTCCTTCAAAAGGTGTTTACATCCGAGTGGCTGTTCATGTGAAGTGTGCAACGTGTGGTTGAACACTAAGGCAGTCAGGCCCAGGGTCCAACCCAGCTCCACGTGCTACAACATGTGGCCAGTGGCAATAAAGGTGAGTATCAAGACCACGGGGGGGATGCTTATTGTGCTACCGGAGAGAAGCAGGATCGGGGGCGGGACGGATATGGTACTAGTCTCCAGGGAGGGCTAAGGGCCAACGTCCTAAATATCTGTTCCATTATGTTGTGCAAGAATATGAGTCCTAGACACAGTGGGACCGGGAGGGGGGGGGGGGGTGATACCAGGGGGTGGACATTACAAGGGTGACAGAACCGTTGAGCCCGGAAGTTGAGGTTGAGGAGCAACACAGGGGGGGGATGGAACACGCGGGAACGGGGGGGGCTGACGAGTAGACACCGTGTTTTTATGGTACAAATTGGTGGTCATATCAAGTGTGTTAGTGGACCAAGTTTTGTCCAAGGGACGGCACTATGCCCGGGGGTATTTGGGGGGAGGGTGTCAATGCTTGACCTCGCGGAGGAGCGGTCATGACAGACAAAAAGTCTACCGGGGGGGAGATCAAGCGAGAGGAACAACACAAAAAGGCAGATCCTGCCCGGCAGAGTGCAAGATAGTTACCAATGCCGCAAAACCCAAAACCTACAAGATGACTACAAACGGTAAGACCATACTATACTAGATAAGACGGTACCTGACATCACCTAGGTGGACAGGGCCACTCGATGGAAATTTCTCGGGGCCATACCCGGCTCAGGACGGCTAGACTATGATCAAAAAAAAGAGGATAATGGACAAGGGCGCAACCTAGTACTGAGGACCAGGCGAGGCGCCTGGCTCGCCGGGGGGCCCACCGGCCAAAGTCCAGTGCCGGTCCCCGGGGGTGGCCCGAACCACCGCGCGCGGACCAATACCAAAATATAACGACATACACCGCCATGGAATGACAAAGTGATGTGTTAGGAGTAATAACGAGTAACCCGCTCGAATGGGAAGGATACAACCAGAAATCCAATATTATAGAAAAAATTACACGAACCTCCTGCAGGAGACACCTCCTCAAAAACGGAATGACTGTAACCAATCGGGAACCGTCGCGTATTTAAACAACGCCTGCGGAATCAGATGTATTAAGATAACCAAACTGAAGCGCTAGAAGGGAAACACGAGCCACTTCGCAGGAAACACAATATGTAAGTTATAATAATAACCAGTCCGGGCAGCAGGATGTGAGCGCCCCGGCTATTACAAAGATATAATAATACCGCAGCCGCATCGGGTGTAATCCACACCATGTGCAAGGCAGTAGCGACAGACCGGAGAGGGGGCGAGGACCGAAACTCATTAATAAATGTAATTTGAGAAGACGTCAAATATAAAGCGAAGACGACAAAGGAGGGTATGTATGGTGGTGGAGAGTGTAGGTGTGTTCAAGGGCCGGTATGATAGCAGGGGTATTGTTGTAGGAGCACCAATGCACGTGGAGATATAGACAATTTATGGATATTGTCGCGCAGGAGTTGGTACTAAATAGAGTGAATCAATACATGACGTGTGATAAAAGCCAACAGTGGATATGTGCAGGTATGTGAATATATATAATAAGAATAATAAGAGCATGGCACGCCACGGGTGGCCGACTAGGAAACCACCTATATACCAATAACACCGGAAGGCACGAAGAACTGGTGCCATCAACGTAAAAAAGCTGGTGCACAGGAGTCGCGCACAGACCGCAATCTCTCAAGTCATCACCCAACTTGTAATACCAAGGTTCGATGCATCATGCGGCAACATTAAAAAATACCCGAGTAACTACGCAGGCCCCTACCCCTGTGACGACCCAATACTGCCCCAGGGGGGCAAGTGAAATGCGACCCGGTGGGGGAGCGGGCGTGGGGACGGGGTGATATGTAAATATAACCGTGTACCCCAGAGGGGGAATATAGTGCAGGTAAAACAGCATACGAATAGCCCGGGGTACAACGAATACACGGGAGGCATGCCGAACACCAAGGATGCGCGGGCACCTAGATCAATTCACCGACGGACCAGTACTATCGCGACCCCGAGCAAACGCGGGGTTCGTGGTGAAATTTTGGCGTGAGCCCTGGGGGTTCCAACAATCCATGTTTGGATCGCAGAGATAGGGGAAATGGATATAATCGAAACAACATTGGGGGTGAAAAAAAGCTCCCCAGTATCTCAAATGACCACGAAATCAAAAACCGCCCGAGCGGGGCAGTGCCCTGAGGAGCGTGTCAGGGGGTAAGTCGCTTCCGGCCCGGTTATAGGACAAATTACAGCTACGATTTTATATGGAACGCAAAATACATCGGGAATTATCATCCGTCCCGTACCTGCCCCTGGAACAACCAACAGATAAATTAGAGACAGAATGTGATTCAAATACAGTGGATACGAGAGGGAATATGAATACCCAACCAACAATTGGAGGGAACAAGGCCTGGCGGGGTACAATTAACCATTACCGACTGCACTAAACCTATACAAGAGGGATTCCGGTTTCAAAAGACGGACATGCCTATAAACATATTCAGTGCATGTACTTGCACAGCGCCGTATAACTACCACAACAAAAATATTGTAATAGACCCCATCCCACAACCTGGCATATAGAGCACCACACTCCAAGAAAAGACACAGGTCGGGGGGGGGGGGGGGGGGGGGGCAACTAGGACGTGCTAAGGGACGCGTACCACAAACAATCCAGTCGGCAACCATCAACCCACGTGGCAACCACAACACGCCAGGGGGTGGCCCATGGCGCGCGCGGCATTTACGGCATTAATATACTTGGGGGGGGTGGACCATAAGAAGGGGCGGTTCGCCGGGGTATGACTGTACGTACCATGTGAGTTACAGACATGGCCCCAGGTGGCCACACCTACCATGCCGTTGGGGGGGAATTCCCTGGGCTCAACAATCTCCCCCATCCTGTGCCTGCGGCGGACCGGGACCTACCGGGGCCCGGGGGCGAGTTCCGCCGAGGTCACCGGGGGGCACTCGGGGGGGGGGGGGTGATCTAAAACGCAGATACATTCGGCACGTCGCACGGTGCTCAAGTCGCTGTTACAGAGCCCAGATGACGAAGCCCTCAATAGCCTAACGGAACCGGGACCAAAGGCCCGGTGGCGCGCGGGACGGCCAGAACTACAGGCTACGACAGCATGTGAACAAACGTGCCCACAGCACCATCCCCCAGGAGGGGGGTTTCAGTGTGGGGGGGTGGGGCTGGGGGGGCGCAATAGAATAAAAGATGCGCAGCCGCCCAAGGGTGCCCACCCCGAAGGGGATCTGAGGCCCTGGGGGCACAGGCCGTGTGCCCGACGACCCTGCACTACCCTCCTCGCGCCGACCACAGCGATACCCCGGGGGTGTGGGGTGGGGGGGGTGCCCCCCGATTGTCCCCAACCCCCAGTGTGGCGGGACCGCCCGGTTAACCCAGTAGTCGCCAACACTACCGGAGTTGGGAGTCCTTGTGATTATTAAATAGCGTGGACACCCCGGTGGGGGGGAGAGATCAGCTTAAGAAGCGCATTTACCTCTACGGGGCGGCGGGGGGTCGTAATAATTTCAGGATGATTGATCAAAAGAAAACTGAATTGGCAGATAGCAGCAACGACGCGGATCTGCAGATGTTACTGGTGAGGGGGGGGCGTATGCCGTTAAAATGTTCTTGCGGGTTTCATATGACGTCCAAAGGATGATGAATTGACTTCGAACGTAAAAATTTTCGTCCCAAGCAAGTAGCGGATGATAGTTTTTGAATAAATCGTCGCACGACGCTAGAGCAAGAGCTCTCTTTTCGGTCTGTGCCCGGCCGGAATAATTATGCGGTGAAGCTCGTTCTGCAGAGACAACTTCCGGCTCACAGAAGAAGCAAGTATGGCGTAGCGGTACTTTGACGAAGGTTTAGCATGCAAAACAGGGCCACCGGGGGGGAATTGCCATACTAAGAAGCGTCTGTGGCGAAATATAAAAAGGTATAGCATGTGAAATCTGTGGATCAGAATCAAATATGAAATGATTCGCGCATGGAGTAAATTTAATCCTTATGCGGCAAATCTAACTGACAAGATATATAATGAACGCACATATACTAAAATAGAGGCCTTTGCGAGTACAACGTGACGAACGGGGGACAGCGAAAGGAGGACCAGAGATGAGTAAGACGAAAAGTCTGGAAAAATTTGGTAGAAAATGAGATTGAGGTTTAAGAGTGAGGTAGAATATGTTTGGTATGAATCGAAAGGAACATTGTGACTATGTTGTATTGGGGAAGGTTGTATTACGGGCGGAAATTAATTTCGGTCGTCAGATTATTCATGGTTATTTAATTGACGCAATGAAATTAAACTATCCTAAGTTGAACTATAGCTTAATGATTACCGGTTCATGTATGTATTTGATGACGAAGAGATATACAAGATTTCACTCTAATGTGTGTAAATCAGTGTGGATGTATACCTCGTGGAGATCTGATACTAGTCAACAGTTGATTTGAATATCTTAGCTTTCTAGCAAAGAAAAGAAACCTACAATTATGTCTTGTCCATGATGTTTCCCCCCCCCCCCCCATGGAGATATAAACAAAATAGTCCATCTATATATGTGATGACAATCGGATCAATCGTCGCCAGACTAAACGGCGCATCATGCGAACAAATTTCTGCAGGTTGCATGTAACCAACCCGAAACACAATATAATTCCATTCTAATTAAACCTCTTTGGTAGTGTCAAATAAAACGCGTGTCAAAATGTACGAGAATTATTACAGACAACGGAATTTGCCATATAACCTTTAGCCAGAAACTAGAATAGGGGTAAAGGGGAATGGTAAGCGGTTCAGCCAACTGTTGGAAAGGATCATCCAAAAATGGAATTATGCTCAGCATCTGTGACTGTAACTTGAATTATGTTTATTCGAATACTCAATAACAGAATGCGTAAAGGATCGCATCTGTTGTCATACTTCACCAATACCAAGGGAGAAGAATACTGAAGATAAAGTATCCTTGAAGAATGATACCCATTTTAAAAGGCATATCTGAGATTTCTTTATCTACACCTATCGACTGTAGTTGAGAGAGGAAGTAGGATATGGTCTGATTTTAATCAAAGTAAGAGTCAGTGATCACAATCTCGTGAGATTATTAAGTCAGTAATGACCTGGGTGTTCTGAAAATACATCAGAGAAAGAACGTAAAACAACAACGGATCTTATAAATTTTATTCAGGAATGGGAAAGTGATGACGAAATAGAAACATCTTGCCACGTTTCATGAGCAGAAATAGAAGGTAAAGTAAATTCCAACGGAATATCAGATGTAGCATCCTCAGACTGAACAACCGCGCATGAGGATCGATGAACCTCATCCAAGACATCTACCAATTTCGATGGTCTTGGAGTGTATAATTTCAACATATTTAGATGATACGTTTTAATTTTGCCTCTGATATCAATTGAGTAATCAACATCAACTACTTTGTATGGCCCCTGCCATAAAATTAACAACTTATTTTCCTTAATAGGTAGGAGCAGTAAGACTTCATCCCCTGGGACAAAAGATCTTAGGGTACGAGATTGGTTATGTAGCAACCTCGATCTTTGAGTTGACGTTTGAGTACTCTGTGATGCGATCTGACATGCCTCCACCAACCTTTGTCGTAAATCAACAACGAACTCGTAACTACTGCGAGTTGCGTCATCCTTCAGTAGATATAACGGGCCTCTCGGATTCGTGCCATACACGAGTTCAAAGGGAGAGAACCCAGTACTCTCCTGAGGGATCTCTCTGTAAGCAAAGAGAACCGATGGGAGAATCTTATCCCAATCCCGAGGGTGTGCATCAGTAACCTTCCCAAGCATTAACTTAAGAGAGCCGTTAAATCTTTCACAAACCCCATTTGCACTTGGTCTATATGGACTTGTGAATGAATGTTTTATGCAATACAAGCTTTCTATCGCGCTCATAAGTTCCGACTTAAACTGTGTCCCTCTATCCGACAGTATTTTCTCCGGAAAACCTATCCTTGTAAAAAATCAAGTTCAAAGCTTCCGCAACTGATATGGTATTAATGTTTTTTAACGGTATGGCCCCAGGCCATCTAGTGCACAAATCGATGCACGTTAAAATGTACTGAAAACCTCGATCCGACACTACAGACAATGGACCGATGACATCTATAGCTAGTTTCTTAAATGCGCGCACCGGCACATCTGTGACGTGCAAGGGTGCTGTCTGGTTCTTACCCCTGCGTGCAACTTTTTGACACGTATGGCAAGATCGACAATATCTTTTTACATCTGTGTTGATGCCAGGCCAATAAAAATTGTAGTAATTTGAAATAAAGTCCGAATACGACCTAAGTGTCCTGCCATAGGAACATCATGACCTGTATTTAAAACTAAAGGTCTAAAACTTTTTGGTACCACAATCTGTTTCTTTACCTGATCAACTCCTTTCTTAAAACATCTAATCAAAACATTGTTACGAAACTCAAACCAATATGATGAGCTTTTAGTAATCTTAATTTGTTTTGTTTCAGCCAAAGTGAATAATTTCTTTAAAGATTCATCCTCATTTTGTTTTTGTATAAAGATAATCGGAGAAATGTTTTGAGCATTTCTCAGTGGCGTATCCTCCATGACAGATATAGATGTATCGGTCAAAATACTCGCTTCATGCAGAGCTCTTGTAGTGACCGCATTCGCCATCAATGTTTGCTTGCTGAACCACTCTGCAATTTCCTCAGGTGAACAATCTTTTACACCTGGAATGTTACCAAGGATCAAGTCACTTATAGGATTCTCCAAGCCACACACAAGTACAGTCCCTTAATAAAAAGGTGTGTCGATCTCCGCCTTTGCCATGGGAAACCATTCAATGTTACCTCCAAAAGTAACACATTTCAGTGACTTTCCTGTAAATGATGATTTATCCAGCAACGATTTCCGTATCCCGACAATCGTACATCCCGTGTCACGAAGAATAGTGGCTGGTTTGTCACCTATAAACCCTTTGTGTAATGTAAGGCGACCGATAAAATCGCAAACAGACATAGCTGGTAAAATATGGAACACAAAAGTCTAGTTTTAGCACCTGGCTCATAAAGTGTATTATACTCAGTGCAATTGTTATCTTTACTTGAGCGTACAATGCATGCATTGGCCTATTCAACGTGGCTAACGTGACCACAAAGTGGGGTACAGACGTTAGCATGGTCTGCTTTCCCTTTTGCCAGTTTACACTCATTTTTGTGATCAGGTTTGTGATTGCATTGTTTGCCGTGCTTATTAATTGCATCACCTAAATGACACCTACCATTTCCATTGGATCGTTCAACTGAATTTCTTCTATAGTCTCTGTGATGTATGTCATCACTGCTATTACCGTAGTGTTGTCCACGACCTCGGTTATAGTAATTAGAATATATATACCCACCGAAGTGAGATGGTGACTGACAACGAGGAAAATTGTACCGTCCTCGAAAGGAAGATCGATAATCACTCCTATCAATGCCCTAGCCCTCTGTGCACTCCTCGGGCGAGAACGGTGGTCACCTACTCCCTCGTCGTGGTACGAAACACATACAGGTAATGCATTATCAAAGGAAACCTTACGAATTTCCTTGTTTGGATGTGCAGACATGTAGTTTCTCCCCAATTCTTGGCATTCATTGGTAGATTTTGGCTTTCTCTCCTGCAAAAAACTAACAACATCTGCGTCACAGGTAGATAAAACTTTATCCCTGAGCATTAGGTCAAATAATTCATCAAATGTTTTATTGATCTTAGATAAATCTATCCACCAACCCATGTACAATTTAATAGAAGAGATGAACTCTCCAAAATCAGCGTTCTTGGGCGGAGCTGCAGAGTGAAATCTGGATCGAAAACCCTCCTCCGTGAGCTGAAATTTTGCCATCAATGTATTGGCAACAATATCAAAATCAGATCTACTTGTTTCATCAATTGACATGAAACAACGCATTGCTTCCCCTGTGAGGTAGTCTGAAAAGATAATCGGCCACCTATCTTTCGGGATCTTCAAATCTATAGCTCTCATTTTTTGAACCTCATAATAAACGAGTCGATGCAGTCCCGTTTATCATCAAAATTTGGTAATTTAATTTTTGGATAATTAAAATTATTACCCTGAGAACCTTGTGGATTAGCACCAGTAGAGTGGGCATTAATCTTTGCAATCTCAATCTCTTTTTCTTTATCAGCCTGTAATTTCGATGACTGAATTTCTATAGCATTTCTGTGTGCTTGATCCAACTGAAGAAGTTCCATCTTACGTAGTTCCATTTTCTCCCATTCTAACTCTCTGGATGCTTCTTGCTCTTTTTCTTTTTGAGCAATCTTAGCTTTTTCTAATTCTCTAGCTGCTTCTAGTTGAACTAATTTCTTCTCTTGAAGTTCCATTTCCTGTTTGTTTGCGGCTTCTTGTTGAGCCAATTTCTTCTCTTCCAGTTCCTTTAATTCTCTCGCTTGATCAAGCTCCTGCTTTTTAAAATCTCGTTGCTCCTTACGTTCCATCCGTTCCAAATAGTCATGATAGTTTTTTCAGCATACGATTCTAACTCAACTCCAGATTTGCCCAAACGCAAACCCATATCAATAAATTCGGATAATGACTTCATCTTGTGTTCTAATTCGAATCACCAAGTGTCAAAACTCCTCTTAATCTCAATTAATTAATTACAATAAATTATGATGTTGACTGAATTTATACCTTATGAAGGAATGAACATACCAAGAATGAGAGACGAGCACAGTGAAAAAGAATAGTACAAGTATATGATGATAATAATAAAGTGACATGTCGAATTACAGCACATTACTCGACAAATATAACGGGAATAAAAGAAACAAATACATGTTGGCAAGCAACAACAACTTAGAATAATTACTTGTAAAATAAACAAGACAGAGAAGCACGAACAAAAACAGCAAATCGTCAAATTTCACAATGAGACAAGAGTGATAGAAAACAGCTGTACAGACACGTGACCCAATATGTAAATTAGTGAATGAAAATATAGGTCTATGACGTAGACTTGACGGAACAATCTATACAAATACTGATGTCTGTTATGCAGTCAAAGACTAAAATTCCACTGTTATTTTCTTTGACTGGACAACCAACAATCACGTAATAGGATATCGTCATTTGCAAAATTTCCGAAGAAAATTTACAAATAGCGAGCATTTAATTTATACAAATAAACGTGCAGATGATTAAAACAAGTAGAACTAGATGTTGACTGGCAAAAGTCTCTGAAATGGTCAAATAATGTCACGCATTAGACAAATCATAACTCTACTTATCTTTCTTGTAGACCTCAGAACCTCTCCCGATACGGAATCAGTGTGTTTGTGCCACACTTCGACTTCAGGAATACATAAATGGATGAAACTATGTCTTGACTGCAATTTCAGCAAACGGTCGATTGAAAGTTTTCCGGCTTTGATGACGTCATTGAGTAAAATTTGCCAGATTGTCCTTTAACGTTCAAGATCGAAAATTGCGTGATTTGCCAGTATTAAACTCTGTAGAGATGTAAAGTTCGAAGCGAATCAGTTTGATGTTACAGTGTTGAATCTTGACAGTCCTCAAGGTCAGGTCAACGATCTTTGATGCATCACCAAGGAGTAGCCGTTACATGGCATCTTCCATCGTGAAATTACAATGAATGTACAGTCTTTTCTTTTGACGAATTATGATCGTACAGTTCTTAAAATGTCCAAAGTCCTGCGTACATGTTCCGTGCAGTAGTCCAGCTTCAGTTGATTTCAGATTCGTATTATGAAGAAACATTCGTTTTTTGCTGTCCCAAGTAGACCAACCTGCCAGTTATCGGACGGGCTTCCAGCTATTTGACAGGACGTAAGTTATTTCAGTTATCGGACGACAGCCCAGTTATTTTACAGGACGTAGCCCCAAGTTATTTCTCCTCTGTTAAGGGATGGAGAAATTGCCCGAATTCTTTTGTTGTCTAGGGTCTATTTGTGTTATTGAAGAAGTGAGAATTCATTCATATTGCTTTGGTTTATATTGTTAAATATTCTGGTAACCACCCGTCTTGTATACACCTTTCCATATCAACATCTCAAGTACTGCATAAAGTTAATAACGGTGGAAATTAACCTTGAGAGATTGAATAAACTACTGGTCCTGGACGATTTGGCAACAGTTTAATAACGAGTAAGTACACACTAACAAGGTCACAATTACGAACATGGCATGTATGCTCCCTCTCTGTGTTACAGTCTTGCTTAAATCTGATTCGACTCTCTAAACATGTCACTCGACTTCTCCATTCCACCTATCTTGATAATCTCATTTATTAATCACTATTTCCGGCGGGGTATTTGGCGTCCCGTCATCAATAAAGTTAATTATAATTTTTCCATCAACATTGGGGGAATTTAAGCGTCCCAGTATCTCAATTATTCATAAATCAAATCCACATCAATCCATAAGCTTCGGGGTATGTCGCTTCCCGGTATAACAATTCTACTAATTTTATTCCTATATCTTCGGGGAATGATACCTCCCGGAATAACAACTGTTCAATTATCTTTGTTCATATAATTCTTTTTGTTTAACATCCTTCTTTGTCTTGGGAGTTCTAGTCCCGTATCGAATTTACTTATAATCCTGGCATTTTCTCATGCCTTTCATTTAAGCATATGGCTTACCCTTTTATCCTCAGAAATATTTATTGAATACACAATCCCACATACTGGCTGATACACAAGCCATTTTAGACACACATCTTGACGCTATGACGTCACATATCAATCTGCCTACATCATACCTAGATACTCATCTCACAGCGACCGCTTTCATGTATTTCTTGCGTTCAGTTGAGGTACGACATGGTGTGACGCAACCCTGGCACTAATAATAAGTTGCCCTGATAAAAATCGCACCATGAAGCATCCTCAACAATCGGATTATGTTTAGTTCAAACGGATTATGTGCTCTACCAGTGGTGGTTGTTGTAAGTACTTGTTGTACATGATAAGAGGGTTAACTAATTCTTAGCACAACCAGAAGTGGAATCCAGTGGTCTCTGACTAAGCAGTTGGATGATCTGGATTTTCCTAATGACTTGGCTCTTCTGTCCCACAACCGTAATCAGATGCAGGATAAATTGAAAACATCTTGGTAGTAATATAGACAAAGTTGGAGGGACAGACAGTGATATCAAAATAAGAATACAAAAAGCAAGAGGAGCTTTCATTGCATTGGGAAATATATGGAGATCAAGAGAAATCGGATCTAACACGAAAATAAGAATCTTCAACTCAAATGTGAAGTCAGTCCTATTGTATGGCTCTGAGACATGGAGAACAACAAAGACAACAACCAAAAAGCTACAGACTTTCATAAATGGGTGCTTGCGTAGAATAGAAGGATTAAAATGGTATGACAAGGTTACCAACGTGGAACTGATGACAAGAACTAGACAAGTGCCAGTGGAACAAGAGATGAGAAGAAGACGATGGCGTTGGATAGGACACACACTGAGGAAACCTGTTGATAGCATTACAAGGCAGTCCTTGTTCTGGAACCCCCAGGGCAAGAGAGGCAGAGGTAGACCAAGAAGCACACGGAGAAGAGAGCTGGAAACAGAGGTGAAAATGATGAGGACAACGTGGAAAGAACTTGAGATGATGGCACGTGACAGGAGGACTTGGCATGTATTTGTTGAAGGCCTATGCTTCTTTGGGAGTGGAGGGTTATGAAGATGGATATTCGATAGCATAGCGTCTATACTCATTTTTCTAGTCAGAGCTCCCGAGTATAACACGGGATAAAAGATTTTGATGCTTACCGTAAAGACATCAAGTTACTACCAGATGATGAATTCTTAATCAATTTTTTTCTTCTAACGTCGTTGAACATAATTTTAGGTTTGTGTCTAAACGTAACGTTTCATAGGATAATGGCGCCGATTGTTGTTTACTTCTTGTCTACATTGATAACTATAATATATGTTACAAGATTAGTTGTTACAACTGAGTTCGAGTTTATGATGCTGACACGGTTAATGATGTATGTGTCAAATAATATGGCGAATGACGTGTGACGGTTCTGTTCTTTTCAACTACCTCATTATTGTCTGTAGAAAACCACACTGTTTGGCAAACGGACATCGTAACGAATTAAATCAGAGACGAAGCTCGTAAAGACGTTGAGACGACATTTATTGGAAGAATTTATTCTTTCAACATAGGCAGTATCATAATCAAATGGCATGGCATCTCAATACATCATTGACTTGCATAATATATAACATTCATCTATGTAGACATCAATATACGTCGACAGTCTTGACCGATACAACTCGCAACTAGATACTGTATGATCCAGTTGGAGCACAGCGGCAAGACGCGAAATATCTCTCCGTGGCCTATTAAAATTGGAGAATATAATTGGTGACTACCATTGCACCTTTATAACAACAGCCCGACATGGCTGGTAATAATGTACTGGCCTAATGATTCAAGCCGCATCACGAATGCGCTCATAAAATTAACATAGCGAACAACAGGGAGCAAATTCATAATTTCTCAACACAGGACCACGAATACTTTTGAAAGACCGGAATCATAGTCGTGTAGCAACGAGCGCGGACGCTTACCAGAGTCACATAAAAACACTGCACTATACAATAGTAGTGCGGTATAGCCTCTAACAAAAATCATTTATATGCGCTTATAAAATTAACATAACTCACAACAGGGAGCAAATTCATAATACGTCCACACAGGACCACGTATACTTTAGAAAAGGCCAGCATCATAGTTAGTGCCCTGTATTTCTATATAGAGTGACGACAACTAAAACTTGGCCGCCATTTTCGGTCGTACCCGTATTGCAGGAAAATGGACCCGATCATGAGTTTCGGACCCAATTTGCATTTTCGTTTAGGTTAGCTAATAATTTGAAATAAAATTAGATGCAAATACAGTAGCATATAGTTGTACTATTATTTGTATTTCAAGTAACAAAACAAAAAGAAGAAAACTAGTTTACTTACCGGTTTATTGAAAAAAATCAGTAGCGTGGATTTTTAACACATACTCCGTTCAATTTTATATTCCGTTAGAATTCCACTATTTAGCAACAAATATTCCGTTAAAGGTGCAACACTCAGCAAAACATACTCCGTTCGAATTGAACTATTTACCTAGTTTGAAATGTGGAAACTGGTGAATGACTGTTGTAGACACTTACAGTTTTACTAGATCCAGATGATCACACCAGCTTACGTTTTCATTTAAAATGCGACTATGTACAGATAGTTTGAACAAAATCTAATTACATATTTTGGACCGGAGATTTTATTATAGTTTTATTATATAATTATATTATAAATAATTTTATTATTATATATAAAATATAATATATATATATATATATATATATATATATTATATATATATAATATATATATATATATAATATATATATATATATATAGATATATATATATATATATATATATATATATATATATATATATATATATGTATATATGTATGTATGTATGTATGTATGTATGTATGTATGTATGTATATACATACATTTGTATGTATGTATGTATGTATGTATGTATGTATGTATGTATGTATGTATGTATGTATGTATGTATGTATGTATGTATGTATGTATGTATGTATGTATGTATGTATGTATGTATGTATGTATGTATGTATGTATGTATGTAGGTATGTATGTATGTATGTATGTATGGATGTATGTATGTATGTATGTATGTATGTATGTATGTATGTATGTATGTATGTATGTATGTATGTATGTATGTATGTATGTATGTATGTATGTATGTATGTATGTATGTATGTATGTATGTATGTATGTATGTATGTATGTATGTATGTATGTATGTATGTATGTATGTATGTATGTATGTATGTATGTATGTATGTATGTATGTATGTATGTATGTATGTATGTATGTATGTAATGTATGTATGTATATGTATGTATGTATGTATGTATGTATGTATGTATGTATGTATGTATGTATGTATGTATGTATGTATGTATGTATGTATGTATGTATGTATGTATGTATGTATGTATGTATGTATGTATGTAAGTATGTATGTATGTATGTATGTATGTATGTATGTATGTATGTATGTATGTATGTATTTATGTATGTATGTATGTATGTATGTATGTATGTATGTATGTATGTATGTATGTATGTATGTATGTATGTATGTATGTATGTATGTATGTATGTATGTATGTATGTATGTATGTATGTATGTATGTATGTGTATGTATGTATGTGTATGTATGTATGTATGTATGTATGTATGTATGTATGTATGTATATGTATGTATGTATGTATGTATGTATGTATGTATGTATGTATGTATGTATGTATGTATGTATGTATGTATGTATGTATGTATGTATGTATGTATGTATGTATGTATGTATGTATGTATGTATGTATGTATGTATGTATGTATGTATGTATGTATGTATGTATGTATGTATTATCGTATGTATGTATGTATGTATGTATGTATGTATGTATGTATGTATGTATGTATGTATGTATGTATGTATGTATGTATGTATGTATGTATGTATGTATGTATGTATGTATGTATGTATGTATGTATGTATGTATGTATGTATGTATGTATGTATGTATGTATGTCTGTATGATTAATATGTCAGTCTTAGTATGTAACTGAATGACATTAGTATGTACAGTAGTACAGATGTAATTATGACTGGCTACAGTATGTCTGATGTATTGATACAGTATGTAAATGAATATGTACATGTATGTACCATTAATGACAGGACATGTAAGATACAGTCGTAAAGGTGTAATTGTACATGTATGAAATTAACAGTACAGTTATTTTGTACAGTCGTATGACATGGTATGTTGTATAAATTACTAGACATGTAATGTACATGACATGACAGACATGTCATAGTACATGTTTGTAAATGTAATGTATATGTACATGTATGTAACATATAATGACAGTATGTGGTACATGAATGTTGACACATACTGGTGTATACATAATAATTGTATTCAGATGTAAGAATGTATGGTGACAGTACATGTATAATGTATGTATGTATGTCGTATGAATGTACAGTATATGACATGTATGTACAGTACAGTTGGGTACAGTATGTACAGTAGAATAGACATAACATGTATTGCATATGTACCCAGTACATATGTATGACATGACATGTACATACATTATGTATGTATTGTGTACATATGTACAGACATGTATGTAACCATGTACCATTAAGTTAGTGACTGTATTATAACATACATTAATACATATGTACTGTATGTATTTATGTACATACCATTATGTACTGACATTATGTATGTATGTACTATGCATGGTACATACATGAATGTATACATGTATGACTACATATGACTGTACATGTACAATATACATGACATGTCGTTATGCCATAGATATGTATCAGATGTATGTACCCAATATGAACGGATAAGGTATGGGTTAGTATGAAATTGTATGATGTACAGTACAGTATGATGTATATATGTACTGACATATATATACATACTGACACGACATACATAGAACAAGGTGACGTGGGGGGACCAGACGAATACAACACCCACACAGCCACTGAAATATAACCATACAACGCGCCTCAGACCACTAGACATTATATCGGGGACATACAGATGCATACCAATACCTACAAAATTATACCCGTCCCCCCCAAAAATGTTAATATTAGTACCATGGTCCTATGTGAAGGAATGCCGATGTGTTTAACAATGCCACTGACAATAATTAGCATGAAAGTCCGCTTATAAAATATCCAACACATTAAAGTCATTTAACGACTAGTAACACATAACCCCAGGCTTTTGCCTTGTTAAGTTTTATCTTCACCATTTTCTATCTAAAAATTAATTCAATTGTGTTCAGAGTTTTCTTGAATTTGTTACCTAATATATTTTGTTTTTTTGTTTATTTATTTAACGTATTAGCATAATTGTGATTGTCCCTATTTACATTAATTTGACAAATGTGATGCCACTTTCTCATCGGCAGTTGTTCATATTATTTGGAATTGAAAACAATATATATCCTAATTATAACCCATCAGAGGTTGAACGGGATATTTTTCTTCATTAATTTAAAAAAAAAAAATCTTACTTGACGCTTATTCCCGCTACTAACCCTGGTATTGTCGACAAAAAATGGCGTCCACGTCGTTCAGCCTCGTTTTCGATTCTGACTTAGTTGACGTCACTCTATATAGAAATACAGGGCACTAATCATAGTCGTGTAGCTACGAACGCGGACGCTTAGCAGTCACCTAGAGACGCTGCACTATACAACAGTAGTGCGGTATCGCCTCTGACAAAAATAATTTATATAACTTGAAAAATGTTCTTAACTATATCTCATTAAATATATATGGCACATGCCTTAAAGCATAAACATGCTTTAACAATATATACTGAAGCACATTAAAAACGCACCACTATTATATATACTGATGCCGAGAAGCTGGAAAAAAAAGGTGTGGGAATGGATTTTCCCCGTGTTTGCCAAGAGGTAGAGAGCGAATGGCTGCTGGAATGGAAAGTGCATGATTCAACCCACGGGTTTGTGTACAGACTACATGAAAACGATGAAAGTTACACGTGCAACACGATTCCCAACAGCTATGACCCTGAAAATGTGTACGCGTTGTGGCAGTATACTCGGTATAAAAAGACCGTTGAGACAAAACACCCAGTACATGTGCTTGAAATGCCACGACTATCTGAAAACGACCGCCAATGAGCCATTGATATGTTGGAGACCGGAATGAGCTCGCGGGCCATTGCCAGAAGGATGAATTGCCACCACAGCACTATTGTACGTCTCAATGAACGTTACGGAACCACTGGCAGTGCCCGGGATAGACTTCGGAGTGGCCAACCACGAGTTACTACCCCTGCGCAAGATCGTCATATTGTGCTGAGTTACCTAAGGAATCGTACTCTCCCGGCAAGTCAAACAACAAGAGCAATAGTGGGTAGACATGGGCAAGTCTCTTGAATGACAGTCATACGACGACTCAGAGATACAGGCCTTACTGCAAGACGACCTTATGTTGGGCCAAACTTGACTCACAGACATCGTCAGCAGCGCCTGCAATGGGCAGAGCAACATGTCAGATAGACTAGACTGCAGTGGAATGCTGTCCTATTCACAGACGAGAGCAGATTCAACATATCCTTTGCTGATGGACGTATGCGGATTTGGCGACGGTGTGGAGAGCGCTTTGCAGATTGCTGTGTCAACCGATTTGGAGGTGGCAGTATTCACATTTGGCGATGATTCAGTTTTCACCATCGCTTGCCTCTTCACGTCTTCCGTGGAAATGTTAATGCTGTGACATATCGAGATGAGGTTCTGGATGCATTGGTTGCTCCTGCGTTCACAAAGTATCCAGACTTGCAGCTTCTCCAGCAGGATAACGCACGTGCATTTTTTGTATTTTTGCTTTTCTCCCTTGCCTGCACAGAATGCAATTAATTTCATAACAATCAAATGTACAAATTAATGACCAGCATGGATTCATTGGAAAATGAATAAAGATTCCAAATATGTAAACTTGTAAACACTTATATGATAACTCTCCTTTTCCATTAATGATGTCCACCAGTGTTGAATGGCTGTGTTAGAACATCAGTGTTAAATAGATGTATTGGGTTGTTGTTATCTATTTATTTTTCCTGCTGACATCAACTGTGTACAGGACCACGGTGTTAAGAGGATGTTTGGAAGCTCCAGTGTTAAAGACTCGTCAGAGTGTTGCTCGTGGTTTGAGTATGGAATGTCAACTCGACCTACGCAGTGGTGTGTAAGCATGAAGTGAGAGTGTAATACGCGAATGATAAGAAGAGTTCGTGGTGTTGACAATTGGTCTTTTTCTTTCACTCATGTATGGCTGGAAGTCATCGACACCAACGACTGTGTACCTTTGCTACAGTTTAATTGGACGTACACACTCGACAGCACGATACAGTGACAAATCACAGGTTGGCATAATACATCATGGTACAGTGGATAAATGGTCTTGCAATGATACATGGGCACTCATGTAGAATAATAGCATAATGGACTGTCAGTAGACAAGCACTCAGTATTGCCCATATATATATATATATCATCTGAGTTTACTGACTGAGCACGTCAGTTTATAAACAATATTCAAGATGGCTTCTAGACCTAACCTCGTCTAGCGAAGATTCCTTTAAGTAAAGTCAGCACATATTTTCATATATAATATTGAACCGCTAGTAATGGGTTCTCATGTGTAGCAGTGATCTCTGGACTCATCAAGCGATAATACGGGGCATCCCTTTCTCTTCCTGATAGTCCTTAAATATGTGTATACAAGATGGCTTCTCTCGTGAGCTGTAACTCACGTTTGGATACAACTAGGAATCTGTATCAAAGTTAATCATACATTAAATGTTCTCATTACTTTGTAGATTCTATCATGATACAATTGACTTCACTTTACAATATGGTGCTGCTATGAATGAATGTCATCTTCATATAGTTAAATCTTCCCTTATTGAAAACGATGGCTTCGTAAGAGTTCATAAGAAGTGCTTTTGTTTTACCTTGGTATCAGAAATAACTGATTCTGCCATCCCTTGGCAATCAAAATAAACACTGGGGTAAAGCATACACGATAGGTCTAAAACTACTATCACTTTCCCCTACACATATATCGATCACTTTTTCCGGCAACAAGCCGATTCAAAAAACCACAGCCCCATCATCAGGGCGAAGCCAAAAACACACCTCTCTAGCGACACATCCGCCGAACAGCCCTTTGACCTTTCAAAAGACAAAAGACCATATAGTTCGACTTAGACATGCAAAGATATTCAGATATAAGACAGACTCGTCCTACCCAGACAAACAATACACATAAATTCAGGCCATAGATACACTGAAGCAAGAACAACCTATTTCTACCCAAACAAAGAATAAATCGCAGTAAAACTGGATTCATCCGCGGAGTTCGATCGAAAGTGACGACACTCCTTTCAAGGGAAGTAACTCAATAATGACTTTTCCTTAAGCACTAAAAAGTATCTATTTTGTTTACAAAATATTTGCGAACATAACAAGCATACAAATGTATTATATTGTAAGATATCAAAGACTGCACGTAACATTATATTTACATTTCACACTCTGTTCCTGGATTATACAGGTGGTGCGATTTTAATGTGCTTCAGTATATAAACTGACAAACTAACGAAGGCATTGGTTATATCAGGTACAAAACAATGTCATAATGTGGATCCAGATCGAAATGGGTAGTATATACCATATTATAAACATTTCCAAATGGTCTAGGCAGCACATTTTTACCTTGAATGCAAGGGTCAAAATTTGGGATCCAGTTTGTTAGTGCCAGAGATTGTATGTAACATGAATAGTAATGGCGAAGTGTTTCATCATACTACAGTGGCAAATACGTCAGTCATGGAGAAGCGATTCATCATTCAGCACCGGTGAATGCACAAATATTGACAATCTATTACGACATACCAGACTGGCGAATATACCAATATTGACAATCTATTACGACATACCAGACTGGCGAATATACCAATATTGACAATCTATTACGACATACCAGACTGGCGAATATACCAATATTGACAATCTATTACGACATACCAGACTGGCAAATATACCAATATTGACAATCTATTACGACATACCAGACTGGCGAATATACCAATACTGACAATCTATTACGACATACCAGACTGGCGAATGTACCAATATTGACAATCTATTACGACATACCAGACTGGAGAATATACCAATATAGACGATCTATTACGACATACCGGACTGGCGAATGTACCAATATAGACGATCTATTACGACGTACCAGACTGGCGAATGTACGAATATTGACAATCTATTACGACATACAAGACTGGCAAATGTACGAATATTGACAATCTATTACGACATACCGGACTGGCGAATGTACCAATATTTATGATCTATCACGACATACCGGACTGGCGAATGTACCAATATTGACAATCTATCACGACATACCGCACTGACGAATGTACCAATATTAACGATCTATCATGACATACCGGACTGGCGAATGCACCAATCATAACAACGTATTTCGGCACACAGGACTGCTGAATGGGGTTCAACGTGGATATTTTTCCAAGAACCCGACAAATGCTAGGGGGGACAACAAATGAGAAGAAAACGCTAGAGGGAGATAAGACATACTTATTTAGTCCTTCTCCTTCTACCCTAGGGTGCAGAGGTTTGCCAGAGAGAGAGAGAGAGAGAGAGAGAGAGATAGAGAGCGCCATATTATCCTGTCTTCTTCCTGGCCTGGTTCAAATCTAGCCTTCGGTCTGCCAGAGATTGTCTAATGTTGTCCTCCCAACAGATTCTCGATTTCCCATATTTGTCAGGGTAGCCGATTTTCTCCCTTTCAGCAGACATGGCCATGCCATTGTAATTAGGACTGTTCTAGTCGGGTCTGCAGGAGCTGGGTTTTGAGGCCATGACGTATCGTCTGGTTGTGGACCGGGTCTTTTCTTGTTACTTCTACCACCTTCCTCAGATACCTCATTTCTGGATATCTCACCGTGAATATTATACTATGGAAATAAAGCACTTAAGTATTTGAGATAGTTCTGACATGTATTATTTTATAATATGCTTTTTCCTAAAAATAAATAATTGTTTTCTTTCTCAGCCCTAGCATTTGTTGAAGGTAGTCAGCCTAAAGCTTCAGAGAAGACCTTCCAGCGTACGTTTCACCTGGAAACTAATGACACACTAGGAATATATCGTCTGGGTCCAGGTTGGTACGACATGTCCTTGACCACATGCGCCAAATCGTGTATGAATAAATTCGAAAACTGCAGAAGCCTTCTGTTCAATTCAGCTACCGGACTGTGCACACCAGGATCTTCTGTTAGCTCAACTGCACCAGTACGAAGACCGCAGGAAGGTAAATTATACCACAGCTTTTATTGCGACCTTTCTAAAGGGTTTAGTTTCCGGACATTTGGTTCTACCACTGCGTGCGTTGGTAGGTTTGGGCCACCAGTAAGTTATCAGGATGCCGACGCTGCTTGTAGAAGAATGGACGCTTTTCTAATGTCAGTGAAAACGCTGAACCAGCTGAAGATTCTTCATCAGATCTGTGAGTCTAACTATACATGGGTTGGATGTGATGATGTAATTCACGAAGGACAATTCATCTGGAAGGAAGACGGATCTACTTTGACAGACTACACAAAGTCTGATGTGTTTGTAGACGGTGAACCAAACAATTATTGGAACGTTGAAGATTGTGTAACACTTGACGCACAGCAGTTCAAATTAAACGATATGGACTGCAGCATTTATATTTCATACGCGTGCCAGATGTATATTCCTTAAATTGACAAGGATTCACGTGACCATAAATGTGTGTACCAATTAGCGTATAAGAAAGTGATAACTATGATAAGAATGTTGTAATAAAAGCAATAAATTGTAGTCAAACTTCTGGAATTCACACAATTAGACGGATTAATAAAAAGCGTGAGTAACAAACAAAACTCAATGAGAACAAAATAATATAAATTAGTAAACAACACTATAATTGTGGGGTTATTTCATAAACAATATTTTTATTATAAAAGTCTGCCATAAACTGTATCACTGTCGCAAACATTATCGCAATCCATCCCTCTTGTCGTGCAATGTAGGACTGCTACTGCTGCTTTCCAGTGATTGTACGCTGTGTCGTCGACTTTAGACCTGCCTAACCGGCGTCCTTCCAGGTGGCTTGCTGATCGACCTTTGTCTCTAAACCAGCCTATCTCAACCTTTGTACCCCGATGGTGGAACACTTGAAATAATTTTTCAGGTCTCACTGCAAAAACGTTATTTCATTTTTAGCCTACGTTAATTTAATTAATTTTATTTTCAACATGAAAATTTATTGACAATGTTGTATAGTAAAGCTTATAAAAACCATAGGCCCAAGCAGTATGAATGAAAATATATCTTAAGACACAGTTTTATATGTAATTTGAAAAAAAAACCGCGTGTATTTTAAACCATGATCTCTGGCGGAAACTAGAGTTCCGCGGAACGCAGGTTGGGAGATCCTAGACTTGACCGTCCGGCACCCCTTATCCTAAGTCAGGGTAAGGCAACTAGTCCATGTGCTGGTAGATCTCAATAGATCAATTGGTAGATCTCTGGTGACGGAGGGGACATAATAAATCAATTTTAAGCTAGGGAAATTTCTGATTACCCCTGTTCTCGTGACATTTCAAAGCGAAAGCCCCCCCCCCCCCCCAGACTTAAAGGTATATTTCCGCGTCTCCTGTGACAATTCTTGGGCTGACTTACTAAAATTCAATTTATTTGTGAGCTGTACAAGTTAGAAATGTGATCTTTTCTGTGAAAAGTGAAGTCAACATTCGGAAAAAAATTATCATTTACTTTGGATTTACCACCACTATTCATGGCAGTGCAGGACGTAGGTCGTCCGTTTGAGAATAAAGTTAAATACAGGCTGAATATATTCCAAATTACAAACACTCTGAGACATTGAAGACATGAATTTATCATGCTTCGTGTTCCGAAAGTAGATATCCACAGCTCATGGTTTGCCTAGCACTGCGGCAAGTGCTCTATATCCGAGCGATGCAACCAGTGTGTCACTGATGTCTGCCTTGTGTGCCGTGACATACATATTATAGTGTGCTGTGGACGTCGGAAGCGTACTTATGTGTACAGTGAAGTTAACAAATAATTGCAACATAACCTGGTTCATGAACCATTGTTGTTATTGAAGTTACATGGACTAATCATGTTTTGATAGTTTAAACGCCCTTTAATGTAAAGGTCACAATAAAATTAATAATTTAAACACTCTTGAATGTAAAGGTCACAACACTAGAAGATCTGGTGGCACGAGGAGGACCAAAAGGCAGACGGATAGACAACATCACAGACATCCTACAACATCACAGACATCGTACAACAACACAGACATCCTACAACAACACATACATCCTACAACATCACAGACATCCTACAACAACATAGACATCCTACAACACCACAGACATCCTACAACAACACAGATATCCTACAACAACACAGACATCCTACAACAACACAGACATCCTACAACATCACAGACATCCTACAACAACACAGACATCCTACAACAACACAGACATCCTACAATAACACAGACATCCTACAACATCACAGACATCCTACAATATCACAGACATCCTACAACAACACAGACATCCTACAACAACACAGACATCCTACAACATCACAGACATCCTACAACAACACAGACATCCTACAACATCACAGACATCCTACAACATCACAGACATCCTTCAACAACACAGACATCCTACTACAACACAGACATCCTACAACATCACAGACATCCTACAACATCACAGGCTCATGGCAGCCAGTGAGACAGACTTGGTTCAAGAACCTAACTGCATCTCCCCACTTCTCCTGACGGCAATAGGGGAAGGAAAAAAAAAGTTAAATAAGTAACTCGGTAAAGATTACATTAAAATTCGTCTGCTAAAATGACATTTAAAACAAAGACTCACGGAATTAATTATTGAATTGACTACATTTATTTAATATCACATTACAAGTTATCACCTAAAGGCTTGCCTCTTTATACATAAACCACAACCTGTTGTTGCACTTTATTATTTCCATTAACATAAACTCTTGCGCTAACAGAGCCACTTTATTTTACATTGTTTTCATTATTATAAAAATATCGGCTGACCAATACCAATCAAAGCTTGAAACAATTAAAATGTACCACAACGAAGAGCTGTATGTCAGGTTTTAGCTGCCTACGATAAGGAGGTTGTAATGATTGTAGGCGTCAAAGATTTGAAACATTAAAACAACGGACATGTTAAGTTAATAAACAAGTATAAGGTTGCGGAGCATTGCTCTAGACGAGTTAAATTATTTAGGAAAACAGATAATTGTTTCGTGAAAATTATGTTCAGTTTATTTGTATTTCCTATCTTTAATCTCAAACAGGTGTTGCTTGGATCTCTTCAACAGGGTTGTGTGTGTCACTGAGGTACGATCTATTCAACATGTTTGTGTGTGTCAATGTGGTACGATTTCTTCCACAGGTTTGTGTGTGTCACTGTGGTAAGATCTCTTCAACAAGTTTGTGTGTGTCACTGTGGTGTGATCTCTTCCACAGGTTTGTGTTTGTCATTGTGGTATGATCTCTTCCACAGGTTTGTGTTTGCTACTGTGGTACGATCTCTTCCACAGGTTTGTGTTTGTCACTGTGATACCATCTATTCCACACGTGTGTGTTTGTAACAGAATAAAACACTGGTACTTCACTCTTACTGGACATATTGTGGGGTTGGGGGAGGGGGGAGAATAAAGTTAAAACCCATGGTAACAATATTAACATTTGATCAACAACAAAACTTCGTTAATAAATAAGTAAAGAACAACAAAGAGAAAAAATACAGGACATGTAAACAACATGGTAGGTAAGACCATCAACCACGTGATAGACAGAACTTTCGATCGATCGGGGGACCATGATCGCTCTCTCGTGTCAGGACGCCACTTGAAGGGGAGAACGAAGAGATATAGCTGAGTGTCGCTGTGATGTTTTGACAGTTATGGAATATTATCTTTTTATAAATTATTAACGTTCTCAGCATTTGTCTCTACCATGGCAAAATCTGTTGACTATTTTAATTTGTATGTTGGCTCTCATCTTTATAATCTGGTCTTCTTAAATTAATCATATTCTTGTAACTGTTTTCTGTATCAATACTTTATGAGGGATATATTTGTTATAGAGCGTCCGAGTGGGAGAGTACAGGAGAGTAATTAACACAAGTAAAAATACTGACTATAAATCTACATGTAAAGTGTATAAAACATAATGGAAATATAAAACAGCTAAAACAAAAAACATACAAGTGGACCTGAAATATATAGCCGAATAATAACAACAGACTTATAACAATCAAAGAAAAATAAAGAACGACTGGTACAAACTGTAGAGAATGCTATGTTCAAATAGAAATCTGTGAAATGTCTAGTCTCAACAAAAGAAAATCGTTAGGTCCAAATGGATCTTGACAGAGCTGACTGGAAAATTTGACGTCTCAAGCTTATTTGGATCCGTTGTTTACTGTGCCTTGTCACGTGTGCCTGGTCACGCATTATTGAGCAAAAAACAAAACAAAAACAATCATCATTTGAATACCAAAATGAAAATAATGTTTATCTGGAGTCAAATGTTAGAAGTCAATCACAATCAGCTGTTACATCAACAGCTACATCAGCTGTTACATCGGCTGGCATCAGTAAACATCGGCTGGCGTCAATAAACATCGGCTGGCGTCAATAAACATCGGCTGGCGTCAGTAAACATCGGCTGGCGTCAGTAAACATTCTCCACACAACTTTAGCTTCATTCATTCTTCACAAATTATGTTGCCCACTTTTTAGTGAGAACATGTCTTTGGCTGATGCAAGTCGACTTGCCCAGAATCGTGATGCGTTCAGAGCAGCTGCAATGGAGACAACGTTCTGGAAAGAATACGTCACATGATGATGACTCTTCAGTGGTAAGAATATTTAAAGCAAGAACCTGTTGAAAGAATTACAAAAGAAGTAGAAAGTTCCGTGGTACCATCCATAACGCCTTGCTCAGTGATCATTATTTGTTTCAACCTGACGAAGAGGACTGGAGACATATTTTGATAGGGACCATAAAGACAAGACAAGATCTTGATTTGATGGCACGTGATGACATGTTGAGCTGTGTTGTTGTATAATTTTGTGTGAGAATCTATGTTGAGCTGTGTCATTTGACACAGTTGATCACAGTGATGTAACTTTAAGACTGATCCAATATGTAGATGTATTCATACAAGCTTGTAATTAGTGTATATAGATAACTAGATGTGCCCTTGAGAATACTTTGGGGAAATTTCAAACTGATATCATGGAAATAGGAAGCTGTAACTGATATTAAACCGAATCTAGCACTGGTCGTGATTTTATAAGCCGTGGTTGCTATTGTACATTTGGTATTTCAGCACGTACTGTTCGATCTATCAAGTCAACAGTGGTAAGCGTATCATCCAAAATTATTAAAAATTGGGACATAAAGCTATCCACAATTTTGAAATTCGATAGCCTACTGTAGCGTAAGGTTTTTCTGGTATGAAGATAGTGTTTAGAGAAGAAACTGAATTCTCTCCAGAATGTATGAAGTCCCAGTGTCAGAGAAGAGCACTGGTATCACAAGTGAGCTACAGCTGCAAATACTCTGAGCTAGACAATAGTTTAAGGCTTCAGAAATATACTTTGCCATCTTAGCTGTAGTAACCCATGTGATATTATAATATTATGTACACCTAACTAATTAGGTAATGAATGGTGAGTGTTGGACGATGGTGATTATTGTTATGTATTTACATCAAGTTGATAATATATTCAGAAGTTTAAACTTAAACAAAAAGTCCCAATGGGATCTTTAAATTATTTTACACCAAAAATGTTCTCTCACTGTTGTTAATTATACTAGTCTGTCTCTTTTATTCTATTCCCTAATTTCTCATCATCTGACCGTTTAATGTCTCACATTAGCTTCCGGAATAGTCACTATGTAACTCAACTTTGAATCAGCACTTGTCCAGATATGGGTTGACACATAACACTGTTGTTCTGAAAGTCACACTTCAGTCCAATCCCAGTAATCAGCGGGAAAAAAGTTATGGAACACTTCAACCTCTGGGCTCCTGTTATGGTTAGGTAGCAGGATCAAAGGTCCACTTGACTTCAGGGTTTATTTGAAAATCGACTATAGAACAAGGAACAAGGAGTATCAAGTGGCTAGGCAATGTCACGGAGATCTATTACATCCTATTGTGTGTATGAGATGAGGGTGTCATCAGATGTCCGCATGTATGATAAATGGCCTTGTATGATTTAGATATAGTGAGACAGACTGGTGTCTACTGCAAAACATTGTCTCAAATATAATAATACATGAATAATCAAAGCAATATGAATATATGGACAGGATGCCACCTTTGCCTTTCTCACCTACATGCCAAATCAGTACTGGTCTTGCTGGTAGGTTATAGACCCAGACAAAACCAGAATGGTTATATTTAGCCCTGACAAGGTCTGTGGTGGTTATTATTTAGGTTTTCCAATCTTCAGCATCATATCTACACAAACAATATGTCCGCTACATTCACAACACACTAAAATCTGAAATAAAATTGAAATTATTGACATAAATATCGATAGTAAACCTACACATCATCTAAGATCGATTCCAAGCTCTTACGAAGACTGTACTTTGTGAAGAATGTCCGCCATTCATGCAGTGGCAACTGACGCAGAATAGACTGCACTCTACTTTGACTTCTGGCTGGGTTGTTTAGTTGTGTGTATTTGAACTGAGCGTTCTCGCCTTATATATTGTGAGCGCGGGCGTCGCACTGAAAATTTCTCTCATTTCTGGTATTATGTTCAACTGTCCCATCAATCGTTCTAATACACACTCAATTAAATTTATCCCTGACGTTGTTTTATATTTCCTTTATCTTCCCCTACTGGAAGCTTCCTTTTCATATACTTAAACTTACAATCGGGTATGGCATGTATTTTCTACGAATTTATAAAGTCAATCACTAGGTTAGACCTGGGATGGGAAAGTCAAATAAAACTACAAATATCTTCATATATACATAATCCTTCCAACTTTCCTTTTGGATTTCCATTCCTGCGTATCCTTTCTGTACAAATCTCTAAGTGTTATCACAATTTACTGATACATAGTTCCAGTACAAAAGAAATTATTTACCTAACTTGCGACACTTTGCTTCGCCATTGTGGATTTTCTATACCGGCTTCTCTCTGATAACATCACCGAATGCGCATGCGTGACCGCTAATATTTTTAGAATGCTTAGTTACTCGGTGTCCGTTTTGTTTACATGCAGTTCAAGGCTCTTGTCGAAACCATCATAATTTATTCTTTCTCTGTTCGTTCTGTCAGTCCATTAGCTAACCGTGTTTTTGCACACTTTGCTACATATGCCCCCATCTTTTTTAAATTGTGCTTTGTACAATTTATTATTGTAAACACAGGCTGAAGTTATACCTCTCCTTTCTTTCCTTTCACAGCAATTGGTTGTGTGTTTTTGACTTTTGTAATAGGGTCGCCCCTATTCCCACATTGCTTGCGTCCGTTCTTAACACAAATTCTTGTGTGATATCTGCCAGGGTAAGGATGGGTTTGCTGGTGAGTTTTTCTTTTAGCTCGGTGTAAGCTTCCTCACACTCAGCGTTCCATTGGATCCTATCAGGCTGTCCTTAATAACACTATGCTTGAACTGTAGGGAGATTCTGACTTTGAGATAACATTCTCCTTTAATAAATGATCAATCTCTTCCGTGAGTGCCTGTGCTTGCTATTGTTCAGTCCATGTCCGCAACCATGCTTCCAGTGGACCGTGTATGGAGACGGCCAAACAACAACGTTGCCGGACCCACACCTATTTCTATTGTAAGGGGCAGTATATCGAAGTGGGGCCTGTATCCATCAATTGTTTGGTACAGCTTTGGTTCGTACCTCCTATAGTTCTGGTTGGTTTCCGCAGCTTTTTTAATACTGGTTGCTGACTAACCAATTTTTCCAGATGATCCAGGCCATGGTGTTCCGAACAATATCTAGTCGGGGTGGGATGTCTTTCGTCCCCTCTCTGTAAAATACGGAGAGTTGCCATGGTTACTGGTGTAACAGTAGACTCGTGATTTTGTTTTCTCTTTATCACTGCATCTACATGTTGTTTTCTTTTGTGTGTTTTCTTGGTGGGCCTACGTCCGCAACAATGCTTCCCTAGGTCCTGTAACTGGTCTACACTTCTGATTGAGGTTACCTGGTTACATTCTGAGCAAGATTTCATATAACAACTTATGTCTTCAATTATTCCTGGCCAGTAATATTGCAATGCAATCTTTTGACCAGTGGCCCCTTTTCCTCTGTGACCACTGCCTGATGTAGCATGCTCTTGCTCCATAATTTCCTCCCTATAGAATTTTGGCACCACCAGTTGCCTATGCCCTTTAGGTCCTTTTCCAGCTTGTCGGTAGAGTAGGCCATTTTTCTTATAGTAGTCTCCTTTCTCTGGAGGGTTATGGGCCTCTGGAAATTTGCCAAAACAAGGCTACATATTGCTGTCGGCAGTTTGAGCCTTTCTCATGTTTATAAAATTAATGTTTATTTGATTTTCCTCCTCATTTCTGGTGCTCGACCTGGCATGGTTTGCGGCCATGACAACAGGTTTTATTGGGTCACCCAAAAAGACATATTTACATCCTATTACCAGCGGGTATATAGGATCATCACTCACTGCTGCTCTTATCACTCCTTCCACATAGCGAGTTTTCACGTTGATCCTTGCTATGGGAAGTGTCATGGTGACGGTTCCCTTCATTGCCCCTTGTATGTCCACTGTTTCTGTGGTATGTTGATTAGGGTGAGCTAGGGTTGCACTCACGACTTAGTCAAATTCCAAACCTGAATCATATAAACACTGAATTTTAGTGCCATTACATGTCACTTCCTCAAAAACAGGGGGATGATAGAGGCCATTCTTACTAACTGCCAGTTCCTTCCTTCCCTTGCTACCTGTTGTAAGACACGCAGCGTGATACGGAGGGCTGTTCCTTCTGCATTTTGCAGTATTGTGGTTACTCATTTAGCAAGAAGTACACCACTTTTCTTCCTTTCTTGAAGGGTTATTGTCTGATCCTAGCGGGTTCTTGTCTTTATTATCATATCTTGGTTTGTACTTAGTTGTATTTTCTTTTTGTTCAAACTTGGTTGGGTTTTGGTTTGGTTTATAACTTTCTCCCTGTTTCCTCTTATTCACTTGAGACTAGGGAAGAGCCAGTTTATGACTTTCTGCACAGATTATTATTTCCTCTAATCTCTCTCTCTCTCTTATGTTCTACTAGAAAGGTCTTTGTCTCAGGAGACATGGACTCCAGGAGTTGTTCTAATAAATTCATCTCCTTGATCCCCTCGAAATCCTGAGTAAAATTTCTTAACTGGCACCACCTCAGCAAGTACATTTCTAACCTTGCTGAAAACTGCCGATGTGTCTCTCCTGTAAGAAATTTAGCAGTTCTAAATCTTCTTTTATAAGTTTCTTAATTTTGTTCATACCTAACCAACAATGCTTGTTTTAAGGCTTAATAATTGTTCTGATCTTCTCTTGGAAGTTTTAAGAACACATTATAAGCTACCCCTTTTAATCTTTGTGACAACTTCAAATTCCACTTATCTTTTTCCAAGCCATATGTAGTAGCCATTCGCTCATACCTGTCAAGGAAATCTTCTATTCCTTCGTCCTTTTCAACAAATGGGTCCAAATGAAAGTTCATGGCTCCATTTGAAGTACTTTGGCTGGAACTATTTTCAGAGTGAGATGAGCTGCTTCCATCACTATTAGCCGTTCCCTGGAGTTCAAGTTCTTTTAAACTCAGCTCATGAGCTCTTTGCAACTTCCTTTCTTCAGCTTCCAACATTTTGGCTTCTCTTTCAGCTTCCAATCTTTTGGCTTCTCTTTCAGCTTCCAATCTTTTGGCTTCTCTTTCAGCTTCCAATCTTTTGTCCTCTCTATCCAAACATTTGTCCACTTCAGTTGCGACATACTGGATAAGAGCATCACCTGTCAATCCTACGCCCTTTCCCTCTGCATGATTGCAGATCGAAACTTCACCAAATCAGCCATGATTAAATGTAAGAGGGTATCTAGTTTTACCTTTTACCAAGTTATCCTAATTAAATTTAATTAACAAATTGAACAAATTAAATTCCAAGTAACTATGTGAGCTTCAACAGTTTCCTAAGTACTAAATAGTACTTTTCCTAAACAAAAATTCAATTTTAGAATTTAATTCAAAAAATTTACTTTACAAACTACTTGTGGCACTAGACAGACTAGAGATAGCTGAAATACATAGAATATGGCTCAGGATACACAAGAATATCCCGAGAACGAGCCCCCAGTGTAGCGTAAGGTTTTTCTGGTATGAAGATAGTGTTAAGAGAAGAAATAGAATTCTCTCCAGAATGTATAAAGTCCCAGTGTCAGAGAAGAGCACTGGTATCACAATTGAGCTCCGGCTGCGAATACTCTGAGCTAGACAATAGTTCAAGGCTTCAGAAATATACTTTGCCACCTTAGCTGTAGTATCCCATGTGATATTATAATAAAATCAGAAAAGTAACTCAACTTAAACAGTTAAAAATTTGAAAAGTCACCTGAGTGCAATTTCAGAATTTAATATGTACACCAATCTAATTAGGTAATGAATGGTGAGTGTTGGACGATGGTGATTATGGTTATGTACTTACACCAAGTTGATAATATATTAAGAAGTTTAAACTTAAACAAAAAGTCCACATGGGATCTTTAAATTATTTTACACCACAAATGTTCTCTCACTGTTGTTAATTATACTAGTCTGTCTCTTCTATTCTATTCCCTAATTCCTCATCATATGACCGTTGAATGTCTCACATTAGCCTCCGGAATAGTCACTATGTAACTCAACTTTGAATCAGCACTTGTCCAGATATGGGTTGACACATAACACTGTTGTTCTGAAAGTCACACTTCAGTCCAATCCCAGCTATCAGGGGAAAAAAAGTTATGAAACTCTTCAACCTCTAGGCTGCTCCTGTTATGGTTAGGTAGCAGGATCAAAGATCCACTTGACTTCAAGGTTTATTTGAAATTCGACTATAGAACAAGGAACAAGGAGTATCAAGTGGCTAGGCAATGTCATGGAGACCTATTACATCCTATTGTGTGTATGAGATGAGGGTGTCATCAGATGTCTGCATGTATGATAAATGATACATTGTCTTGTATGATTTAGATATAGTGAGACAGACTGGTGTCTACTGCAAAACATTGTCTCAAATATAATAATACATGAATAATCAAAGCAATATGAATATATGGACAGGATGCAACCTTTGCCTTTCTCACCTACATGCCAAGTCAGTACTGGTCTTGTTGGTAGGTTATAGACCCAGACAAAACCAGAATGGTTATATTTAGCCCTGCCAAGATCTGTGGAGGTTATCACAGTGACTGTTAATTTATTTTACCATTCCGTTCCATATGTTATTAACTCTTTTAATGTTCAGTTTTCCTAGACATTTTGTATTTCTTTTCTTTCATTTTCTACCTTTCTCAAACCCACCCGGGGTTTGTTTACGTTTGGCTGGCCTTCAAAATAAAATAATTCCCACTGGACCAGCAGACGGTCAGCGTAGCGGTAATGTTATCTAAACGCACCTGTGGTCCGTCTGACCAGGGGGAATTTCTCTGGTCGCTCTAAGCCTTTGATCACGAGCGGCTGGTACCCTTTGAGGCCTGGGTAATAGTTTGATCTGTTTCAGGGGGAGATAAAACCCGCTGTTAGCCTTTGTGGGTTTTTGCCCCTTAGAACACAGCAGTAGTGTTCATAATATTACGTTACACGCCGATACATCTGTAGAAACGAGCCATGCCAGGTGTTTATTTGTAAACTATAAGAGTAGAAGGGTTTAATCAGGTAGACACACTCGTAGATATTTTCCTGGCCCGAGATGGACCATCATGAGATAAGGCAGACTTTAACACAGAACTAAATGTTAAGGCCTATCTCTAGTCATTTTTCGGGTTTCAGGGATACCGAATCGCTAGAGCAGACTCCAGTCAGGCGAAGAACGTCATGTTCTCTTCGATCTACAGGGTTTCTGAATACCGCTAGCATTCACGAGTTGTCAACCCCATTCCTGAACCTAAACCCTTTGTCAACGCCAAGTTAAGCTCACGCAGTGCAACGAGCAAACGCTAAATCTAGAACCACCTAACGTAGTAGTAGTTCTCTACTCGCCTATTGGATTACCAGTCAGAGCATTGCGGCTTCCAGAATATCAAAACCGCCCAGCATGTCTATAGCAGAATCTGATATCACCCGACTTTGTGTGCCTAAACGGGGCACTCAGCCAAACCACAGCCAAACCAGTTTAAACAGGATTTACAGCCAAGCAAGCAATAGCGCCGGATAAGAGCGCCTGGGACTCTTTGTCCTCAGGTAACTTCGTCTGGTGTATTTCTGGGTTTATGTAGAACTTCGCACTTAGGAGCGGCCAGAAAGAAAAACAGCGTCTTCCAGCCCGTCACGCAATTAGAGGTCACCAACGTTTAGCACCAACAAGGAAAGTTTTTACAGGTCAAGTTCATCACCCAATAAGTATATTTTTACGTAAAGACACTTTCTGGAGCTGGTACATTTGGTCCCACGAAAGCGGACGGACTGACACGCAGTTTATTCAGTTGGTAAACCAGAGGTAAATACAGAGTTCCAGCCCCTCACGCAATTAGGGGTGTCACCAAAGATAGCGCCTACATTGGATTTACAGGTCAATTCCATCACCCATGGAGTATATTTTTACGTAAAGACATTGGAGCTATTACATTTGGTCCCACGAAAGCGGACGGACTGTCGCTCAGTTTGTTTATTTGGTCAGCAGGAGATAGACAGTCTTCCAGTCCCCATCGCGAAATCAGGGGTGCCACCAACAATAGCGACTACAGTGGATTTACAGGTCAATTCCATCACCCATGGAGTATATTTTTACGTAAAGACATTGGAGCTATTACATTTGGTCCCACGAAAGCGGACGGACTGTCGCTCAGTTTGTTTATTTGGTCAGCAGGAGATAGACAGTCTTCCAGTCCCCATCGCGAAATCAGGGGTGCCACCAACAATAGCGACTACAGTGGATTTATACAGGTCAAGTCCATCACCCATGGAGTATATTTTTACGTAAAAAGACACTGTCTGAAGCATTGTACTTGGTCCCACGAAAACGGACAGACTGTCAGACAGTTTATTTATTTCTCCTGTGTTCTACAGGTTATTTTATGAGTGGTGGTGTGTGTGTTGTTGGTGTATTTGGCATATTTTGATTATTGATGCAGTTTTATGATGTTTGTGATGAGATGAATTATTTTCACGCTTTTCTTCATTTAATAAAGTTTACACATTTATTAATGCGCTGTTCACGACCCTTCCATCCATAATTAACTTGTTTTAGCTCTTTACTATAATCTCTATGTTTGATAAGAGAAAAGAGTGAGAGCAGGAGGTGCTTAGACAGTAAAAGTGAGTTGAGGCTTGGAGAGAGAGATCATTTTGATAAATCTTCTTCCAGGTTGTCTCAAGTCCATCTCCTATTTACACCTTTCTGTGTGTGTAATCTATAACTCTGTCAGTCCACTATCCCTTGTCGATTTCACTACTATTGTCCAACTCGACAAATACTCTACACTTTACTCAACCACGAAAGTGGTTATTATTTAGGTTGTCCAATCTTCAGCATCATATCTACACAAACAATATGTCAGATACATTCACAACACACTAAAATCTGAAATAAAATTTATATTATTCACATAAATATCGATAGTAAACCTACACATCATCTAAGATCTATTCCAAGCTCTTACGAAGACTGTACTTTGTGAAGAATGTCCGCCATTCATGCAGTGGCAACTGACGCAGAATAGACAGCACTCTACTTTGACTTCTGGCTGGGTTGTTTAGTTGTGTGTATTTTGAACTGAGCGTTCTCGCCTTATATATTGTGAGCGCGGGCGTCTCGGAGGCCAGCAGTGTTTGGTCCTTTTCAAGCACTGAAAATTTCTCTCATTTCTGGTATTATGTGCAACTGTCCCATTAATCGTTCTAATTCACACTCAATTAAGATTATCCCTGATGTTGTTTTATATTTCCTTTATCTTCCCCTACTGGAAGCTTCCTTTTCATATACTTAAACTTACAATCGGGTATGGCATGTATTTTCTACGAATTTATAAAGTCAATTACTAGGTTAGACCTGGGATGGGAAAGTCAAATAAAACTACAAATATCTTCATATATACATAATCTTTCCAACTTTCCTTTTGGATTTCCATTCCTGCACATCCTTTCTGTAAAAATCTCTAAGTGTTATCACAATTTACTGATACATAGTTCCGGTACAAAAGAAATTATTTACCTAACTTGCGACACTTTGTTTCGCCATTGTGGATTTTCCATACCGGCTTCTCTCTGATAACATAACCGAATGCGCATGCGTGACCGCTAATATTTTTAGAATGCTTAGTTACTCGGTGTCCGTTTTGTTTACATGCAATTCAAGGCTCTTGTCGAAACCATCATAATTTATTCTTTCTCTGTTCGTACTGTCAGTCCATTAGCTAAGCGTGTTTTTGCACACTTTGCTACACCTACACAAATACACGTTGTCCTAGTACATTAAGCTCATTCAAGACTGACATGATCTGGTTTAGTTTCAGTTAACATTAAGCTATTTAATCAGGCCTATCAGCCGCCTTTCGTTTAGGCAGTAAGTTTTTTGTCATTTCTGTCTAACAATAACTACACGTGAAAGATTAAACTTTCTTAATTTTCCAGCAAAACACATTGTAAAAACGTTATCTAGTGTATGAATCCCTGCAAGAAGGACGGTAATATCCTAGTTCCATGGACACCTGGAAACTAAAATTTAAAATACCGCACACAATTGTAAAATCGTAGATAAATTAAAACCATACCGTGAAGCTAATTTAATAACCTGGTTTTATTATATGAAAAACCCCAATTTCATTTTCTTTACTTTCTGTTAAAGGTAAAGATAAATTCCAGAAACATGAAACAAGTCGCATCACCGCCGGAGATGGATTCCAGATGGATTGCTTGAAAGACATTAGACAACCAACATTTTTTTAGGAAATTATTATAGTTGATGTTATGTGAGTTGGATTAAGAACTCTAGGAACCCAGACCTCCAGGACTGCACAGAGTTTGCGGGGAGAAGTTCTTGTCGTAATTAGATAGGTTTGAAAGTTATTTATGGTCCCGTCTGAGTAGAGTGGATGGTGAAACGTACGTGAAAAATAAAGGTGTGAGAATAGATTTTACTGGTGAATAGTTTAAGGAGAAGATCTGTCTCTGGAATGAGTAGTTTCTCTAGTCCAGCCTATTTATACGACTATAATTTAGTACAAGACAATCTTTCCCTCCCCACATGTAAATATAAGTTTAACTACACACACACACACACACACACACACACACACACACACACACACACACACATATATGTGACTACAAGACACACAAACGTGAAAAACTATGGTTAATTGTTTATGGGTCTGACCAACACACAAAGTTAGGTTTTCTTTGTTGTTTATTATCATTAAACTTGACAACACCAAATATCTAAAGAAAGATCAAATAAAATCAGAATTACATACATAGGAAAATAACAGAATACATGTGCCCTCCCCTTGTTGAGAAAAAAAAGAACCCAACAAGTTAATAACCCCAAAGGTCAAAGGTTAGCGCTATGTTACAGAATAGACAGTAAAGAAAAGAACAAAGTTCCTACTAAATGATATCCAGTAAAGTAAACAAGTTTTTAAATCCAGATAAGTACGATCCAGTAACAAGAAAAAGTATTCGCTCTCTCTCTCTGACATACAGTGGCCACTCAATCACGCTTACCTAATCTTGATGATATCTTTGGAATTACAATTATTCTGAATATAAAAAATGTCAGGTGTATGACCCAAATTGGCCCCAGTCCATCCTTCAATAAGTAAGATTAACAAGGTGGACGCCTAATTTGGTGGTTGATTCCTGGATAGACAATTGTCACCTCGAATAGTTAGTGTAGAAACCGAGATCTTGTGTTCACAGTAAACAGTAGAAAATAATTCCAGTATTTGGAAACATCTGGTTGCTAAAACTGTTACAATTGATAACTGATGGTAATCCTATCGGCTGGCTCTATGTGAATGCCGATTCTGAAACAGCGTAACTCTTCTGGGTAAAAATCCACTTGAATACGACTGTCAAAAGTCAAGAGTAATGTTATTTGTTTTACGCCCCCAGTGAGCTGATAAAATTGAACAAAATATTTCTGGGTTTCATAGTCCAGTTAAATTGACTAATTAAATGTTTATTTGTCTCTTTGGCCAATCCTGTTCACAAATGAACTTGGGGATGTGTAAGCCAAGAAGAAGACATCATTCACCAATCAGTAAATGAAGAAAAAAAAGACCGCTGGTCGCCCTTGATCAGGTCTGCTTAAGAATAAAGAAACATTATGGAAAAATGCTACTATTATACATATATAGCTACATATATGTACACAGAAGGGACAAAGACGATCTCTTATCCACTCCGTCAGTCCTGATTAAAGTTAACCGGCACACGGTGTATTTAGCCTATCCTATCGCGCGTCGCTTTCGCTAGCGCGGCGTCTCTAGGTCAGGTGAAGGTATGCGCCCTCCCCGCCCCTGGCTCGCATTAACGATCAGCGTACAGTGTCTATTATTATTTAATTATCCATAAGTGCACTTAACAAATATCGCCTGTCATTAATAGCTATTAGATGTGGGTCGTCGTATGGTATTAAATAACAGCCACTTACTAAAATTACACAAAATGAAATATAACGTGAATTCGATTCTGTCACTTATCAGTCGCGCCGAGTGTATTAATTAGTCAACTAAAACGTCTCTTCTTGTGTGAGAAAACGGGTGGTAAAATTCACATTAAACTCAACAACTGGTAAGAAATATCTACGCGTTATTATTATTTCACTGCTCTTAACAGCTAGAACTTTAAATGAATTATAATGGTAAAAAGCTTTAACACTTAAGCACACATTTCTATTACCAGAAAATCAGAATGAAATCCCCACGAATACTATTAACACATCTAGCAAAAATGGTTCTAGCTACTGCGTGCTTAGACTATCCGAAAAGTTCTGAGCGACAACTGATATCTGGTTTGGGAAGACACAGTTTATATATCATCATGGTATTATGATCTCTAGAGGATGCTAATTTTCACACTATTTTGCATAGCAGAGAAATCATAAACCTAAGTCCCCAAAATAAAAGGTTTTCACGGTCGCTCTGTCGGACGTTGCTAAGCGACAACAGAGACTTAAAACGTGTAACGGGTTCTCGTAGATTTAGCCCGCTTCTGGAGATCACAGAGTTATCTTCTGGAGATCACAGAGTTATCTCCCCCTGTATGTACGAAAATCAAAGGTTACTCGGGAAAATATTTTTGCCCGAGCGACTCACTTCAAAAGGGTCCGGTGTTATTCCACTTGCGTCTGTTTGTTATCCGATGATTGACAGATCAGTTCGCGTGAGAAACTCAGGTAAACAAACCTCATTCGCTACCTGTTATGACTGGCAGGTCGCGGAAGTTGGTAAACAACTTTGTTTGTTTTTATGTTCAAGGAAAAGAGGCGTGGATTAAAAGTGAGTAAACGCAGGCTGTAAATGCATGGTTTTTTCCTAGCAAATCATAGAACGCTACGTGGTCACGAAAGACTGTCAGATACTGTAGGCTATACTTCCATTATACGTCACAGTTCTAGACCCCAGGGTAAAAGGGGAACGACTAAGTAAGTAAGATATTATATGAGATTTTGAAATGTATGGGTCACATACTTCGCCAGCGTCCTGCAAACATTTATGTGGATAATCATGGACAAATGAAAACAGGAACGGCAAGTCCACACGGTGCTGTTGTCATTAGATGTTTAAAATAATGCATATAACATTTATGTCACTTTGCATACAACCGTAAAAAAGATTTTGTCACCTGACTTGCCTTCTAATGTGCCATACAAGAGGTTGCTAGGGAGACACATTGAGAAACCTTGTTGATAGTATCACAAGACATTCCTTGCTATGGAATCCCCGAAGTAATATAAATTGAGTAAAAAAAAACAGCACACACAAACACACACACCTTGGAGTCGAAAGTTTTATGGTGGCATATTCTCATACTGCTCCGTTCTCATGGATCTCTGAAGAGACTAGGAATAGCCCAACCGCACCCTCTGGCATGTCGTACAAGGCGACTAATAGAAGGTTGGGCATGCGGCTGACAATTTAAAACAAAATGCCACAGAAACCACAGGTGTAAGATCGCGTGATAGCTTTGTGTAGGCTTTCTGTGAGTCCAGCTGTAATGGTGGCTGGATAAGATCATGTGACTGCTTTGTGCAGGCTTTCTGTAGGTCCAGCTGTAGTGGTGGCTGGATGCTTCGTAAGTAGCACAAAGGAAATTATGATGACACACACATACACACAGACACAGACAGACACGCAGACAGACACATATAGACAGACTCACAGACACACACGCACAGACAGAGACACACACAGACACACTCAGATACGCACAGACCCACACACAAACACACACAAACAGACACACTCAGATACGCACAGACACACACACACAAATACACACAGACACAGAGAAGATAACTGGAAACACAAATGAACGAGATACAGAAAACACAGGGCGACCTTTGACCCAGGACATAAAGGTTGTTGTTAGCTTTACATTTTGGCATGTGCTCCAGTGGGAACATAAATGTAGAGATAGTTGGTTAACGACATCAACGTTAAATAGAGTGATAGGAAATGTTTGATACAATATAATGACAGAAAGCTGAAATAAAAACCTTGTTAAATAGAGTTACAGCAAATGATTGATACAATATAATGACAGAAAGCTGAAATAAAAACCTTGTTGAGAGATAGGAAACTCTTTACAGAGCGATACAACAGGAAGCAATCTGATCATCAGAAGAAGTCCCCCCGTCCGACAAGTATTTCGGCCCTATATACTCCTTTACACTCTAAGGGGGGCGGGCCCACTTGGGTCATGACAGAATTTATTTATTTTTATTTATTGTTTTATTTATTTTATTTTATTATTACTTTTTTCCCCCATTTACTAGCTTGTTTGTTTAAAAAAAAAAACCCTACTCATTTTTTTATTATTATGCTTGCATACTGTAAATGAATGGTAACTTTATAATGTTGCATGCCTTTAAATTAATGCTTAAAGCATCATGTGGGAATGAAAGGATATAGTATGCAAGATTAATGAGAGTGGAAGGGCAGAATGTTAGACGGGCCTGCGCGCCCAATTCTTTACCCTTCGAAAATAAAGTTCGTTCGTTCGTTCGTTCGTTCGTTCGTTGTCTTGTATCGAAAATGAACCCATTTCACTTATGGTAGCAACTTTAAATTCCACAACTCCGCCAGCCGTGGAGGCAATTGTGAAAGTAACAAAGAGAAGACAAATTATTCCGTTCGTTCCGTCGCACACACTGAGACACCAGCGCGAAGTCAACGAGTCGCCACTGCGCGTTCCCCACTGGACTATTGATACTGACACCCCTTATAGTATACACCGCTTGTCGCCCCTGAGTCGCAGCCCGTTCACTAGTCCACCACAAACCTCAGCGTATTGTGGACTTAGAAAAATTCCTGGTGTTTTCTGTACCGCAGCGTTTTTATTGTTACGATCTCCATTCCCCATTGCGGTTGTTCCACAGCCAGCCTGATGCCTTTTCGGCAGTTTCACTAAGCCTCTTCAGGGCCCTTGTTCTCGACTGTCCCCTCAGCCCCAACAGTTTCAATAGATCATACACTGATGCAGCCACAAGCCCTCTTGCGCCCACTTCAACAGCCATGACCCTTGCAGTGAACCCATCGTGTCTCAGATCCGCGGCCAGATCACTATACTTGGCCGCTTTGAACGAATGTTGCTCATCTAATCTGGATTCAAATGGCACGGTCAGTTCAATCAGTATGACCTGAAGCGTTGCTGCAGAATGACGCACTATATCCGGCCGTCTCCGCGATTTTCGGATACTCTCTGGATATGCCCCTCGTCCAGGTAGGTCTACCGCCATCTCCCAATCATTTGCACAATCAAGAAGAGATGGTAAACTGCTACCAGGTTTATTCGGTTTGGGGTGTGCTGACTTTCCTGCCCTCAGAAAGTATGTGTTTGCGGTGTCTGGCCGGACTTTGCTATTCGCCTTCATTCTTGCCAGATCTATTGTCGCAGCAAGCTCATTTAGCACTTTGTTATGGCGCCAAGTGTATCGCCCTTGCCCTAATGACACCTTACGCGCTGAGAATGACACCTTACACGCTGAGATGACACCTTACACGCTGAGAATGACACCTTACACGCTATTTGTTAAATAGAGTTACAGCAAATGATTGATACAATATAATAACAGAAAGCTGAAATAAAAACCTTGGTCTAAATAGCATGAACGTTAAACAGAGTGACAGGAAATGTTTGATCAAGTAATCACTGCTGAAATAAAGGCATTAGTGTACATGGTGTGGTGAAATGGGATGTTATAAATATTTATAGGGGACTTAGTGTATACTGACTGAGATCAGCTGTGAAGGTATCTGTATCTAATAAGTGTAGTGTATTACAGATGACCTTACTTGCTACCACATATTTAAACCTCAGTCAGAATTATTCTGGAATATTGTGATGACTACGTTGAATGTCTAGGGTTTTGTAAATGATGAAGTGTAAGTCACAACAATAACAGACAGATAAACAATTTAATTTATTCAACCACACTTGACAACATTGTGACACTCACATACATATAACACTCTATGAGACTATCTTAAATGAGTCACTGGTAAATTTTCAAATATATATGTATTAAGTACTTTCACTAATAGAGATCCTGATTCAACTACACAGTGAACCAGGAATCATAATAAAATGTAATCACAATTTATATGTACATAATTTATAAATATGAATCTTGTAGTGACATATTTTATTAGTATTATACTATGTGTGTCAGTTGTGTAGTGGTACTATGAGGTAATACTGGTTTTGGTTTTCAAGCTATGTTGGTATTTGTCATCATGACTTCAAGTGTTTGTTTCTGTTGGAACTAGTATTGGAGATGTTCTCAGTTCCTGGCATTAAAACAATTAATTTCCCCTCTTATTTTTATACAATGTCAGTTTAAGATGGGGTTACATAATGTTGAGCTCCGCTGGCCACATAGGCTTATCTTTCGTGATGGCGGCAGGAAAAGACTCCTCTGCTCGATTGCTCCCCTGTGTTCTGGAGACACCTCACTGTTTGCTATATGGACCAAGGAGTATGCTGTCCGCCTCTGGATTCAGCAAAGCTCTGACCAGGTGCTGCTAAATAACTTTAGGACCACAGTCCCTGAAACAAGAAGGTTGTACCTCCTACTTCAGAACTAATTTATACTCTATTTCTACATTGAGCACAATACATAACAAACACTGAGTTCAGAGCGGTAGGCCAACTGCTATCTTCATCTGAAACATTTTACACCAGCATTCTCCTCCCTAATGGTTACTACGCCTCTGCAATTTCATCTGTAAGTCCTTCTATACAATAGGATAGGTGTCAGTGTACTATTTGGTAATTCCATGTAGTTTTACTTTTCTCCGACACCTTCTGTTCAGGTTGGAGCACTATATAGGCCTTGCCTCAGGTTCGCTACTGAACCACACACATATACAGACATAAATTATTAATTTACATTCAATTTTCATTAAAAAGATATCAAATATTTCAAGCTTACCACAATTCATGGAAATAATAAACAGATACGTTGACTGGTGAAGAATAATGGCACAAATTATGGCACAAATTCCGACCTGCCTCTGTCTCAGGCTTTTATTTAGAAAAATATAAGCTGACTCTCAACGCACTGTTGCTTTAGAAAGTATTTTTGAAAATATGGTGCTGAACTGACGCGTCTAAGTGACTATATCGACGGGTCTAACCAATCGTGCCATGTTTTCCCAAGCGTTTGAAAAAAGTACCCTTCCATCCGTCTCCCCTAACAACGAAAAATAGTATTTATAGTCCGACTAATCGTGTTTAGCCTTACATTTATTTCTATCCAATCACATAGGATTTAACATGGGGACCTATTTCCCGTACAATGGTGGTTTAAAAATCTGCCACTGAGCAATTCTGATTTTGGTGTTGTCTGACAGCACCACCATTTTATTTTGGCTATAACTTGTTAATTCCTTGACTATTTGCATAAAACTTAACATATTCTTTGTCAGCAAGTCCTAAGGAACCCAAATATATAAGTTTTATGGGGCTAAGTGGCGGCGTTCAAAATATGTATTTTCTAGGATAGTCGTGTATTTGTTTTTTTATTTTTTATGTTTAGAACCGCCACCTGTCCTGCTGTACTGTCAGACTAATGTCAGGATTTTAGACATAAAACAGTAGAATGTCATGTTTCCTAATAAGCGTTTTGTAAGTTTTTAAACACAACTCTCGTATGGGTAGTGTTTTTTATCACTGTCCATCTGAAAAAAAAAGTATTGCGTCTGGCCTTACGCTTGTTGGGGTGGCATTAATATCGCGAGACGCGTGTTTAGTGTTGCATGCGTTCCTCCGATCAGCCCTCCCTTCTTTCTATCCTAAGTCCATCTGTCCGTTCGTTTATGGTAACGTAGTGTAATTAATGCTAGTATTAATTTAGGTCATTAATCAGCTTGCGTATCTCAAGGTTTTTCTTAGAACTGCAGTACCCGTTTCATTGTGTTGTGGAAACGCGTGTATGATGCAGTAGGCTTACTATCAACGAGAAAGCGTTACAATTTTGCAGACGGAGCATAAAATGGGTGCCTCGAGTACCGTCATTGTGACAGCACTGTTCTTTACCATTCTTCTTTCCTTTTATAGAATTTATTTGTTAGGCTTTACATTTACCTTTTAATTTATATATGTGGATTTAGAATGTTTCACGACAAATTCTCCCCACTTAAAACAGACGTTATATGTCAGTCTATAATTCTTTATACACATAGAGAAATTTATTATTATTTCTGGGGCTTACGGTGATTCTCATCACACGGATGGCGGCTTAAAAAATCCGCTCCCAGATTTGTTTTTCCACTTATATACTCTATGCAAAACTCATAGGGCTGGATCAGTAATGACCAACGGAGTAATCTAGAATTCTCATGTCTAGCCTACGCTAGAAATGACAAGGGTTTGTGGTCCGTTTGCAACTTAAATGCCTTCCCATACAGATAAATATTGAATTTCTTTATCGCCCATATTACTGCAAGACATTCCTTTTCGCTAGTTGAGTAAATGGTTTCAGCTTTATTCAACTTTCTGCTAGCATATGCCACTGGGCTTAATTCCCCATCCAATGCATCTGATTTCTGTAGCAGAGTTGCACCTAACCCAATATTACTGGCATCAGTCCTTACAATGAATTCTTGACTTAAGTCAGGTAGTTTCAAAATAGGTTTGCTTGTAAGCTTTTCCTTCAATTCCTGGTAAGCCAATTCACATTGTGGTGTCCATGTAATTCGATCTGGATTTCATTTACGTGTCAAATCAGTTAACGGTGCACATATGGAATTAAAGTTTTTGATATACTTTTGGTAAAAACCACATAATGAGACAAAGGATCTCACGTCTTTCTTGGTTTGTGGTTTCGGGGCTTTCTTTAGTTTCTCTAAATTCTTGGGGTCAGGGGTCATGTTTCCCTGATAGACTGTGTGTCCCAAGAATTCTAATTCTTTACATCCAACGCAACATTTGGTTGGTCGGGCTTTTAAATTCGCTTCTCTAAGTCGATTAAACAGCATGTTCAGAGAGTCAATGTGTTCCTCAAATGTTTCTGTTGCTATAAGGATATCATCCATGAAATTTGTGATACATGGATTATTCAGAGGGTCCAATAATTTTCTCATCATTCTAGAGAAGACACTAGGTGCATTCTTCAATCCAAATGGCAATCTGTTAAACTCATAGTGTCTCTCTGAGGTACTAAAAGCTAGGTATGGTCTAACCTTAGGCTTTACTGGAATCTGATAGTATCCTTTACTCAGATCCACTTTTGAGAAATATTTAGCTTTATTTAGCCTGGCAAACAACTGATTTGTATCCGGCAATGGATCCACCTGTTCTTCTGTGATAGCATTCAGTCTCCTGTAATCTATACAGAGTCTATGTTCTCCAGAGGGTTTCCTTAGGAGTACCACACTGGAACTATACGAAGATTCACTATGTGAAATAATTCCTTCCTTCAACAAATAGTCTATCTCTTCCTTCAAAGCTTTCTCCTTAGCAAAAGGAATCGAATAGGGTTTCATACAGACAGGTGTGGGGTCTATCAGTTTCATATCATATTCCAATAAAGTTGTATGCCCCGGTCGGTCCGTTAACACCTCTGTATGATTATCTAGAACCTGTTGCACTCTCTCTTTCTGATTTTTCGTTAAATGTGTACTGATTTTCACCTGTGCCGCTGTCTCACAGGGGTGTAATGGATATTCAAATGATGAAAGTGGTTCCTTTTTCATCTCCATTGCAATGGACAAGGTTAACAAGTGTGTCTCTTCCTGATGTTCTCTTTCCAAATATTTCTTCAGGAGATTCACATGATAGATTTTTTCTTTCTTCTTCTTATCTATCTTATAATTTGTTCTAGACACCTTCTCTAGAACTGTATATGGACCTTGCCATCCAATTTGTAACTTATTCTGACTACCGGGTAGAAGAAGCAGTACCTTCTCTCCCACAGCCAAATCTCTGTCTTTAGCTTTCCTGTTAAAATAGGCAGCATGTTTCTTCCTGGCTTGTTTCAAATTTTCATTGGCAAGTTTCCAGCCAGTTTTTAAACGAGTGGTCAGCTCATTCACATATTGGTATGAGGATGTAATATTTTCCTCTGCCTTTTCATCAGTCCACGTTCTTAACAGTGTTACATATGGACCTTTAATTTTGTGGACCTCTTTGTCCATGCACCGGTATGGTCTCTTCCACTCGAAGCGCTATAGTGTTGATTTTTCTTCCCAGAAGTATCATGCACAAATCGACCGCTACCAATTCTTTTCTTGGGGCTTTCTCCCCACTTAGACTTCTTGATGAGAGATTTCCTCTCTAATCTTCTTCCTCCAGTTTACATAAGTCCGATTGAGGGATTTTCGGCTTATCCTGGGGTAAGACATCTTTTTGCACTCTCTGCATAGTGGCCATTGTAAAACAGTTAAGTGAAGCTTGTCCGTGAAAAGGGGCTTCCCATTTCATTTGGTCCACTTTATTTAATTTATATTTCTTTTTATTGTCAGGCCTAATTTTGCCCCGTGGCATGTCCAGGTCCTGATCAATGTTCCCACTTGTGGGTGTTCCCTCATGTGCTATGCTACACCTTTCTACAAAATTCTCAATGTCCCACCTTGCCTTGGGCCAATAATAATTGTGAGCCACCTTTTGGATGATGGTACCTATTTTCTCATGGTCCCCATCTGGTTTCACATGTAGGCTCCTTATTAATTCTGCCCTATATCTTTTAGGAAGTACCAGCTGTCCCTGACCTTTGGATCTAGCTCCAGTCTTCCTATAAATCAACTTGTTTTTCATGTAAAAATCTCCCTTGCCTGGAGTTGTATGACAAGTTGACAATTTCCTAAAACAAGGCTTGAGGGTCTTATTCCCAGCCTGTGCCTTCCTCATCTCTTCTGGAGTGGTATCTAACAGAATATCCTCCTCCTTTCTTGAGGTCGACCTGACCTGAAGGGTTGCCATAACTATAGGGTTCCTTCTGCAACGGTCAGTGTCATGATTGTTCATCTTACAATTTTTACACCACCTTTTCCCTTGGTTGAAAGATTTTCTTTCATCATATTTCCTATCATCGAATTGTGGGGTTTTATTTTTATTGTCGTACCGTGGCCTATCAAACTGGTGCTTACCTTTGTTTTGATCTCTAGGATCAAATTTATTAAAGTTCTGTGGTGCCCTAAAATTTTCTACCTGTTTCTTTTTATTACCTGATACCTCTGCCTGAGCTGCTTGATACCTTTCTGCAACATTTAGTAACTCACCCAGCCTCTCTGCACCTTGTTCCATGAGAAACTTTCTCAGGTCTGGAGCCATGGACTCTCTTAATTGTTCTATAAGGATCATTTCCTTAAGATCTTGGGTTTTCCCCAGAGAAGTCCATTTCTCCAAGTATGTCTCTATCCGTGCAGAGAACTGGTGATAGGTTTCACCTGACAGTAGTTTAGCATTCCTAAATTTTTTCCTATAAAATTCTGCGTTCTTTTCATATCTTAACAAAAGAGCCTGCTTTAGCATGTCATAATTTTCTTGATCACCTCTGTTCATTTTGGCAAAAACTTCATAAGCTGCCCCACGAAGACCTTGAGATAACTTTAAGCTCCACCTTTCTCTCTCTAACCCATACGTGGTAGCTAATAGTTCATATCTATTTAGATAGCTCTCAATATCATCGTCTTTCTCAACAAAATGATCTAAATGAAAGTTCATAGCTGAGGTTGAGGCTCCCTGACTAGCAGTAGCATCGGAGGTAAAGGGACTGGCACCATTTTCAGGAGCATGGCCTTGAAACTCAAACTCCCTTAGTCGTAACTCATGTTCCCTTTGTAATCTCTTCTCCTCCTTTTCTGCTTCCCTCTCTGCAGCTAATCTCTTGTCTTCCCTTTCTGCAGCTAATTTCTTCTCTTCCCTTTCTGCCTTTTGTTCTTCTAATTGGAGCCTCTTAGTCTCAGCCTCAGCCTGCAGCCTCTTAGTCTCAACCTCAGCCTCAAATTGTAACTTCTTAATTTCCTTTTCAGCCTCTAACTTTCTTTCGGCCTCTTTTTCTAATCTTCTTTCTTCCCGTTCAATATATTTGTCACATTCAGCAGTGACATAAGCAATCATAATTTGCCCGTCCATTCCTAACTCTTTCGCAGTCTGTACAGCAGCAGATCGAAATTTGGCCAGGTCCGCCATTTTCTACCTGGTAAATGTCTAAAATATTTAACTAAACAATTTTATCTATGACTAATTAACTCAGGACACACAGGCACTGAGAGCTCAACCTTATTTATTTTCACCCAAGGATACCTTTTAAATTGTATTATTCCCTGAAGTGAATTACCCCCAATATTTATAATAGGGAAAGATTCAAAATCCCGGTTAGGACCCCAATATATGTGGTGAAATGGGATGTTATAAATATTTATAGGGGACTTAGTGTATACTGACTGAGATCAGCTGTGAAGGTATCTGTATCTAATAAGTGTAGTGTATTACAGATGACCTTACTTGCTACCACATATTTATACCTCAGTCAGAATTATTCTGGAATATTGTGATGACTACGTTGAATGTCTAGGGTTTTGTAAATGATGAAGTGTAAGTCACAACAATAACAGACAGATAAACAATTTAATTTATTCCACCACACTTGACAACATTGTGACACTCACATACATATAACACTCTATGAGACTATCTTAAATGAGTCACTGGTAAATTTTCAAATATATATGTATTAAGTACTTTCACTAATAGAGATCCTGATTCAACTACACAGTGAACCAGGAATCATAATAAAATGTAATCACAATTTATATGTACATAATTTATAAATATGAATCTTGTAGTGACATATTTTATTAGTATTATACTATGTGTGTCAGTTGTGTAGTGATACTATGAGGTAATACTGGTTTTGGTTTTCAAGCTATGTTGGTATTTGTCATCATGACTTCAAGTGTTTGTTTCTGTTGGAACTAGTATTGGAGATGTTCTCAGTTCCTGGCATTAAAACAATTAATTTCCCCTCTTATTTTTATACAATGTCAGTTTAAGATGGGGTTACATAATGTTGAGCTCCGCTGGCCACATAGGCTTATCTTTCGTGATGGCGGCAGGAAAAGCCTCCTCTGCTCGATTGCTCCCCTGTGTTCTGGAGACACCTCACTGTTTGCTATATGGACCAAGGAGTATGCTGTCCGCCTTTGGATTCAGCAAAGCTCTGACCAGGTGCTGCTCAATAACTTTAGGACCACAGTCCCTGAAACAAGAAGGTTGTACCTCCTACTTCAGAACTAATTTATACTCTATTTCTACATTGAGCACAATACATAACAAACACTGAGTTCAGAGCGGTAGGCCAACTGCTATCTTCATCTGAAACATTTTACACCAGCATTCTCCTCCCTAATGGTTACTACGCCTCTGCAATTTCATCTGTAAGTCCTTCTATACAATAGGATAGGTGTCAGTGTACTATTTGGTAATTCCATGTAGTTTTACTTTTCTCCGACACCTTCTGTTCAGGTTGGAGCACTATATAGGCCTTGCCTCAGGTTCGCTACTGAACCACACACATATACAGACATAAATTATTAATTTACATTCAATTTTCATTAAAAAGATATCAAATATTTCAAGCTTACCACAATTCATGGAAATAATAAACAGATACGTTGACTGGTGAAGAATAATGGCACAAATTATGGCACAAATTCCGACCTGCCTCTGTCTCAGGCTTTTATTTAGAAAAATATAAGCTGACTCTCAACGCACTGTTGCTTTAGAAAGTATTTTTGAAAATGTGGTGCTGAACTGACGCGTCTAAGTGACTATATTGACGGGTCTAACCAATCGTGCCATGTTTTCCCAAGCGTTTGAAAAAAAGTACCCTTCCATCCGTCTCCCCTAACAACGAAAAATAGTATTTATAGTCCGACTAATCGTGTTTAGCCTTACATTTATTTCTATCCAATCACATAGGATTTAACATGGGGACCTATTTCCCGTACAATGGTGGTTTAAAAATCTGCCACTGAGCAATTCTGATTTTGGTGTTGTCTGACAGCACCACCATTTTATTTTGGCTATAACTTGTTAATTCCTTGACTATTTGCATAACACTTAACATATTCTTTGTCAGCAAGTCCTAAGGAACCCAAATATATAAGTTTTATGGGGCTAAGTGGCGGCGTTCAAAATATGTATTTTCTAGGATAGTCGTGTATTTGTTTTTTTTATTTTTTATGTTTAGAACCGCCACCTGTCCTGCTGTACTGTCAGACTAATGTCAGGATTTTAGACATAAAACAGTAGAATGTCATGTTTCCTAATAAGCGTTTTGTAAGTTTTTAAACACAACTCTCGTATGGGTAGTGTTTTTTATCACTGTCCATCTGAAAAAAAAAAGTATTGCGTCTGGCCTTACGCTTGTTGGGGTGGCATTAATATCGCGAGACGCGTGTTTAGTGTTGCATGTGTTCCTCCGATCAGCCCTCCCTTCTTTCTATCCTAAGTCCATCTGTCCGTTCGTTTATGGTAACGTAGTGTAATTAATGCTAGTATTAATTTAGGTCATTAATCAGCTTGCGTATCTCAAGGTTTTTCTTAGAACTGCAGTACCCGTTTCATTGTGTTGTGGAAACGCGTGTATGATGCAGTAGGCTTACTATCAACGAGAAAGCGTTACAATTTTGCAGACGGAGCATAAAAAGGGGGTCTCGAGTACCGTCATTGTGACAGCACTGTTCTTTACCATTCTTCTTTCCTTTTATAGAATTTATTTGTTAGGCTTTACATTTACCTTTTAATTTATATATGTGGATTTAGAATGTTTCACGACACATGGCACAAACGTTAAATAATAATAATAATAGACCCTTCAGTCATAACTGACTATGAGAATGCGCCCCTGAGGTGACAGCCCTTAGCTGCTTATTTTTCTCGTGCTCCTTTCGACGTTTTCTCCTTTCTTCGGCTTGTTGTGTGAGCTTCTTTTTGCCCAATCTAAGGTGGCGTCGTAAATAGCATCGCCACTTGGTGCGATCGGCAGCTTCATCCTCCAACGTTGCTGGAGTTATGTCCAGTGCCCTCATATCTCTCTTGCACACATCTTTGAACCTCAGCTGCGGTCGCCAAACTGTTCTTTTGCCATCTGCTGGTTGCCCGTAGAAGATATCTTTCGGGATGCGACCATCTTCCATGCGGTGGACATAGCCAAGCCAGCTTAGTCTGCGCTGTCTAAGCAGTGTATACATGCTTTGAAGGCAAGCACGTGACAACAACTCGACATTTGTCACTTTATCATTCCACGAGATGCCGAGGATGTGGCGTAGACACCGTAAATGGAAGGCATCGAGCCTTCTTTCTTGCTTAGCATAGGTCGTCCAGGTCTCGCTGCCATATAGGAGTGTGCTGGTGACGCAGGCGTTATATACCGTAGCCTTGTTCTTCGTTGTGAGTTTGGAGTTTCCCCAAACACGCGATGTGAGGCGGGCAAAGGTAGCTGCAGTTTTGCCAATGCGACTGTCAATTTCTGTGTCCAGTGAGAGTTTGTCATTGATGGTAGACCCCAGGTATGTGAAGTGGTGCACCACTGCCAATTCATAGTTATCGATAGTGATAACTGGTGCAGCACCCGCATCCTGACTCAGCACATTCGTTTTCTTTAGACTTATTGTGAGGCCAAAGTCCTTGCATGCTTGGGGTGAAGCGATTCATCAAGTTCTGAAGCTCCTCTTAGCTTTGAGTGACGACTGCAGCATCACCAGCGAACAACAAGTCCCTTATGGCGACCCTTCTGATTTTTGTTTTTGCCTTCAGCCTTGAAAGATTAAACGTTAAATAGAGTGACAGGAAATGTTTGATAAAGTGATCACTGATAAAATAAAGGCATTAGTCGAAATGGCCCAAACGTTAAATAGAGTGACAGGAAATGTTTGATAAAGTAATCACTGATGAAATAAAGTCATTAGTCGAAATGGCGCAAACATTAAATAGAGTGACAGGAAATGTTTGATAAAGTAATCACTGATGAAAAAAAGGCATTAGTCGAAATGGTGCAAACGTTAAATAGAATTACAGACTTTTGACGTTTTTACTTTCTTTTCCAATCCCCTAAGTTACGAGTTTTCACTCTTTTTTCCTTGTACCAGGTAGGGAAAGGTACATGTCTTTGTCAATTGCATTGTCTCTTCACACAGAGTGTTGGTGATGGACGGGTTTGGTGGTAGCAATTGCTTCCGCAGGTCTGCTAGAGCCGGGCATTCCAGGAGGTTGTGTACGACTGTCTCTTCCTTCTGTCTGTTACAGTGGTTGCAAATAGCCGAGCGACCGAGATCATGTGACCAGCGGAAAGATTTGGGCGCTAAAAGGGTTTTAGCTCCAGATCAGAGTTGGTTCGATTTTCGTCCTGGAGGGACGCGTTAAGCCAGCCTAGTGGCTGTCCAGCTTGTATGGAATACTGTGATTCAGTTCCTGCCATTTACATCTTGTCCTAGTGTGATTATTCCGTAGAGCTTCTTTGTTATTCTCTCGGTGGTGTTTTTTTTTGGAAGATGAGGCTGTAATTGTAAGTACATTTTGGTAGTGGTCAGTTTGACACTATGAGTTTGCCGCTCTGTTGAGCAGGAGTCACCAAATAGATAGGGTGTTGAAGTACCTATTCGTGTACATTAATGCAGTATGTTAATTCGTAGTTGCAGTATGTTAACTATTTTGTATTCCATTATGGCTGTTTGTGGTCCAGTTATTGTTGTTGACAATGAATGGAAATTAGCTGATTAGAGGCTTTATCTTCGTGTGTCACCATTATTTACATTGCTAAATCCAGTACGGACGATTGGTAAGCCCTAAGATTGGGGGGTAGCCAGCTAGCACCTCCCTCACCCGGTTAGTGTGCTTTGACAGGCAGTATTGGGATTGTATTTGGTTGACTGTCAGACACTTTTCTTAATTCTTCTCTGTTTTCTGGTAGATCGTGTCTTGTATTTAATTCTTCCACTATGAGTATAGACATTTTAGTTTCAGTCTTGATTTTTGTGCCCATTTGTCTTTTTGTTCTTTGTTTGAGTAGTTTAGAGTTACCTAAAATGATTGATACACTAATCACAGAAATCTGAAATAAAAGACTCAGTTTAAATAGCAAAAACGTTTAATAGTTTTATAGAAAATGATTGATACAATAATGACGGAAAGTGGAAATAAAGGACTTGGTCTATGTAACAAATTGGCAGAAGTAATGTTCATCTTGACGACAAGTACTTCTTCAGAATGTACCATGCATAAAGTAAGTGGACCAGTTTTGAAATAAATGAATATGTTTAGGCAGACAAACATATTATCATGCATATTATCAGGCATATTAACAGACATATTAATAGGCATATTAACAGGCATATGAACAGGTATATTATCAGGCATTTTAACAGGCATATTAACAGGCATACTAACAGGCATATTAACAGGCATATTATCAGGCATAATAACAGGTATATTAACAACCACAATGCTCCCGAAACTTTCAAAACTTCACCAATATTCTTGTATCATTTTAAAATCCCCGTGTCACGTGACCGATAATGTATTTTACCATCTTGTCCATAATTTGATTACTTTTTAAATGTCCTGTTTTTCCTCGTCATTTTGTATTCTTCTTTCTTTCATTTTTCACCTTCGAAAACCCCACCCGAGGTTTGGTTACGTTCCGGCCTGTAGCGGTCAGCGAACGATAGTGTTACGTAAACACGCACCTGGTCCGAACAGGGGAATTTCTCTGGTTGCTTTAAAGCCTTTGATCAAGAGCGAAAGGGTCCCTGTGTTTGGCTTCCAGAACGCTGCTTCGGATCATAATATTATGCATCCTGGAAACAGGGGGAGACAAACCCGCGGTCAGTCTTTGAGTTTTTGCCCTTAGACAAGATAGAGCATAATGTTATGCATTTCGCTACCTGGGGAACTTTCGCACGATTTCTGTTGTCTTACTCTAGATTACGTCTTTCGCCGAACTTCTGTAGAAATATGCAGGCCAGGTGTTCGGGGGGGAGCGTCCTTTGTAATCTATAAGAGTGATGGGTTTAATAGACAAAGACATTCGTGACATATTCCTGGCCCGTAGATGACCATCATGAGATAAGGCAAACTTTAACACAATACTAGAATGTGTTTGCCTTTGTTCTAGTCATTTTCGGGGTGAGTTGACATATCTTATAATTATTATATTAGATTCATGTTAGCTTTTATATATCTGTTAGGAAAGTGAATTTATTTCTGAGGACTTCTCCTAGTAATTTATTCAGTGATAAGGTAGCGCTGTCTACGGCCTATTAAGCGGTGCTTAAACTGTTACGGTTTATCATGGGTTAAATGTTAAACTTACAATAACAGATATTAGGCGTAGAATCAGTCCACGAATGCTTACCATTGGGTTAAGAGTCAGCAAAATTAACTGTCATTTCTGTAAGATAATGTCAGGTGTGGATTGTTCACTTTAAAACTGAATAGTGAGATGCAGGTAATAACTCTGGATTATAGGAGATAGTCACTTATTCCTTTTTGATAGATATTTCTAGTGGCAAGGGAGGATCATTTTATGCTTACTTGTGTGGCTAGGCACTAGTCTATAACTTTCACTGAAAGCAGTCACCAGGCATAGATATAATTATATCTTATGGTTCAGCCACAACTGTATTATTATAGCTAGAACATTGCATTTTCTATGTATTCATTTGTGGGATATTAATATTTTGTTTTCTCAAAAGGGACATATGATTTATTTGTGTAATGTCAAATGCTGTAATCTGTTTATGTAAATTCATTTAATGTTGTAAGATGAATAAGCATAATCATTTAACTGTAACTACAGGTTAGGTTTCCTGTATGTTGAGATTGGGAGAAGAGGAGTAGATTTTGCTGTCAAAACAGTTACTGACAGGTACCTGGGTGTGCAAAAGATATTAAGCCTATGCGGGAGCGTGTTAATAATTGATATTTTTAAGGAACAGGAGACATGGTTAAAGACAGCCCTAAACTATCATAGCAATAACTACAATAAATTTAATCCCATAGTGGAGCGAAACTTTCTGTATAAAGTTAGTGTGATTTATTATTTGCTTGAAGTAAAAGGGTGTCTCTTTTCGGTCTCAGTTTCAGGGGATACCGAATTGCTAGTCTAGTTTCCAGTCAGACGAAGAATGTCACCGTCTCTTCGTCTAGAGGGATTCTGAGGATATCTAGCCCCACGAGTGTCACACCCCGTTCCTGAATCAAAACCCCTTTTGTCAACGCCAAGTTAAGCTCACGCAGTGCAACGGAGCCAACGCAAAATCTGGAATCGCCAAACGCAGTAGTAGTTCTCTACTCGCCTATTGGATTACCAGCCAGAGCATTGCGGCTTCCAGAATATCAAAACCCCCCAGCATGCCTATAGCAGAATTCCATATCACCCGCCTTTTTTGTGCCTAAACGGGGCACTCAGCAAACCACAGCCAAACCAGTTTAAACAGGATTTACTACCCAGCACGCAAGAGCCTAGCGCCGGATAAGCGCGCCTGGGACTCTTTGTCCTCAAGTGACTTCTTCTGGTGTATTTTTCTGGATACTTAAAACCTCGCACGTATGAGCAGCCATCTATGGACAGAGTTCCAGCCCCCTCTCGCGAGTAGCGGTCACCAACGTTTAGCACCAACAAAGAAAGTTTTGTAGGCTAGTCCCTCACGAAGGATCTACGAGTAATGCACTTTCTGGAGCTAGCACATTTGGTCCCACGAAAAACAACAGACAGGCTGTCGCTCAGTTCGTATTTGGTCAGCAAGAGATAAATAGAGTCTTCCAGCCCACCTCGCGCAATTAGGGAGGAATCACCAATGATAGTACCAACAAGGACAGTTTTGTAGGCATAGTCCCTCACGAAGGATCTACAAGTAACACACTGTCCGAGCTATTTCATATGGTCCCGAAAACGGACGGGCTGACACTCAGTTATTTCATCTCTCTGTGTTCTACAGGTTTTATGAATGGTGATCTGTGTGTGTGTTTGTTGGTGTATATGATTATTGATGACTACTGATGATTATTTGATTATTGATGTAATTTATGCTGTGTATGATGATATGCATTAATTCCATGCTTTTCTTCTTTAATAAAGTTTACACATTTATTAATGCGCTGTTCCCGACCCTTTTCATCCATAAGTAACTTGTTTTAGCTCTTTACTATAATCTCTATGTATGATAAGAGAAAAGAGAGAGAGCAGGAGGTGCTTAGACAGACATAAGTGAGTTGAGGCTTGGAGAGAGAGATCATTTTGGTAAATCTTCTTCCAGGTTGTCTCAAGTCCATCTCCTATTTACACCTTATCTAAAGTGTAATCTATAACTCTGTCAGTCCACTATCCCTTGTCGATTTCACTACAGTTGTCCAACTCGACAAATACTCTACACTCTAACTCAACCACGACAAATGGGAGCCCGTCCGAGATTCTAGAGCCCATCTAGTACGACAAATGGGGTCTCGCCGCGGAATTTGAACTACATCTGCAGCAATCGCAACAGATGAGGTTGCAGTCTGGTAGGAATCTCTCACAAGATTCTATTCTGATTCTTAGAGTTTAGTGTTCGGCAGATTATAGGAATTTCTTTCCCCTAGACATTTCGAACTATTTCTTTTGGGTGGAAGTCGGAACAGCGTTTTTTCTCCACAGCAATCATAATATTAAGTTACATTTATTGTTCATGCTACACATGAGACAGCTGGTAAAGGTTGATGGTATCACTGCTGAGTTTTTGATTGACAAATCTGACGACTATTGTTGTAAAAGTCAGAAAATTTTTTTTTTAAAGGGTTAATATTTTTTTCAGGAGTAGCTCTTTAATCTGAGATAAGAAGCTACAGATAGTCAGTTACTAGCTTGCATTTGTACCAAGGGAGGGTGTTCTTTCGGATGATAGTAACCAATCCTCTCAATAGCTTAGTACTGACAGAACCGGGGTGAAGTGATAGTAATAAGTTTACATCACTTACATTTTTTGGAGTTTTTTGGGGTTTGTGCTTGTCGATCAGAGTAGCTACAAACTTTCTTGTTTTTTAAAGTTCCCAGGCTAGCCTAGATTTTATTGATTATTAAGTTAATCAGCATCTAGTGGACTAGGTATATAAGATCTCTAGGTTCTATTCTTCTATAGTGTTTGCTCACCCTGATATAATGGCCGATCTAGATAAAGTGCATAGGATTGCCTTCGAGGTAGCTAAGTACATGGAGTACCAGGATGGCGAAATCCAACCCTTTCTAGAATTTGCAGTAAGCCTGCAGGATCAATACGAGGTAGACAATTGGTTTGACAGCCGTTTAATCTTGGCATGATCCTGTAAACAAACTGGGGAGAGTGAAGCATTCACCCGACAGTACGTAGAAGAAGTGATAGAAGATGAGAAGCAAAGGGAAAAGCAAAGACAAGAACGGCACAAGCAATTGGAAATAAAACGACAAGAACGGGACAAGCAATTGGAAATGGAGAGCCAAGAAAGGAGCAGGCTACACCAAATCAGAATGAATGAACTGGATAGCCAAATTCGGAGGATGGAAACAGATACTAAATGTAGTCACTCTACTTCCTCTTCTTCTGTGCCCTTAACGGTCAACGCCCCTGCAAACCTTGCGCCCATGAAAGAAAACTTGCCTGCTAAAACCGAACCCCAACTCCAGAAAATTGACTTTCCTTTGGACTTGGATCCGAAGCCCAAACAAGGAAAGAATTTACGTCGGGATAGCAGACCTAAGGCCACGGGGAAAATTACGCAACGTTCCCAGGCATGGAAACTGCACAAAGGTGAGAGAGGTGCTAACAAGCATTGTAATACGGATTGTTCCCGTCTGGCAAGCGGCGAACCCCGAGCCTCTCACGCTCCAGACCGAGCAGCACCTAACCGACACGTGACGTCGAGAAAAGGGAGCCACACCCTATCACGTTATATTTCGCAAGATTCCCGGCCGGACAGCGAAAAACCATATGCAGAGGCGCATCCCTCCAACTCAACGATCGTAGAATGGAGGCGCCGCTCCTCTTATCACCCTGAGCTTAAAAGGTGCAAGAATAAGTCGCCTGCTAAAAGGGTTAAACTTTCCAAACCGTTCCAAGGAACTTTGGAAAAACACACCGAGAGTTTTTTCTCGGGCACTTCGCGATCTAACGGGATCTCAAACCGTCCAGTCCGTTGCATGCAGTCTGCGGGGCCTGTCAACCAGGAAGTGGATCTCGCATTGCAGGACAAAGTTCAACTGACGCCAGTAACTTCCTCAGGGGAAGGCAAAGTTGACGTTTATGATGGACACAGGGTTCCAGGCGAAGGGATCCCTGGTATTCCATTTGAGTCTCTCACACTTCTCAGGGCAGAAGTCAGTGAGAAAAGCTGCCTTACTACTGTACAAGGAGCCATTGTTGAGAGCCTTGGCTCACGTCATGCTAGTACCGGTGAAGCGACTCAACAAACTCTGCAACTCGCAGATGTTACCTATCTTTCTACACGGATAGAAGCTACGGAGATCTGTTGTGATTTAGTAGAACCCCAGAATGCGATCGATTACTCTCTGCTTCAGGCAGCTGAGTTCTCTCATTCAAATCGCATTATTCCAGTGGTCTCAACCCCACTGATGGACAGCAAAGTAGTCGCCTCCGCCAGGCCATTACCGAGCAACTTGATCATTTCCGTTGACCAAGCCAGAGTTGTGACTGGCAAGGCAAGGAAAGCTCCAGATCCACCTTTAGACGGCACAGGTCTGAAGATTGATCAATGCTCCCACCGAAACAGGGAAGTAGGTGTGGAGAGGCAGAAGGAAAATGCTAGCATTTCTTCGGCCAACGAACGGCTTTATTTACCAACTAGGGTTACGCGCGCGCGAAAAATCCATATAGACTGCAGCTATAGAGGGTTATTCAAGGCCACGCCCGTGACAGGTAAATATATACATAAGCAGCCTGAGCCCAACAATGATTACACCGCGCATAACAGGCGGATTATCTACGCAGTGGCCAGTGAGTTCAGGCAGGGCCGAAAACCACAACAGGTGCGGATAATTTTCCGGACCATAAACAGGCACAGCGAATTGCGGAAGCAAGGTCAGGTTCACACGGAAACGGAAGGCGTCAGTGCCGACTGGCCTCGCAAAATCCCATTCGCTGAACGTCTATTAGACAGAGGGAAGAAAAGAAATGAACTCGGAGCTAGTCATACAGTACTGACAGAAATTGGAAACGTATTTGGTTTATGAGTATTGGATGTTCCAATGACAGGTAACGGACATCGATGGAAAAGATAAATTACGGTCATTTTTGTCCGTATTCCTCGAACTTTAAGGGGGAGGGGGGGGGGGGCACTTGTCACGTGACCGATAATGTATTTTACTATCTTGTCCATAATTTGATTACTTTTTAAATGTCCTGGTTTTCCTCGTCATTTTGTATTCTTCTTTCTTTCATTTTTTCACCTTCTCAAACACCACCCGAGGTTTGGTTACGTTCCGGCCTGTAGCGGTCAGCGAACGATAGTGTTACGTCAACACGCACCTGGTCCGGCCGAACAGGGGAATTTCTCTGGTCGCTTTAAAGCCTTTGATCAAGAGCGAAAGGGTCCCTGTGTTTGGCTTCCAGAACGCTGCTTCGGATCATAATATTATGCATCCTGGAAACAGGGGGAGACAAACCCGCGGTCAGTCTTTGAGTTTTTGCCCTTAGACAAGATAGAGCATAATGTTATGCATTTCTCTACCTGGGGAACTTTCGCACGATTTCTGTTGTCTTACTCTAGATTACGTCTTTCGCCGAACTTCTGTAGAAATATGCAGGCCAGGTGTTCGGGGTGGGGGGGGGGGGGGGGGGGCGTCCCTTGTGATCTATAAGAGTAGACTGGTTTTAATAGACAAAGACATTCGTGACATATTCCTGGCCCGTAGATGACCATCATGAGATAAGGCAAACTTTAACACAATACTAGAATGTGTTTGCCTTTGTTCTAGTCATTTTCGGGGTGAGTTGACATATCTTATAATTATTATATTAGATTCATGTTAGCTTTTATATATCTGTTAGGAAAGTGAATTTATTTCTGAGGACTTCTCCTAGTAATTTATTCAGTGATAAGGTAGCGCTGTCTACGGCCTATTAAGCGGTGCTTAAACTGTTACGGTTTATCATGGGTTAAATGTTAAACTTACAATAACAGATATTAGGCGTAGAATCAGTCCACGAATGCTTACCATTGGGTTAAGAGTCAGCAAAATTAACTGTCATTTCTGTAAGATAATGTCAGGTGTGGATTGTTCACTTTAAAACTGAATAGTGAGATGCAGGTAATAACTCTGGATTATAGGAGATAGTCACTTATTCCTTTTTGATAGATATTTCTAGTGGCAAGGGAGGATCATTTTATGCTTACTTGTGTGGCTAGGCACTAGTCTATAACTTTCACTGAAAGCAGTCACCAGGCATAGATATAATTATATCTTATGGTTCAGCCACAACTGTATTATTATAGCAAGAACATTGCATTTTCTATGTATTCATTTGTGGGATATAAATATTTTGTTTCCTCAAAGGGGACATATGATTTCTTGGTGTAATGTCAAATGCTGTAATCTGTTTATGTAAATTCATTTAATGTTGTAAGATGAATAAGCATATCATTTAACTGTAACTACAGGTTAGGTTTCCTGTATGTTGAGATTGGGAGAAGAGGAGTAGATTTTGCTGTCAAAACAGTTACTGACAGGTACCTGGGTGTGCAAAAGATATTAAGCCTATGCGGGCGCGTGTTGATAATTGATATTTTTAAGGAACAGGAGACATGGTTAAAGACAGCCCTAAACTATCATAGCAATAACTACAATAAATTTAATCCCATAGTGGAGCGAAACTTTCTGTATAAAGTTAGTGTGATTTATTATTTGCTTGAAGTAAAAGGGTGTCTCTTTTCGGTCTCAGTTTCAGGGGATACCGAATTGCTAGTCTAGTTTCCAGTCAGACGAAGAATGTCACCGTCTCTTCGTCTAGAGGGATTCTGAGGATATCTAGCCCCACGAGTGTCACACCCCGTTCCTGAATCAAAACCCCTTTTGTTAACGCCAAGTTAAGCTCACGCAGTGCAACGGAGCCAACGGAAAATCTGGAATCGCCAAACGCAGTAGTAGTTCTCTACTCGCCTATTGGATTACCAGCCAGAGCATTGCGGCTTCCAGAATATCAAACCCGCTCAGCATGCCTATAGCAGAATTCCATATCACCCGCCTTTTTTGTGCCTAAACGGGGCACTCAGCAAACCACAGCCAAACCAGTTTAAACAGGATTTACTACCCAGCACGCAAGAGCCTAGCGCCGGATAAGCGCGCCTGGGACTCTTTGTCCTCAAGTGACTTCTTCTGGTGTATTTTTCTGGATACTTAAAACCTCGCACGTATGAGCAGCCATCTATGGACAGAGTTCCAGCCCCCTCTCGCGAGTAGCGTTCACCAACGTTTAGCACCAACAAAGAAAGTTTTGTAGGCTAGTCCCTCACGAAGGATCTACGAGTAATGCACTTTCTGGAGCTAGCACATTTGGTCCCACGAAAAACAACAGACAGGCTGTCGCTCAGTTCGTATTTGGTCAGCAAGAGATAAATAGAGTCTTCCAGCCCACCTCGCGCAATTAGGGAGGAATCACCAATGATAGTACCAACAAGGACAGTTTTGTAGGCATAGTCCCTCACGAAGGATCTACAAGTAACACACTGTCCGAGCTATTTCATATGGTCCCGAAAACGGACGGGCTGACACTCAGTTATTTCATCTCTCTGTGTTCTACAGGTTTTATGAATGGTGATCTGTGTGTGTGTTTGTTGGTGTATATGATTATTGATGACTACTGATGATTATTTGATTATTGATGTAATGTATGCTGTGTATGATGATATGCATTAATTCCATGCTTTTCTTCTTTAATAAAGTTTACACATTTATTAATGCGCTGTTCCCGACCCTTTTCATCCATAAGTAACTTGTTTTAGCTCTTTACTATAATCTCCATGTATGATAAGAGAAAAGAGAGAGAGCAGGAGGTGCTTAGACAGACATAAGTGAGTTGAGGCTTGGAGAGAGAGATCATTTTGGTAAATCTTCTTCCAGGTTGTCTCAAGTCCATCTCCTATTTACACCTTATCTAAAGGGTAATCTATAACTCTGTCAGTCCACTATCCCTTGTCGATTTCACTACAGTTGTCCAACTCGACAAATACTCCACACTCTAACTCAACCACGACACCCCGTAACGGTTTTGTAAAATTGTACAACTTTCAAAAATGCCTCAGTAACTTGTTAAAATATTAACAATGCCTGTTTTACCGTTTCAAATTTTAATTAATGCCAGTAAGAACGACAGTTCTTCGGTACTATATTGAACCGATCCTGACATATGGAAGTCAAGCATGGACAATTCGTAAACAAGAAAGAAAAACACTAGATACCTAAGAGATGTCGTTTGAGAGAAGAATGTTAAAAATACCACGGACAGCTAACACGATTATGTCCTGCACAAAGAAAGCTTATTTCTCATGTTAGAGGAAATCAATCCACTTTCTTTGAGCATGTTATGAGAAGCTGGAATATATCGTGACTATAGGAAAGATTGCAGGGAAATGTGATCGAGAATGCCAATGTTAGAAAATACTGGGCACTTTGACATCATGGCATGGAAAGAAGTCAACTACAGAACTAATAAATAATCCTGAAAACATGAAGATGTGGAAACATATGATCGTCTACGCCACCAGGTATAGTACTTTCAGCAGAAGAAGACGAATATTAAAACATTCTCTACGTGGTTGCCCTAGATCTGATAACCTTTACGTGTCAAAGCAAATTTGTGTTGTCAATCAAAGTATGTAGTTTGAATGGTCTTTGTTACTTATCCGTTATACATGCTCCATTCCTGTCTATTTACCTGCACTGTTTAGTACATGAAAAATATGTATCATTTTTTGTTCACAAGCAAACGCTAAATACCTGCTTTTGTCACCTGTATTTACAAGTGTTTGACATCACGAGATCTAAGATCTGGCATGTGAAAAGACGTTTTGTTTATCCACACTGACTGCGTCACAGACGGCAAGGATTCTCACCTCCGTGAAGGTGGCAACACTAGTCTGTCGAGAAACTAGTGTAATACTTCATCAAGAAATTAGTATAAACACAATTAAATAAATCCCCTTAATATACATACAATAGTCGTTATGCTTAAAGTAATGCATTTCGTGAACAAAATCACACGAATGAATGTCAACGATTAATCTCAAATATACATATACAAAATAATACTAAACAATCACACAAAGATTTGTGCAAGAGAGACATGAGGACACTGGACATAAACCCAGCAACCTGGGAGGGTGAAGCTCCCGATGGCACCAAGCGGCGATGCTATCTACGGCGCCACCTCAGATTTGGCAACAGTAAGCTCTCACGGCAAGCAGAAGAGATGAAAAAACGCCAAAATGAACATTATGAAAATAAGCAGCTGACGACTGTCACCCCAGGGGTGCATTCCCATAGTCAGTTATGACTGAAGGGGCTATTATAAAACAATCCACAAATTGAAAGCACTAAAAGTATAAAGATAGTAATGTAAGAGACATTATTTGTATTCCAGTTTGGTATTAAAAAAAAAACAGTGTAAATATAGACGCAGCTCTTTGCTCTAAGTCATTAATAAAGAACGCGGGGAAAAAGTTGATATAGCCATAAACAGGGCTCTCATACAGCCGACTTTCATTAAACCCTTTCAAGTTAACAACTGATCGACGATGAGAGAAACCTTAGACAGGCACTTGTTTTATCTCATAAGTAGATGCATTTTTGTCAGAGCCAACAGGTCAGAAAGCAGACGCTATCATGCAAAGTAATACCCACGTTTTACAGACACCGACTTTACTGTACACAAAGGTCTCTGCGATAAACTTCATGAAATCTTGAGGTTCCTTCAACCACAAACTTTAGAACCTACTATTTATGCAAATCTCATGATACTGTTTTAGCTACAAACGTAACAAAGTCAACATTGAATTAAGGAAGTTTAAATACAGAATAATGCAAGTTGTTCACACGTAAAGACACAAAAGACATGGGCTAACAGTGATCTTTTGTGACTGAGTGGCCATCTTATTACGTAGTTCATGACTTTAACTTAAAAACAAGCAAAAAGCGCATATTCTAGAATCTGTGCTATAATCTCCGTATTTTTGTTACGTATCATAGCTCTTGTCGAGGACTTGTCATAATTATTCTGACAACATTTTGCTAATTTAAGCACAACTACAGAAACTTTTCTTGTACAGTATGGATTCTCATCTCTTATAATGGCTTTCCTTCCAAGTCTGCCCCAGTTTTTGTTATGTAAGTATTGTGAACTTATTTTGACACTTCGAGAGTAAGTACCCAATGGTCTGTTAACTTATTTTGACACCTCTTTTCAATATACTGTTGTATTTTATATCTTCTCATAACTTTATGTTTTACTGATGGCTTTAAAACACCAACCGTGGCTGACAACCATTTTTGTGCTTCAGTAGAACCGGAAAATTGCCTGATGCAAAAAAAGTAATTGGTTAAAAAAATGTGTTATTTGCTCGAAGTGTTCCTTTAAAAAGAAAAACACAAAACAATAAAGTCTTCTTCCTTCTATGAATGTTGTTAGGATACTGACAATGTCACGTGAGGCTGGTATTTGCAAATGATAGTTGCCTAATATTTTAACATTTTTTTCAGGCAATATTTTCGCCGGAAGAGTTTCACACGTTATGTAATTTAACTCTTCAACCTTTTGATTATCGTGAAAAAGCTGCATGTTGAATGTCTTTTATTTTAGCACGTACTTATTAATGACTCCGATATAACAATCAATCCATACTTAACTAGCTGATCAAAAGTAGCCATAATATTAATAATAATAATAATAATAACAATAATAATAATAATTAATTAATAAATACTGGTCTTCGATGATTTGACACCGTATCATCCGATGTGACATTCTCTGACAACCGCCTAGCTGGGGCCAAGCTGGCTTGAAATGCCTTATATGAATACCTCACTGCTCCTGGTTAATACACATTCATTTCATCTTCATCGTCAAAGTGTTGCTCCATGTGACAGTACTGCCTCCTCTGCTCTGCTATAGTGGTCAAAAAATTGCTAAGGCTACAGTATAAAAATGAGGGTCTTCAAAGGTATCAACGTTCGCTCATGATTACTCTTGGTAGAGATATAAATAAAAGAGTGATGCTGCTTCTACGTCAAGGAGCCTCACAGGATTTTACAGAACAGCAAGCTTAATAATTGAGATCATCTAAGCTGTCATGAACTTATTATTCACCCGAATTTTCTATGAGGAAGGATATTGACGCATATTTTCTGAGCCCTTAGCTATAGGTGATTCAGCAACTATGAATTTACTAACTCTGTTTGGTTATGTATGTAACAGGAAGTTTGAGTGTCAGAAATCCGGTTTCAAACATTTGCATATGGGAAATGAACGGACTCAATAATTATATCAAAGGGAAAAACATCCATGACTTATAGATGTATTGTCAAAGGGCCTCTTGGGGAAAAGTGCTGACTCATGTTTGGAGTTCTGCTTGGATGAACTCGGCTACGTTAAGCTTGCACGGTAAATTTATATTTCTTACTAAGTTGTTTTCGAGACAGACGATCTAGAAAGTTCGGGAGATAGCTGTATTTGTAAATCGTGGTACAAAATATAGTCAGTCAGATTTTGAAGCGCGTTAGCGTAGGTTCAGTAGAAAGGGTTCTCTCCCAATGGTTAAAGATATTTAGAAGTGGTAAGCGCAATTAAGAGGTATCATCGGGCGATAATACCAAGATTTTGGTTTGCTTCTTTGGAGACAGAAATATGAAAATATCGCCTAGCTGCTTGTTGCGGTCTATTCTTAGTGACATGTTGGTCAGAATTAAGTACAGTTAAAACAATGTCCGAATGAGCTCACAACAGCCAAATTAATGAAGGAATGCAGATCACTCCCAGTTAGTTAGTTCTTAGAATTTATTTGACATTCCACAACATTGAGCTCCACATTTTGGTATCATGACGTTAAGTGGTATTCCATAGGCCGAACATACTAGGCCTTCATAATACATGATTATAGGCAAATGTGCCGTCCGTTAAAGTCCAACTGTCCGCGACAATATAACTTCTCTAGATCGTCGAAATGTTAATCAAAACTCACATTACTTCTCTGTTAATTCACACATGAGTCCACGGAATGCAATATCTCAAACATTCTCCAATAGCATGCATAAATATCGAGCATCAAACACTCAAGCAGGAGGTCAAAGAACACACGTCTTGACTCCATGATACACACAGTTGAATGAGACCCAAAAATGACCGTTACTTCTGCTCATGCACGTGCATCTACGTAATCCAATATTTTAACCTTACTTCATAAATCAATTCGGTGGTGCAGTTTCAATAGCGCTGCGTTTTAGTGCGGCTCCCTCTGAGCACAGCGATGTTTCACTAATGAACGCAAAGCTGTGTGCAAACGGAGGCGTAACAGCGCTCGATTGCTTGGTCCGCCATTTTGACAGTTTTTTGTACAGTACAAGATAAATGTGTGAAAGTTCAAGTTAAACAGGTCAAGTGATTTTTACCAACATATGATAAACTGTTTAGTACATGACATGAACAATAGGCAGCAGCTAGCCCTGAGAAGTAAGAATTAATAGACCTTGGTGAATTTTCAACCCTGGCGTTCACGCCAGTATCATCTAAGATATGCCAAGTTTTGAAAGAAAAAATATCCGATTATTTTGTAAAGACAATGTTGTCACATGAAGAATTTTAGAGGGCATTAAATTATTTGACAGCAGTAATTTTCCAAGTCGGGACCACCATAACCAAATAGAGACAGCTTGACTACTGAAGCAGCATGACTGAACGAGAGAGCGAGCCATTGGTATAAATATTTGAATTGAATTTGTTGCTGTACAAGACTGCCAATATTATGCGAAGGTTGGACTCATCATTTCCATCTTCGCCACTCTATTTTGTGTAAAGAAAGTTTCACAGTATTTGCTACTGCTGGCGGAGTGAAGCCCTTCGCCAAACTTGACATCATTCACAATTTTGTCAGTTGTGAATTGTTGTCGTACATTGAGAGAAAGCAGAAGTTTAGCCTCACTGTATATAAATAAACTGCATACTATTAGGGTAGTGATACGAACCAACTATACATCATCATCATCCTCAGCGTATATGCCAACGGCCACATGTATAAAGAAACAAAACCCGAGTTATACGGGTGCAAATTCACTCACATGATTAAATTGACTACATATATATATATATATATATATATATATATATATATATATATATATATATATATATATATATATATATATATATATATATATATATATATATATATATATATATTACTTATGGCACGTCTAATAATCTATTGTGAGTTAAAATGATTAAAATAAATAAAGTTGTTTATCAAAATGAAGCGATGATGTTTGTCATCATTGGATGGTATTAAATTTTGGTGGATAAGAAGAAAAATTAGACATGTCCATTGCAAGCACTTAGCTCACTGTGTGGGGGTCAGTTGGCGTCTGCCTTAGCCGCTGTTAGTTCCTCCAGATGTTTTGGACTGGTTCTTTTCTTCAATAGTAAAATCTGGTGGCAATGTTCGCAAATCAAACCTTCGTTAAATACCTTACTCGACAAAATTCTAAGTTCATCAATAATATGTGGCTAAATTTAGACTTTTAATCCACCTGGTTAGCTATTAATCAACCAATCACTTCTAAGTGGCTTCAAAATATACTACTCGTCAAAATTCAAGGGCCACTTAGAAAAACCTTGGTAAAAACCATAAAACAAATCTGATATAAACGTTATTGGTATCAGTCAAAACGGCATTTATTGAATACCAAATTTACATGTCACATAAAGAAATGGAAAATCACATTCAAACGCAATGAAGCTGTGAAATGTGTCACCCACCTTTTCAAAAGTCACACAATAGATATTGGACAAATAGACATTTCAAAATTGGGTATGACCACCGTTTGCAGCAAAGCATTCAAGACAGCGTAGACGCATCGAGTCAAGACAAGGGTCCGAAGAGTATCCTGAGGAACAGCTTGCCATTCCTGTCGCAGAAATGCAGTCAGCTGTGCAGCATCCATTGACAGTGGGTGATTTGTTGACAATCTTCGACCAATGACATCCCAGAGGTGCTCAATCGGAGAAAGGTCAGGTGAATGAGCTTGCCACGCCATCCTGATGATCCCATGTTGCTGAATAAACTCATTCACCACACGAGCTCGATGGGGTCGAGCGTTATCATCTTGGAGGATGACATTACCACCTATGGCCTCCAGAGCAGGCTGAACAATTGGTCTCAAGATTTCGTTCTGGTATCTTAGGCCGGTCAAGTTGCCTTGGATGATGTAGAGTGGGGTCCTGCCGTGTCTGCAGAAGCCTCCCCAGCCCATGACAGAACCCCTACCATAACGAACCACCTCTCGAATTGTGTCATCAGTAAATCACTCTCCTGGTCGTCTCCAAACTCGAATCCTGCCATTATTGAATGACACAGTGAAGCGAGATTCATCAGTGAAGAGAACTTGACTTCATTGTTGCCTTGTCCATCGGATGTGCTCGCGACACCAAGCAACACGGGCTCTGCGATGAGCAGGAGTAAGAGGGATTCTGACTGCAGGACGTCGAGCAGCCAGTCCAAATTCATGTAAACGTCTGCGAATGGTGCTTTGACTGACATTAACGTTCACAGTTTGTCTCAGCTGACATCTTAGAGTGGAACAAGTCACTGTTCGATGGCGCAGGGCTGACACAAGAGGTACCGGTCATCATGTCTATTGGTGCATCTAGGACGACCTGGCCGGTGGCGATCCTCCACACTTCCTGTGGCCTGAAATCTCTCCAAAATTTTTTGGATAGTAGAGTGTGACACTGCAAGCCGTCTAGCAACCTCACGGACAGATAAACCACTTTCAACCCATGCTATAGCCCTCATTCTTTGTAAGGTGTCAAGACTTCTTCTCGGTGGCATGGTTTTTGCAAGTGATGAAACTACCCTAAATCTGCTGATTGTAAAACAAATTAAGAGTAAACTCTGTTCACGAAAAGTCGCCATTGCACGTGGAATGTCATTCAGCACGACTACTTCACCTGTTTGGTTGTACGGAAGTTTGAAAAAACAGATTAAAAATGTGAATTTATGGTCAGCAAACCAAATTGCACGTGATCACCATGGTTGTCGGTGAGTTGTTTTTGTGCTTAACGTGCATAGAGGACTGTCAGAGGAAGATATTGCACCCATTTTCACTAAAAACTTCCTTCATTTAATCATTCTATGCGCTTATAGAAACGTGTATTGAAGATAATAGGGTGGCCCTTGACTTTTGACAAGTAGTATAGGTCAATCGGTCAAGTGTATATGGTGAGTGACAAAGTAAGAAAATATAACCTCGAACGATGAAAGCAAAAATGTACGATTAAAGAGCGGTTTAGAAGGAAGAGCAAGAAGGGCGCAGGCGATGATTGAAGGAGGTTCCAGGAAAATGCAACGTTCGAATATATAATTCGCATCTCTCCACGAAGGAAAGGGACGCATGCCAATCCTTGCTGTTTTCCGTGTAATCGTCCTTTGATAGTTTTCCTTGATATAGTGTTTAACTATTCGTCTTATCTTTCTGTTTTCCGTGACTTCTCGTGCACTCTGTTTTACCTGTTGTTTTAATGTTTTCAAGCTGTCTTCTCCTCACAGCTGAAACAAAGTTGACTGCCTTCTTTTTATCGTTTTGATTATATTTCTTGTTAATTAACTCTTCTGACGGACATAATCGTTGCCTGTAGCCATTCAGCGGGTTACTAATGAGAATCCACATCTTTGTTGCCTCCAAAATGTTCTCGGGAATTTGCTCAATGTCCAGCACTTCCGTTCGTACAACAACCTTGGTTATATTTAAGACATGTCGGTCCCATAACATTGATTCTAATTAAGCCACCACCATAACACGTGGTTGTATTTAAGACATGTATGTAATACAACTGCGGTTCTTTATAAAACACGTTTACCACATAAAATAGATCCCACATTGTGACAAAATAACCTCCATCGTCACATTTACCTGTGCCATCCTGTAATTAATTCTGCACTCTTCGCTTTCTTTTTTCCCCACGTCCGACAATATTTGGTATTTTCGGTTCATTGATTACACTCCCTTCCTTCAGTTCTTGTCATGTCGGGACTTAGCTACCATCCATGCTGATTATTGTAGTCAGTCCCTTTCGTTCGAACCCAAGTTGACACCGGAATCTATTGAGTGAAATATTGTTCACGTATTAATCGTAACACATTTCCAACCACACAGTGTGTTGGAGTGCCCGATTAATAAGTAAACAACCTTGAAGTTGGCCACAGTCGATTGCTTTATCACTGGTGATATTTCCTGTTGGGCTAGGGTCTTACGTGATAAGGTTGGTTAGACCGGTTATGACATAATCATTTCCGGGCAAACTTGTTGTAGTCAATAGTTACGATAATTATCCATCTTGAAAAAGATTGTCTGTTGTGGATCTGTGGGATCTTGAGTGTAAACACGATCGATAATAGACGGAAACTGAAATACTTTATATGTGAGGTATCTTGTAAACATTACATTTTATGTGTCACGCAAGAATTTTGCATGAGAGGGTAATGGAAGATACCCCTACCAATATACGGAAATTGCATGCTATTGGTCTGGCATTTGAGATGTAAACATTTCTAATTGGAGCCTTGTCATGTAGTAGCAATGTGGACGCGTGGGCCGAATGTGGCACCTTCCTAGTCTACGGCACTGTGCAATTCAACTCGTCAAGAAGACAGTCAAATGAGCCACAATAAGGAATAGGATCAAGATTCTACTTTAAAAGACTGGGAACGTGTTTGAGCATCTTACGGATTTACACAACAAAAAAACTTACCCTTTATTAATACGGAAAGCCTGAAATCATAGGAACCTAGTGTAAAGCAATCTCCCAGATCACGTGTAAGAGGCATTTTAATCCAGTTGCCTTAACATTTCCTCTGAACCAGAAGTCTCTATCTTGCCCAATGACATTTTGGGTCATAGATACCAATTGGTTGTACTAGGGTGTGGAGCAAATGTGTTGTATAAGAAGCCTTCAGTAAAAGCTACCCATCAAAATCAGACGGGTCCAAATGCTGGTCCATCTTTGCAATTACCCTACGATACAATGAGGGACATGTTACGGCCACCAGACTTGACCAGTGACGAGAGTGAACCAGTAAACAACCTGCAGAGAACAAACATCGGCTTGAGCAGAAACCAGACGACATTTTACTGGCAGCTAAGTACTCTTAAATAGCTACCAAGTGAACTCTTTTCTTTAAGAAAATTCGAGAGAAAAATACCCTAGCCCTAATCATCATCAGTGGTGACATTTCAAAGAAGATTCCTGATTCTCCATTACTTACTTACTTAGTCGTTCCCCTTCTTCCGTGAGGTGTAGAGGTTTGGAAGAGAGAGCGCTAGACTGTCCCATCGACTGTCTTCCTCCTGGCCTGGTTCCATTCTAGTCCTCGGTTCTTCAAAGATTGTCTAATGTTGTCCTCCCAGCGGACTCAGGTTCGTCCTGGGGGTCTGGATCCCTGGCTCTTTGTTTCCTCTGTATAGCACGAATCAGAGGTGCTGGAATGTTCATCCTTGCCAAACAGTCCCAAAGTTTGCTCCAGGAGACCCTGTCAAACGCCTTTTCCAGATCTATGAAACAAAGATGGATCTCACTCTTATACTCAAGGGCCTATTCACTCAGCTGTCTGAGTGTGAAGATTAGGTCTTGAGTACTTCGGTTTGCTCTTAATCCGCACTGGACCTCATCCAACTGTGGCTCAACTAGGCGTCGGAGTCTCTGCTCTAGGATTCTAGAGTAAATATTACCAGGGACACTGAGAAGGGATATGCCTCTATGGGTTCCACATTGTCGATTGTCACCCTTTTTTAAAATTGGTGTTATAATGGCAATCTCCCAATCCTTTGGTATGGTCTTGTTGCACCATGCTGCCTGTAGGACCTTTAAGAGTAATAGGTCGCCTGATGCTCCCATGTACTTAACCATTTCTGGTGTTATACCATCATGCCCTGCTGCTTTGCCCATCTTGATTTTCTCCAGTGCTGCCTTCAGTTCTTCCATCTTTATGTCACTTCATCACCATTTTTGACTTCATCTGTCCACCAAGGTGTCCTCTTTCTCTTGTTCCCATGTCGGACTTCACCACATGCTTCTGCAGCACCTTTCTTTAAGATGTCCTTGAATTTAAGCCACAGGGTTTCCAAGTCATCAGGTTGTTGTTCTGTGTTTCTCACCGCTGTAGCAATAAGCCCCTGATATCTGGTCTTAATTTCTGGCTCTCTCAGCTTGTAGGTCTTAATGCTCATTTCTTCCGTTCGTTTACTTGGTTTCTTGCGTGATGCTGGGCAGTTCCTAGGCTGAGCAACTCTTTCAGTTGTTCTTTTGATTGTAAGCAGGTAGTGATCACTTCCAATCTCTGGCCCCCTCCAGACTCTAGCATCCGGACATATTTGAATGAGCTCCTCCTAACAATGGCATAGTCGATCACTGATTTCTCATTCTTTGTTGGTTCACATCTAGTGTATGCATGTATGCGCTTATGGGGAACTTTGTGTTTGTAATGATCAGATTCTGCTTACTGCATAATCTAAGGAGTTGCTTTCCATTGACATTGAGAGTATCTTTTCCATATCTTCCGATAACTCCACCCCATCTAGCATGGTCATTTCCAACTCTGGCATAGAAATCTCTGAGCATGATAATTTCATCTAGGCAGTCATCCACTATCCTTTGAAGCAGCTCGAAGAATTCCTCCTTGACCTCTGCTCTCTCATCCTCATTTGGCCCATACACTATGACCAGGTTGACTATGGTTTCTCCTTCTTTTAGTTTTACAACCATAATGCGCTCCGAGACAAAGTTCCATCCCATGATACTATCTTTTTGGTTTTTGGCCACAATGCAACACAGGCCCCCTTTAGCTCTTTTAGATGTGGATACACCACTGTAGAGCAGCGTGTTTCCATCGAGATCCATGACTCCTTGTCCTTTTTTCTTTGTTTCCGTTATAGCCAGGATTTCTAGTTTTGGTTTCCTCATCTCTTCCACTAGCCCCTCTTCTTTCCCATTTATACTTCTTGTGTTCCAAGTTCCATAATTCGTAGTCCGTATACCGTTCCAGTTCGTCGCCTTTAGAATCAGTCCGGGTTTCTCTCTTGTAGTTCTTATAATCAAACGTTTAAAGCAAACAGGTGATTGGCCTGTTGTGTTTTTAGCATGGTGGAGGGGCTGCCTCCTTACGGCCTCCATGCAGGCCGCCCGCAGGTTTGGCCACTGGTGGACCATCAACTGCAGAGCAAGGGGAGAAAATCCAGTGACAAACATAATACCAGTTCATACCATGAAATTGCGTCTGTATAATACAAGTCCATACCATAAACATCGGTTATATATAATACGGGCCGCACTTGACATAGTACTTATTTAAGATATGTCTACATTATACAAACACACATAAAAGATGTAGAATGATAGACATAACAAAGCCGCGATAAAAACAGACTTGTGGGAAAGGGGGTAGGAAATGACAGACAATGATATCAAAAGAAGAATACAAAAAGCAAGTGGAGTTTTATCGCATTGGGAACTATATGGAAATCAAAATAAATAAAACCAAACACAAAAACATAAAGAGTTCTTAACTTAAATGTCAAGCCAATCTTATTGTGTGCCTCACAAACCGGGAGTGCAAATAAATAAATAAATGAAAGAAAAGACAACGGTGAAGACGTTACAGACTTTCGTGCTTGCGTAGAACAAAAGAATTGAAATGGTACGATACGATCAATAAAGTAGAACTGATGACAAGATCAATAAAGTAGAACTGATGACAAGATCAATAATGTAGAACTGATGACAAGATCAATAATGTAGAACTGATGGCAAGATCAATAAAGTAGAACTGATGACAAGATCAATAATGTAGAACTAATGACAAGATCAATAATGTAGAACTGATGATAGGATCAATAATATAGAACTAATGACAAGATCAATAATATAGAACTGATGACAAGATCAATAATATAGATCTGATGACAAGATCAATAATGTAGAACTGATGACAAGATCAATAATGTAGAACTGATGACAAGATCAATAAAGTAGAACTGATGACAAGATCAATAATGTAGAACTGAAGACAAGATCAATATTATAGAACTGATGACAAGATCAATAATGTAGAACTGATGACAAGATCAATAATATACAACTGATGACAAGATCAATAATGTAGAACTGATGACAAGATCAATAATGTAGAACTGATGACAAGATCAATAATGAAGAACTGATGACAAGATCAATAATATACAACTGATGACAAGATCAATAATGTAGAACTGATGACAAGATCAATAATGTAGAACTGATGACAAGATCAATAATGTAGAACTGATGACAAGATCAATAATGTAGAACTGATGACAAGATCAATAATGTAGAACTGATGACAAGATCAATAATGTAGAACTGATGACAAGATCAATAATGTAGAACTGATGACAAGATCAATAATGTAGAACTGATGACAAGATCAATAATGTAGAACAGATGACAAGAATCAGAAAAGTGATGAGTAAAACAAAAGAGGAGAAAACGATGTAGACTGTACACAATACACGTTGACTCATTGCTTTGTAACCTCATGGGTTAGAGAGATGAATTTAAACCAACAAATACACGGAGCATACAACTGTAGACACAACTGTAGACACAACTGTAGACAGAACTGTAGACAGAACTGTAGACACAACTGTAGAAACAACTGCAGACAGACACAACTGTAGACACAACTGTAGACACAACTGCACACACAACTGTAGACACAACTGTAGACACAACTGTAGACACAACTGCAGATAGACACAACTGTAGACACAACTGTAGACACAACTGTAGACAGAAGCACAAATAACGAAGAAGACATGAAAAAGCCTTGAACTGATGATACGCGACAGGTGCACGTGACATAAGTTTGTTGAATGCCTATACTTCTTGGGAGGGGGGAGGGGAGGCCTAACGATGACAGAAATGAAGCATTATATTTCTGAGCTGAGAGACATGAGAGCACTGGACATAAATCCAGCAACCTGGGAGGATGAAGCTGCCAATCGCGCCAAGTGGCGATGCTATCGACGGCACTAACTCAGATTGAGCGAAAAGAAGCTCACACAACAAGCAGAAGAAAGGAGAAACGTTGACAGGAACATCAGGAAAATAAGCAGCTGAGGGCTGTCACCTCAGGGGCGCATTCCCACAGTCAGTTATGACTGAAGGGCTGTCACCTGAGAGGCGCATTCCCATAGTCAGTTAAGACTGAAGAGGCAATTATATATTATATTTCTGACCTAGCGGAATGTAGATCGTGCTATAATCTCTGTGTTGTTAATCTCAGTGGCTCATTTTTCATCGGATGTTACCAGTATGTACGCGAAAGCTACTACAGATGACTGTGCGTATTGCTCCCATCAATGGGCCCGTTATGTTCAAAATGATAGGACAGAGCTACGTGTATGTGTTGGGCAGGGCAGTAGCGGTGGTGGCTGTGCAACCCTCGTCCACAATGACTCCCTTGTAGTGTAGAGGACTGTGACCGTTTGGCCTTTCACGCTAGCTTTGTCCCTCCTACTTTAACGCTAAGCGTTTATATGTGCTAGAAGATGATACATGTAAGAATGACAGACCTTAAATGCAAATAAGACGTTTTTACACAAAACGCAGCATTCATTCAAAGTTCAGTTGCCAGGGTTTGTTAGGGTTTGGGATGTCAGGTATTGGTAGTACCTCTGGTTAAGGAGCTGTCATGCCCTTTTCAGGGCAGCTCGGCCACCTTTGGTCCAAACCTGGCATTCAGCTCTCACCTGTGGCTCCTCGTAGCTGTCAGCATGCGACAGCGGCCACCCCCCGGGAAACGGCTTTGACAGGCCGGCTAAACTAGGTGAGGGTAGCCGACTGGTTATAAACCTTCGGTGAGTTAGGGTCTGCCTACCCATGCATGCGAAGACTGGATTCGGTAGACTGCGCGGAAGAAACCACCTGTTGGTTCAACGGGCATGACGGCGATTACCAGCAACGCGCTGTGGAGCGTAAGGAGCATGGCGAGGCACGTAGAAAGCCATGGTCATCCACTGCACCTGACTTCATCTCCAGTCGTCTTGACTTGTCTTGCCACTGGATTAAGATGGACCCAGGCGAGAGAGTGAGGTCGACGAATTGCGCAACTCTTCCTCACTTTAAACCAAATCACTGCGCAAGTCACTCTTTCATCCACTCATCCACTCATCCATCCACTCACAACAAGTCCTGTGGCGATGGGCGAGCGGCGAAGCGGCAGGCGTGGGTGCGCTGGCAGTCGTAGTCGCAGACCTACACACAGGCGGCTCAGGCCATATGGTCGTCTTCCACTGATCGGAGCAGCAGTGGGATTCGGCAGCCCCCTGAGTGACTGAGCAGCCCTCTTTAGGAAAGCACTGCTCACCTCCATGGCATGAGGAAGGGGCTAGAAAAGGTGCCCTAAACATTGCCTGCTCCACCATTACCTAACCAGCTTACCGCGGTTGGTGGGTACCCTACTTCAGCGGGCGACACATAAGAAAAAGAAAGGACAGATTTTCCCCCCCTCATTCTAGGCGCATGGAATGTGCGCACTCTACTCGACAAAGACTTTAACACAAACAGACCCGAGAGGCGAACTGCCCTGATTGGGAGAGAACTGGCCAGATACAACATTGACATAGCAGCACTGAGTGAAACTCGACTTGCAGGCGAGGGCCAACTTTGCGAAAAGGGTGCAGGTTATACATTCTATTGGAGCGGAAGAGGAACTGAAGAAAGACGAGAAGCAGGGGTTGGATTTGCAATCAAAACAGCAATTATTGGCAAGCTAGCGGAGCCCCCAAAGGGAATAAATGACCGACTCATGACGGTCAAGATCCCGCTGCTTTATGGAAGGAAACATGCCACCATCATTAGCGCGTATGCACCAACTATGACAAACCAGGATGACGTCAAGGATAAGTTTTACGAAGAACTACATGCAGTCATTGCATCAGTTCCTAAAGCAGATAAGCTTATTATTCTTGGTGACTTTAATGCAAGAGTAGGCTCAGATAACATCTCCTGGAATGGCACTATCGGAAAGTACGGCGTGGGTCGCTGTAACAGCAATGGACTTCTTCTCCTCCAGACTTGCGCAGAACATAACCTCCTTGTCACCAACACCATTTTTCGACTTCCTATCCGCAACAGGACCTCCTGGATGCACCCTCGCTCGAAGCATTGGCACCTAATTGACTATGTAATTGTTAGGAAGAAGGACAGGCAAGATGTCCGGGTGACCAAGTCCATGTGTGGTGCCGAATGCTGGACTGATCATCGCCTCATTGTGTCTAAACTTAAAATTCGTATCCAACCTGCCAGACGCCCTCAGGGAAAGAAAACTCAAAAAAGGCTGGATATTACCAAACTAAAGAAGACAAAAATTAAACAGTCATTCACTGACACCCTAGAAGACCGTCTCAAATCTATCTCGTTAGACGGCCAAAGTGCGGAAACAAATTGGACAGCCCTAAGCGAGCAGATCTACAACACTGCTACAGAGGTCCTGAGTCCCGCCATCAAGAAACAAAATGACTGGTTTGATGAGAACTCAGATGATATAAAGAAGATGTTGGCTGAGAAACACCATCTCCATAAAGCATATTTAAATGATCCAAAATCTACATCCAAGAAAGACGCTTTCAACAACATGCGTAGAATCGTCCAACATAAACTACGCCAGATGCGGGATTCATGGCTGAGTAATAAAGCAGATGAGCTCCAAGGCTTTGCTGACAGCCACGACTTGAAAATTTTTTACCATGCACTCAAAGCGGTCTATGGTCCAACATCATCAGGATCATTTCCCCTCCTTAATGCAGATGGAAAAACACTAATTACAGACAAGGATAAAATCCTCCAACGCTGGGTCGAACACTTTAATAATATTCTGAACCATCATCTATTAACGATGAAGCCATCAACCGACTGCCCCAAATTCCTATAAATGAAGCACTAGATGATATACCGACTTTGGAGGAGACTCAAAAAGCGATTCGTCAACTTTCTAGTGGAAAGGCCCCCGGCTCCGATTCAATTCCTGTTGAGGTCTATAAAAATGGCGGTACAGTTCTGATAGAGAAACTTCACATGATCTTCCAGCAAATCTGGCAGAGTGAAACCATCCCACACAATCTCAAGGATGCGTCAATTATACATCTTTATAAACGTAAAGGTAATCGCCAAGACTGTAACAATCATCGAGGCATCTCACTACTATCAATCGCTGGGAAGATATTTGCCAGAATCCTTCTTAATCGCCTTACGGCTCATCTTGACAAAGGTCTTCTACCTGAAAGTCAGTGTGGATTCCGGAAAGAACGTGGAACCACCGATATGGTGTTCGCTGCAAGACAGCTTCAAGAAAAATGCCAAGAACAGCACTGTGACCTGTACACAGCTTTCATCGACTTGACAAAGGCGTTCGACACGGTCAGTAGAGAGGGTCTATGGAAGATCATGGCAAAATACGGCTGCCCAAAGAAATTTATCTCAATAGTGCAGCAGCTGCATGATGGAATGCAGGCTAGAGTTCAGGAAAACGGTGAGCTATCTGAGCCTTTCCCAGTCTCAAATGGAGTTAAACAAGGGTGTGTACTTGCACCGACTCTTTTCAGTATCATGTTTTCTGCTATGCTGACTGATGCTTTCAGAGACGGGGACACAGGAATCGACATCAGATATCGTATTGATGGAAAATTGTTTAACCTTAGGAGGCTTCAAGCAAAAACCAAGGTCAAATCACACACCATCAGGGATCTTCTGTTTGCTGACGATTGTGCCCTGAGTGCTGGCTCAGAGGCTGATCTGCAGCGTAGCGTTGATAGATTCTCCGAAGCCTGCTCCAACTTTGGGCTTACCATCAACACGGGGAAAACAGAAATCATGTACCAACCAGCTCCTGGCACAATTTATACTGAGCCAGTCATCAAGGTAAATGGTGAGAAACTGAATGTTGTGAACAGGTTCACATACCTTGGTAGTACACTATCCCAGAACATCGTCATTGATGATGAGGTGAACACCAGGATCTCCAAAGCCAGCAGCACATTTGGCAGACTATACACCAACGTTTGGCATCGAAGTGGCATTAGTCTACAGACAAAGCTGAAGGTATACAGAGCTGCGGTGCTTCCAGTGCTGCTTTATGCATGTGAAACATGGACTGTATACAGGCGCCACGTGAAGAAGCTAAACCACTTCCATACAGTCTGTCTCAGGAAGATAATGAACATCAAATGGCAAGACAAGATCCCGGATACCGCCGTTCTTGACAGAGCTGGTATCCTTAGCATCGATACTATTCAAATGCAGTCACAGATTCGCTGGGCAGGTCATGTAGTCCGCATGCCAGACCATCGACTGCCAAAGATACTCTTTTATGGTGAGATGCAGAAGGGTAGACGCTCCCGTGGTGGCCAGAAAAAGCGCTTTAAAGACACGCTTAAGGCTTCATTAAAAACCTTTGACATAAACCCAGACACATGGGAAGCTGCTGCGCAAGACCGAACTGCCTGGCGCACATCTCTTCGTAAAGGTGCAGTGGCATGCGAATCTTCCAGAAGAGCAGCAGCGGAACAGCGGAGACAAGCTAGAAAAGATCGTGAAATAAAACCTTCACATGAAGCAAACATTCCCTGCCCACACTGTCCGAGATCCTTCCAGGCCCGCATCGGGCTCATCAGTCACCTTCGTACTCATAGACTATCCTAACATCCTAATAATTGGATGAACAGAGTGGTCTTCATCACCTGTGATGGACGAACAACAAACATTGTTAAGTTGGAAAAGATCACACATGTGAAAATAAAGTCGAAATAACAGAATGTCGTGTGCAAAAAGGTCGAAAAGCTGAGAAGAGGAGTGCAAATGTTAACTATTGTGTCGTGTGGAAAAAAGGACGGGTAGTGTGAAAAAAGGCGGGAAAAAAGAAGAAATAGTATAAATAGAAGAGTTGTGGGCGATTGGCAGCGATTTCAGGATTTATGATTCCAAGGATACCATGATTTTAGACTAGAGGATTTTTACTGATAGCGTTAGGAGAACTTCGTCTTTGAGGATACCAAGACAAGTTTTTGAGTAAACAAATCAGTAAATTATTTCTTGTGGATATACATATATTATTCTATCTGGATGTACCTATATTATTCAGTTGGATTATAGATTGTTCATTTTGGATAAACAACCATCATTTTGTGAAATTTACAGTGTTTGTTTAATGACATCAATAAACTCTAATATAATTTTCTTCATTTGCTGTTTGTGGAAATTTACAGTAATTTCTTTCAGATATACGTTGTTGTGCTGAAACTGTTTTGCTTATCACCAAACCTCAAAAGGGAAGAACATTCCTGGGTTGAAATAAATTAACAAAAGGTCAAGTATCACCATCTCTGGCGGAAGGCCAGTTATCACTTGAACCACCACAACATATGAAGGATTAATTCTGACTACATAAAATCAATATAACTACTAGTGCCGTATAACCATACGCGGGCACAAGGACCATCCTTCTCGTGGCATTGCATACGCGCCAATTAGTGGCGTCTGGTGTGACCTTCGCCAGTTGCGCGGTTCACTGGGGTTGCAAGAAAGCCCCAAAAACGACAAACTCAAAATACCGCAAGGATCAAAAAGTGAATAACTTGAATTCCTGGGGATCGGAACAACAACAACAACAACAACAACAACAACAACAACAACAACAACAACAACAACAACAACAACAACAACAACAACAGCAGCAGCAGCAGCAGCAGCATCAACAGCAACAACAAACAACAACAAACAACAAACAACAACAAACAACAACCAACCAACCACAACAACAACCAACCAACCAACCACCACCAACCACCACCAAAAACAACAACAATCACCACCACCACCACCACTACCACCACCACCAACAACACCACCACCACCAACAACAACAACAAGAACAACAACAACAGCAAACAACAACAACATCGGATGTTAACAGTCTGCCTTTGTTTTCGAAAGTTTGTGTAGTTTTAAAAAATTGAGCAGCACTCGTCATAAACGGAATATCGATAAGGAGTATTTTTTAAATACAATTTTGCCTCGTTTTGGCGAGGCGCGTCCTGTTCAACCTTGTCGGTTATATTACGGCACATCTCAAAATATAAAAGACCTTTAAGTCTGATAAAGTTAATCTATATGGAGTCTTTTGCATGGACATAACCAATATTGCTGTTTTCTTCTACTTGCATAGTTCTATATCTAGAGTGTTTTTTAGATCTATTTTTCTGGAATTTGTAACATCTTGACAGATAGTAATGAAAGAAATTGAAGAAGGGTTAAAGGTCAATGTGCCCGTAAGCACACAGATAGTATTTTGGGAAAACTGGTTGAGGTTCTGTTTTATTATTTTGTCTTTCTTTTCATATAAATGAATATTCCGTCGAAAAATATTAGAGAAGATCAGAACAGAATGATAGGTGTATTTGTATAAGTAAGAATGCGTGTTACATTGACACACCAACTAAGAAGTTGGTGTTGTGCCAATGTATATTTGTGACCAGTAATTTAGGAGCTATTCTCCGTTGAAAGAATAAAGGGATAGAACAGGACGCATTCCGACGTTATTCTGTCTTAGGTGGTATAAGGTCTATCAAGTTTATGTTCATATATCAAGTTTGTGTTCACTATATCAAGTTTGTGTTCATATATTAAGTAGCATACATTCCACAATATGAATTTGACTCATAAATTTCAGGTCTCCCATTTTTGATGAACACATGTACATTATTTTCTTGTCTGCTATATGTATAAGTCAGAATACTAAATCGAGATTTTTACCCATCTGAGGAATATGTCATACTGAATACCAAAATATGTTCTGTATTCAGAACCTTGAAAACATATCCACTGATTTAGAGAATAAACGTGTCATAGGGCTAGGGGTCGGGTTAGCCATTTTTCTCTTCACTGGAGTCTCCATGTAGCTACCAATAAATCGTGGCGGTCAACTCAACTCTAGGGGTTTGGGCGGTCCATATATTACAAACTGGTTTCTAAGACTGTTGGGGGAAGTTACTTTGATTTGTCAGTCTACCGGACATCCTTTGAGATAATCTGTTTCATTGGCAAAGCCACCAGTTAAGATGGATAGTCCACTAATTATGTCTATGTCATATTTACGTCACAGTTACTACACAAGTTTCTATGATAGCAAATGGTATAACCTTTTATTCGAGGGTATATTTAATTCTGTTTAGAGATTTTAGGTCTCGTATTATTTCCTGTAAATGTCTGGAAGGCTTTATTAAAACACGTCGATAAGAGGCTATGTGATAATGACGTCATCAATAACTTATGTATTAAAATAATTTAAAGGATAATTGATAACTACTAATGTCGTTATCATTCCGGTTACATGAGCATAAACAGATTGAAGCATTGCATTTAAAAATTTGGTAGTTAAAAAACTATACTGGATCATTGCTTTTGTTCACAATTGTGTAACCATCCTGCGGTATTGGTTGGTTAACAATGTCGGAAACAGAATTAGCATTGTGATTTATTTAATTATATCTTAAGGATAGATTTTCTGTCATTTGCTTTTTGTTATTGATAATCTAGGCGAGA